>CP139503.1:339535302-340135302 GCA_021014915.2 Artemisia tridentata subsp. tridentata | reverse complement strand
ATAGTAACCAAATGGGACCACCTGGTCTTCCTTCCATTCAAAACAATCAAAACCGTTTCAATCAAAATAAACAGAATCAAGGATACAATCAGAACCAAGGAAATACCTATAATCAAGGAAATCAGAGTTATCAAGCTCCGCCTCAAGTTGGTCATACTAATGATTTTTTGCACTACATGAAGACGAATGATGTTATCATGCGAGCTATGCAAAATCAAATCAACAATATGAAGGTCAAGCTTATGAAAGAAATCGATACTACGTTGACTAGACAAACGAATGAGCTTAAGAACATGATGTGTAGTTTTATGCAAATGAATCAACCCTCGAGTTCGGGATCTCTTCCAAGCAATACCGTTGTTAACCCGAGAGGTAATTTGAAGGCTATCACCACCCGAAGTGGTGTTGCTTATGATGGACCTACAATTCCTACTACTTCTTGTCTTCCTAAAGTAGTGGAATGTGAAATCGAGGTGACAAAAGGACACGGTGCCTCCTACTAATAAGGGAAGTACCGAAAACGTCCAACCTCCAGTTGTCCAAGTTTCTGAGCCCGAAGTTTCTCCCGTTAATACTCCAAAGACTAATCTTAAACCATCAATACCTTACCCGTCAAGACTTAATGATCAAAAGCTCCGCGAAAAAGCTAACAATCAAATGGAAAAATTCTTCCAAACCTTTCAAGATTTACACTTCGATATTAGCTTCGCGGGTTCTCTTCTTCTCATTCCTAAATTTGCTTCGACAATTAAGAATTTTCTAAGTAATAAGGAAAAATTATTTGAATTGGCTAAAACCCCGTTAAATGAGCATTGTTCGGCGGTTCTCCTCAAAAAGTTACCCAAAAAACTTGGAGACCCCAACAATTTTCTCATTCCGTGTGATTTTCCGGGAATGGTTGAATGCTTAGCCATGGCCGATCTTGGCGCAAGCATCAATCTAATGCCTCTTTCCGTATGGAAGAAGCTTTCCCTTCCCGAACTTACTCCTACTCGTATGACTCTCGAGCTTGCGGACCGTTCAATTACTCGTCCGATCGGTGTCGCCGAAGATGTCTTCGTTAAAGTAGGAAAGTTCCATTTTCCTGTCGACTTTGTAGTCGTTGATTTTGATGCCAATCCTCGGGTTCCCCTCATTCTCGGGAGATCCTTCTTAAGGACGGGACGTGCTTTAATTGATGTTTATGGTGAAGAATTAACCCTTCGTGTTAATGATGAAGCTGTAACTTTTAATCTCAATCAAACTTCGAGATACTCCTCTAATTACGATGCTATATCGGTTAACCGGATCGATGTTATAGATATTACTTGTGAGGAGTATGCTCAAGATGGTCTTGGATTTTCGAACAATTCTCCGAGTGGCAGTCCCACTCCATTTTCAGAACCTATCGTTGCCGACTCTTCCCCTTCTCTCACTCCGTTTGAGGGAAGTAACTTCATTTTGGAAGAGATCGAGGTTTGTCTTAAGAATGATCCAATCCCACCGGGGGATGAAGACGATGACTTTGATTTCGAATCAGATCTGAGAGAATTAGAATATTTGCTAAATCGTGATCCATCAATTGATTCTTCTTATGGGAAAACTAATTGTGTTTCTTATCTCGAGGAGTTCGCCGATGAACTCGCTCACATCGATCCATTTCCGCTGGGAAATGATGATGATCTCTTTGATTTTGAAGCCGATCTTAAAGAATTAGAATATCTTTTACATCGTGATCCATCACTTGATTCTTATCCTAATACCGAAATTAGTGATTCACAAAGTGATGACGATCTCTTTCATTTTGGAGCTGATCGAAAAGAATGGGAATATATATTGTATGACAAACCTTCTGATGATAATTCCTTTGAAGATAATTCCTTTGATCCATATAACTTATCTCCTCTGTCACCCGAGGGTGATTTCCTTTTCTCTGTTGAGTCTTCCATCAAGCATCCTGTTGAGTTTTCTTGTGAAGACAAAGTGTTCAATCCAGGCATACTCGATGGTATTGAAATTCATTATGAGATGAAATTGACTCCTGATAAGAATTTAAAGTTGCAAACCTCATCTGAGGAACTTTTAATTCTTGAGAAAAGTAATTCCCCTCTGTTCTATTCTGATCATGAACTCCTATTCTGCATAGTGTTATCTTTGACTGAAACTTTGCTGCCAATTTCATCCGGAAATGAAGACAAAGTTTTCGATCCCGGAATACTCATAGATGATTAAGTTCACTCTTTAATGAATTTTGGGGCGAGTCAAGCTAAACGAATCGTTAATAAACAAGCGCTTCTCGGGAGGCAACCCGTGTTTCTATATTCTTTCTATTTTCTAATAAGTGTAACGAGAGGAGGCCCACCTCTTCCATTTCTCGTGTTTTGTGCTTGTTGTTTTATGTCCAGGATTTGCCAGAATTATGAAGACTCTCGTGTTCGTGGTTTTGTCTTTCATCCACTCGAGTTTCATCCTTCAGTGCTTATTGGGAAATCCGATATCCAAAATCTTATCGATTAATATTTATCTATTAGCATAATTAATAAACAGCTTTAGATTTGCGTAAGAGAACCCTTATTTCAAAACATTGAGGACAATGTTTCGTTTTAGTCGGCCGGGGGGGGGGGGGGGGGTAATCTTTCGATTTGATTTTACCTTGCATTTTTGCCTTATACTCTCGCAACCCCGTTTTTCCTCCAAAATTTCAAAAAAAAAAAAAAAAAATGAAAAAATTTTAAAAAATTTTGCAAAAATATAATAAGTGTTTTGACATATTGTTGACTTTCCGTTGGTGAGAGTAGGAATAAAATTTTGACTTGATCGAGCGTGTTGAGCTCTAGCTTGTCCCCTTAACCTTTATAATTGAAAGCTTTTTCTAGTCCTTTATACAAGAAGCTTTAATACGCGAATTCTAGCTTGACAAAGCCAAGAATTTGCAAGTTTCCATAATTGACTTTAAAATATGCAAAGTTTGATTATATTCGGCTAAGCATTCGCGGATCTTATTATTTAGGATTTTAAATTTGCGAAGAACGAAAAATGATAGAGTTAAATATAAGTTAGATGCTAAGCGTGGAGTAGTTGGATCTCTTTAGAGCTCATAGAGGTTAATTGTGGCTTTTTGCTCCCATCAGCAAAATAAACGCAAAAATAAAAAATTTCAAAATAATTAAAGGTGCACGGTTTGGCGATAGTTAGTTTTTACTCCTTCTTTAGAGAATTCTTGTTATGAGAGTTGGGTACACATCAAGGTACTGCCAGCATTACGGGGAAATAATACAACTGATTCCTGATAGTTTGCTGCTATTGTTTCGGATGTTGAAAGACCGTAGGACTTGGGGTTTGGCGCCTAATAAATGTGAAATAAACCGAAGCCATAATAGACTAATGTGCCTTGACGGTTCATTACCGTTGACATGGTTGTTCAAAAGGTGGAAGTAATAAACTATTTAATCCAAAGCCATAAAAGTTTTCTGTTTCCTGACGGTTCGCTCCCGTTGACTCAGACTTCAAAAAGGCAGAGGAAATTCCCAAGGTCATAATAGACTACTGTTTCCTGACGGTTCGCTCCTGTTGTTGCAGTTGTTATAAAGGGCCGAGGGCTAATGTGCTTAATAAGGTTAATAATGCCAAATTTCGACTCCGGGGTATCTAAATAAAGCTTCTGTCTCTGGACTCGTAGATGAGTTGTTTCGGTCGAAATAAAAAGGATATTCCCTAAATCGTGTTAAATTAGGACCTTGATGTGGACCTCATTTTTATGGGCAGCGGTTCTCGAGGGAAGGATTTTAAACTAGTTAGCGTCTAAACTGGGAGCTTTTATCGGACTAAATCTATCGAAATAAGAAAAACTCATTTTTCAAAATAAAATCCTTAGAGGAACTAGGAATAAGGGAGCAAGGAGTAGCTAAGCGTACACATTTAGCATCTATGAGTAGTGTTAGCATCTAATTTTATATTTAGCTGTGATTTCGTTTTTAAGCTTGGTCTGGGGACTTGTGAAAAATCAAGGACGACGAATTTTATCCATATGGACGCTTTTTCATAAAAAGTGCTTCTTACTCCGTGATCCTAAAAGTTATTTATTAAATAATAAAAGTCAACATTCCGTCATAAAAAAAAATACAAAAAGATATTATACATGATAAAATGGTCAAACGGGGCATTTTAGAGCCGTTGATTTCTTAATCTCTTCTGAGGAACACTTTGCTACTTTTCAAAGTTTTTAGTAAAAAGAGGTTTGAATTTTTGGTTTCAAAAGCGTGATGTGATGACATTGCGTGAGGGCATGGCAATACCTTAGTGTAGGGGATTTTTGTATGTGTGAATTCACATACCTTTTCTTTATAAAATAAAGGACTCAAAAGACCAAAAACGTATCATAAATGCCAAATATATGCTTGTTTTTTTGTTTGTGCATGTGCAGGTAACGGATATGAGAATTGGACCAAAAATAAAGACTAAATGGACAAAAATAAGCACGAGATTGGAAAGAGCGTGAAAAGCCAGAGCCAGGGAAGAATTTCTACATTTTAGATCAACCTTAAACCCTAAACTTTAAAACCTAATGTTAAATCATTTTCACCAATAGTCCAAAACCCATTACACCGTTAGTCCTAATTCATTTGCAAAGTTAGTCCTAACTAATGGGTGTTAAAACTTTTATACTACCTAGTCCAAACCTTTTATATACACTAAAGCCCAATTATAAACCCCAGCCCAAAACCAATAAAACTCATGACCCGACCAACCCAAAACCCATCCTCAGTAAAAAATACGCGCCAAATTCCATTTGTTACTATTCACTATCATCCCAACTTTTACCCTGCACCTCCCCACTTCAATTAACCCCACCTTAATGAAATCTTACCCCTTCTAGAAACCCAGACGTCATCCCTGACGTTTTTGTGCAGACACACTGGCAATCCAGAAGCATATGATTGGTGGATGCACGCTGGCACAGGATCCAAGGGTATTGATTAGTGCTTATAATTGAAGCAATGATTGGACGCTCAGGATTACATTCCCAAGACGCTCCTCATGGCCTAGATCCTTCTAAAGACCCATATAAATGGAGGCCTCCTCACCTCACACAAGCATCCTGTTTTTATCTTTAGTCGTCTAAGTTTTTAGCTTATTGTTCAATTTACTTATTGTTTTAATGTAATTTTCCTTTAAAGCTTTGTAAACGTGTTAAGTGATTAATAAAAGTTCAGTTTGTTTAAATTCTTTGTTGTTTCATTTTAATACTTTATGCTTTAATCATGTTTTCATTTGGTTAAATAAGTTGTCAAATAAGCTCTTCTTACTTTCACTTATACTCAAATAAGCTTCTCAATAGCTTGTTTTGAGTTTGTGTAGCTTGTGTTTTGATTTAAAATCAGATTAGTTTAGTAATTTGGATTTAAGGAAAAATAAGCTTAAGTTGGAAGATAAGCCAGAAATGAAAGGGCTTATAGGGTCTCACCAGCTTATTAGTTGATAAGCTGGAGCTTGTAGAGTAGCTCCTCGAGCTTAATTGATCCTTGTTTGAGCTAGGATCAAGGTAAAAGTCCTAATTCTTCATTTTTAGCTTTTAACTGCTTATTGCTTATCAGCTTATTAGATCTGCTTATTTCTTTATTGTTTGTTTAAATCTGCTTATTATTGTCTTTTATTGCTATTAATTGTTTATTTGTGGTTTATAACTTATTACTTTAAATTTTTATCAAAAATTCATAAAATTCCAAAAATAAGTCTTATAGTTATAGCTTATTGCTTAGTGCTTAATTTCTGTTTTAATCTGCTTGTTATAAACATAGTAGTCATTTTAATCAGTTCTTGTCAAAGTTTCATAAGATTTACAGTCCAAATCATTTTTAAAAAAGTTAATTCAAGTTTTAAAGGAGTGTTTGGGACATCAGTACTAACTCTAAGTTAGTACTGCTAGTATTGGTTTTGGCTATTAAGCCAAATTTGTTTAGCTTAAAAATTAGTTTAATAAGTAGATCTTAAGTTGTTAAAGGCATTTCTACATAGATTTATAGCTTTTAGATTGGTTTTCAATATTTCAAAGTTCAAAACTGCTTGTGACAGCTTATTTCGATAAGTTCATCAAAAGTTCTTTTGAGTTGATGTTTTTGGAGTTCAAAATCAGTTTTATATGTTAGTTGAATCAATTGAGTCAAATTTCATAGTTTCAAAACTGAGTCTGCAAGTTTTTTATAAAAAGTCAGAAAAACCAAAAAAATATAGTAACTATCTTGTAATCAGTTTATTTTTATAGCTTATTTTTAGTCCAAAATATCTGAAAGTTGGTTTTAAGTGTTCATTAGTGGTTAGTTTTCATCTGTTTTAAGGTTTTACTCTTTAGCTTTAGCTTATTGTGGCTTAATTTTGGCTTCAAAAGTGGTATCTCAGACTGTTTTAAACCTTTTCAAGCCAAGTTTTATTAACATGTCACTTTTTCATCAGCTTATTTTTAAGCTCAAATCAAGCTCAAACTGTCTGAAAATTGGCTTATAAGTTCTTTGGTAGGTATATTTCATCTATTTTTAGGTTTGATAGTTTAGTTTGTTTGTTTATTAGCTTTTTAAGTAGCTTAAAAGTGCCTCTTTAGACTGTTTTTATAACAGTTTTCACTTATAAGCTTATTTTAGTTTTTGAACTTTTCTAGCTTATTTTCTGCTTTAATTTAGGTTAGATTTGCCTATTAAGTTAGCTATTAGGTTTTAGAAGCTTTGTTTGCTTAAGCACAAGCTTATAGAAGCTTGTGCTATTAAATCAGTTGGATTTTAGCTTTTTAGTTGTTTTAGTGTAACTGTTAGCTTATATCAGCCTTTTCCAGCTTATTTTAGATGTTATAAAAATATTGCTTTAACAAAAAGTGTTTATTTTTAAGTTGTTTATAAGTTTCAAAAAAGAGTTTTGAAAAAAAAAAAAAAAAAAAAAAAAAAAAAAAAAAAAAAACTTGGGAAACTGGGAAGCCAAGGGTGAGCCAAGGCTCGAAAGCGAGACCTCATCCAAGTTATAACAAACACACTACCAACTGCGCCCTTGGGTCTTTTACGTCTAAAGGAGCATTGGTTATTTATTTATAGTCATTTATCTAGTTTTGCTTATCAGCTCTTTTAGCTTATTTTCAGATTATTTTAATAAGCTAGATCTTTAGTTTTATTTTTCCTAGAATATTTATATCTTGACGTACTTTTCCTAATTTTTTTAGATTTTTCTTAATTAGTTTAATATTTTTAATAATATTTTTAGTTTAAAAGTGTTTTTAATTCATAATAAATAAAATAAAAATCAAAAAAATATAATTCTTTTTTCTAAAATTATTTTTAATCATTTAGGACTTTTAGAAATTAAATTTACATTTCTAGGGTTAAATTTTGATATTTAGGTTTTTAGGCCCATTAAGTTCCCGTTAAGTGCCCGTTTTGATATTAGTTTGCCTTAGAACTTAATTGTGCTTTGTTTTCTGGATTTATGTGCTTATTATTTTCTTCCTTGTTTATGTATTCTATTTTAAGTACCATAATCCAAAATATCTTAATCATTCAATCACCCGATCACGAACCGAATCTGATTTTCCATTCACACTTCGTTGGGACATTAACGACTCGGGAATACTAATTACTTCCGGAAATATATATATAGTTTGGCTTTATTTGACCATTTAGGATTTTCACTCTTTGATAGGAGCGAATTGACTATTTGGTCAGTTAAGTATCACACTTACTATTATATATATACTTGACGAACAACCATACCCCGTATCATTCTAGACAGATACGTCGTACATAAAGACTTAGACGAATATGAAGACCATTGCCTGACTTTAAAGCATGCGCCATATGGAATTATCCCATACGCCGTATATGAAACCTTGGTCAACGAGAAGATCTTACTTGTTTTACTCCAGATGCGCCGTATTGCATTCCATATATGCGGCATATTAATCTCAAGACTTCACCAAATAATCCAAGATTCTGAAGGACGATGCGCCGTATGGAGACTGAAGTTGCGCCGTATCTTATGACGGTGTACAAATAGTCTAGAATATAATAATATTCGACCCCACGCGAAGTTACCTAGATACGGCGTATCAACTTAATGGATACGCCGTATCGGCCCTGTCATCAGAAAGTATAAATACCACATTTGACAGCCACATTCGACACACATATACCAAGGGATAAAAACCAGACGAATTGGCAGCACAAGACACAACCTAAAGGACGAATTCAGAGCAGTAAGAAGGTCCTGCTAGTATTTTAATTCATAGGAAAACTCGTTTACTTGTATTAGAAATCTGTTAATCGTTGAGTTAGCGTCTTTTTCACTATTTGACCGGACTTAATTGTTTCCAGCTTTTATAAAAAGTATTTGATGTTTATTTGGTTTCTTAATGCATGTGCTTTGATTACATATTGAGTTTATCGCGCCTTGTCAACGTAGGCTAGCACAATTAATTCATTAACATCGTTTGCATAGTTAATGTAAGCCTGTAAAAAGGATAAATAATACATAAACTTAGTAATCATTAGGTGTTTACACGCCTGTGTTAAGAATTCCACTGAGAGAGAATAGATTTTAGCACTCATCTTATACAGCTAAGCAATTAAACGTGTGACAAGTTTTCCTACTATCGGTCAGGCCTCTTATCTGTATCTGTTTTCTATCTATGTACGTGTGTGCCATTCATTCCCTTATTTTATTTACTGTTTACTTAATCTACACAATCGTGCCAGTCTCTCAGGCTGAAAACCCCCTTGCGTTAGATTAGGGCTTAGAACTAACTTAGGATTAAAATATTGATAGATATCTAGGTGTTAACGTTCCACTCTTAGTGTTCGACACTCTACTTACCAACTAGCTACATTGATCGGGTACACTGCTCGTTAGTGTGTGTTATAGAATAAGTCGGCTAAATATAAATTTAAAACTTGATAATATAATCTATTCTACTACGATATATGCACGCATCAATCATCCTTAAACTCAGCTTGAATGTTGGTAAGAGACTGAAGGATGGAGGCAAAATGAGTCACCTGATCAGTATCCAGCTTCTCAATTGAGGTCTTCAAGTCACCGACATGTTTATTAGTGGAGGCTGTGACTTGTTTGATATGACCTTGAGACTCTTCAATAGTAGCTCTGAAGTCAGCATAAGATGCAGCTGCTTCAGTGAGTTGTTTCCATTGTTCCTTGATGATTTCATTGAAGAGGGCAGTGTTGGATTTTCTGAGGAATTTGACCAACTGCATTTCAGTGAGAGGAACAACATCATCATATTTTTGCAAGTATTCAGGAACAGAGGCAGCTGATTCAGATTGGCCTGATGACTTTTCATGATGAGATGATGATGATGATGATGATGATGGAGAGTTGAGCTGTTGTTGTTATTGGGGTTCTTGTTCTTCATGAGGAGGAGATGAAGGTTGTTGCTCAGTGTGCTAAGGAGAGTTATTTGTGAGAAGATGGTCATCAGTATCCATGTCTTCCCCAGCAGCCAGAACTTCATCTTCCTCAAATTGTACCACCTCCTTTTCTAATTCTTCATTAATAAACATCTGTAAATCAGCAAGAGTTGGAACCTGGTCAGTATCCGGCTCCCCCTCAGAAGAAGGCTTGCCTTGGTTGTGGTAAGGACCTGACCCCTCTATTTCGGCAGACTAGGATTTATCTGCCTGGTCCTTAGGGTCAGTCCCTGAGGAATGCACTTCGCCATGTAGGGGTGATGGTTCCATATCAGCGGGTGGTTGCATGCCTCATGAGTCTTTGTCCCCAGTTGTTCCTTCAGGGACTGGTGGGTTTATGCCAGTACCAACATCAGGGAATGATTTGTTGAGGTCCCCCTTTCCAACAAATTGGTGTTGCCCTGTTGAAGTTATAGGGACCATTCCTCTATGAGACTCTAGTGGTGATGTACGAAAGCCATAAGCAGTATGTGAGGGGGTATGGGTCCCCATCTCAATAGGGTAGTGCTACCCTACCGAGGTTATAGGACCCTGTTCTCCATCAGGAAAAGGTTGTGATGTACTAATGCCTTCATCGGGAAGTGAATGTTGAATTTTTCCTGACTCCACTGACTTGTTTACGTTAGCAGAGTCTTTAGGAGAGGGTTTACCTGAGTGTGATTTCTCAGTGCCCTCCGTTGGCAGTTGTTTTTGGGTCTGGGTGATGCTTAGCCCTTTAGTGGGTGTCTCTTTGGGCTGGTATTTCTTGTGCCTCCTTTTCTCAAGCTTTGAACCAGAGGTCTTAATGGCGAGTGGTTTAGGTTGAACCACCTTCCTGGACCTCTGTTTCTTTTTCTTCTTCTCCTTCTTGGAAGGAGAAGGCATTGGTGAAACAGCATCAATACCCTGAATGATTGTCAACATATATGTTGCCAGGGTGATTTGTGTGACCTCAATGGGATCCTTTGAGTAGTTTGTTCTATGTAGGACATTAGGGGGATCCCTTTGTATTTTCCCTAACATACTCAGATCTCATCAAGTCTTGAAGCACACAGGAGATAAACCTGGGATAAGACATATGTCTCTGCCTGGTTTTGCCTGTGAGCTTGACTATGAGGTCTTTGAAGATCAATTCTCCAATATCTATCTTTCTACCCTCAAGGAGGGTGAACACTATCATTTGTTGAGTGGTGTTCAACTGCTCCATTGAGGACTTGTTCCTACCCAGGACCTGAATGACGAAAGTCATCAGGATCCTCCAAACAGCAGGGAACCATGTTTTGATGATTGTGGTCTTGGCCAATAGACTCATTAGGGCCACTTCAGGGTGAAGTTTGTCATGTGGCCCTAGTAAAAGAAATTCGGCTTTTACTTCTGAATCAGAAGGGTTGAGGGCAAAGGTTTCAGTGAAGTCAAGCCCAGTGGCTTTGATAAAGGTTTTATAGGTCAGGGTCAGGGGTTTCTTCCCATTCTTCACTGTAAACCTGATGGTGGATTCTTTGGTGACCTCAGGGTTGTCAACTACTGAGGTACACCAAAAGTCTCTCAAGTAGTCATTGTAGATGACTGGTGGTGATTTGGTGAATGCGTGGAGAGAAAACAGTTTTTAAGAAACTTCACCATATCCTAATAGGCTTGAAATTTTTCTAGATAGGCAAAGTTTCCCACGACATTGTTTTTGGTCAAATCTACGCTTTCAAGTTGGAATTCCACATTTGGTGCGTAGGTAATAGCCTTTTAGGTTGCCATTTTTGAAAGAGAATATTTTGAAAAAGGTCTGTTGTTATGTTTTTAAAAAAAAGGCACACACAAGATTTTCTCTTTTAGAGAGATAAATTCGCAAGAGTTTGATTTTCTTTTGAAAATAATGTGTGTGTTTTAATTTTTGTGAGGGTATATATAGGGAAGTGGAGAGGGGTGTGTTTTGAATATGAAACGTGTAATTATGGAATTTTGAAAACCATTTTGAATAAAACCATTTGGTATCCACATTAAATGCCACAACTCCACTTTCCCGGGTTTTGCGTGACTGTTAAGGTGAACAGTGCGCAATACTGCAAAAGACATTTTTGCAGGTGTGATGTCACCACATAAAATATCAAAAGATATTCATTGTGAGTGAGGGCATTTAATGCCAAGTGGGTTGTTGATAAATGATGTGGGGGCCATGACTTGGGATCCAGTTAGGCTGGGAGGACAAATATTCCTTTATTTAATGTGTCCAACTTCCAACATGGGACATTTAGTAACTAAATACTTAGAGCATTTGGTTTCACATTAAATGTGTCTGTTGTCAATGTCATGAGTCCCCCTTAATGAATTTTCATTCAGTGATGTTAGTAAGAATAACTCACTGAGGAATGTTTTGTTCAGGGACCATAGATGTTTCAGTATGGAAGATTTATTTACACTTAGTTGGAAATTTTATTCAGATGACTGACTGTCAATTTCTAACATGCCCAATTCGGCTTTCAGTCTTGTGAAAATAGGTTCATCCAAGGGCTTAGTGAATATATCAGCCAACTGATATTCAGTAGGAATGAAGTGTAATTCAATATCTCCTTTCATAATGTGGTCCCTGATGAAATGATATCTTATATCAATATGTTTGGTTCTTTGATGAAGAACAGGGTTGTTGGAGATAGGAATTACGGAAATAAGATATTTCTTGTTGCTGCCGATAGTGAAAGCTGGTTCCTGCCGATAGTTGAAGTTCCTGCTGAAGCTCATTGCTGATGATAGTGATATCTTGTTTCTGCTGATAGTGTTTGTATTGCTGCGGGTATTAGTAATGTTAGCCCGTATGCATAGTATAGTTTGTTAGAGTTATTTTAGGAAGAGATTTGTGTTTATCTCTTTACACGATTTCTTAGTAATGTGGCATTAGGGTTTCTTCATTATAAAAGAAACACACAGCCATATGTTTTGAAACACTTGAAGAAAAACATTATTAGTGATTAATAAAAGATCCATAGAGGATCAAGAGTTATTTGTTATTCTTCTTTCAATTCTGTCTTTAAAGAAAACCTTGTTAAGAAACTTTGATTGTGTTCTTGTTCTTATTCCGCTGTGCAACAATCATTGTTACTATAATCCTAGAAGAGTTAGATCTTGGTTTCAACACTTGGTATCAGAGCCTCGTGCTCTGGAGATCTAGGGATTCAACAAGGTTTTTCTATCAATAAAGAAGAATAGTTTTGAAGCAGATCGGAGGTATTCGTAATTATTTTTTTTAGCAGATCTGATTGGATAAAGGACGGTATATTTATATACTATATTTGCAAAGTGATAAAGTGAATTGCAAATATCCTTGTACTATTCTTAATTATTTGTTGAGCAGTTTGTCGCTAGTTGTCATTGATTTTCATTGGTCGAGGTTCAAGATCTGTCGCTAGTGGTCAATAGTATATTAAGTTCAATTTGTTTGTCGCTTACAATTGTTTATGATTTGATTGGCTGGTGATTGGTTGAGTTTATTGGCTGCTGTGTGACTATTATCGTTGGTCAAAGGAATCATTCAGTTTGTCGATTATTTAATTTTGGGGCACTGTTCGAAGAGTATTGGTGATTTGGGTTTCATCAGTCAGTGGGCATTAATTCGGGTCTGTGAGCAGTTTTGTTGTTAGTATCAAAGAAGCCTGTTCAAACCATTATCTTTAACCCTCATAAAATGACTTCATTCGGATCTGGTGATTCTTTAGAGACGTTTGCCATGAAGGTTAAAGGATTGCTACCTTGTCATTCCATGTTAGACAGGTCACAAAATGAGAAAAGATGTGCCACTCAAGTGAGGGAAAAGGTTGCTGGACATAAGACAAAAGGTAAGGCAAATGTGATTAATGCTGGAGCTTCACGGATTTATGGGATGATTGCTGGATATGGAGCTGAGACACATTTGGCTGGAGAATTTGGAATGATGGGCCATCCATCTCAGGTACTTAAGTGTCCTTTTGATTGTGAAATTAAATATACTAAATTGCAAAAGGATAGTGAAATTAAATACACTGAGTTAAAAAGGGAGCTTGATGAGAATGAGCCTGAATATAATAAACTATTTGTTGAAATTCAAGCTTATAAGAAGGCTCTTAAAACATTAGAAAAACAAAAGGTCTGGTATCAAACTCAACAGTTAGCTTATGAGGAAAAGGTTAGGGTTTTGCAGAGAGAATTAGAGAACACTTCTAATGAACTTAAATATTATGAGTCTCAAAATGCTAAAGTTAAATTAGAAAAACAGGAAGTATAGACTAAACTAGATACTGAGTTGGGTAGATTTAAGGCATGGAAAGATACCTCCAAAAATCTACACAAGTTAATTGATAGTTCTATGTCTGTAAGAACTAAACTTGGTTTAGGATATGGAGACTTTATAGGGCCTGATCAAGTTTATGATCCTAATGAGTATAGTATATTCGACCCTGAACCTGTAGACTTTCAAATTCTATTAAGTTTGTCAAGGAAGGAGAATTGCATGCTGTTCCTCCTCCTATACGAGGTGTGTTTAAACCTGTCCCTATTCACTCAGACCTTGACATAGACTTAGATGAATCACATAGGTCCTATGGCAAAAAGTCCATTGACTTGCCTACTTCAGACTGTGAAACTAAAGACTTTGTCTCTTGTTCTAACAGTGACAAATCCTCTCAACCCAAGTCTGATGTCAATATCACAGGTGATTCAAGTGATAAGTCTGCCACACCCAGGCCTAATGCCTTACCCTCAAAAGTGACTGATGATGAATCCGTTTCTAAAACAGCTCCTCTTGAAAATAGTTCTCTTAATACTGTTAAAATTAGTTCACCTTCAAGTACTGGTAGTGAGACTTTTGGGTGTGATAAAACAAGACATGGAAAGAACAAAAAGATTAAAAAGAAATCATGTTTTGTTTGTAAAAGTTATTCTCATTTAATTAAGGATTGTGATTTTTATGAGAATAAATCGGGTATGTGTGCTGTGCAAACTAGACCTTTGTGGAACAATGTTGAGCATATTCCCCCATTTGTCCCTAGAACAAATGTATTTCCTGCTGGTAATGCAAAACGACCAGCAGCTGTTCGTACTGGTAAGCCAGTTCCAGCTGGTCAAACCAATTATGCTGGTTGGAAAAGGAATGTTGCTCGACCATTTAACAGACCTACAAGCTCTTACTTTCAAAATTATTATAGGCCTGTTTACTATGACCCAATGAATATGGGGGGACAAAGATGGGATCATGATGTTTGTTTTTGGAGGAATAATGGTTGGTATTGAGGGGAGGCATAAGCCTAAGGGGAGGCTTATAGTTGTATATTTTGTGCTAACTATCAATTTTTTTTAGTTTGTTTGTGTTCTCTATCTATAATAATACAGCTGCTGAATTTGTTGCTTCCTGTTATTAAGTGGGCTGTTGCTGCTGTTGACTCCTTTATTTAATCAATTCAATTGTTAAAATAAATGGGGTCAGTGTGTGAGGATGATTGCTTTAATGGTGTTGGGGCTGATGACTGACTTGTTGCTTGTGGTTTATGTGAGTATATTAATTGACGTAGGAATAATAGTATACTGCAAATGGTTTTGATCAACGAGTGTGGAAGAATTGGTCATTCACGTGGGGCTATACTGATTTCAGTTAGTATGGTAATTTTTAATTGTGTTTGTCGGCGAGTGGGATTGGGTCTTGATTTAATTGGGGCTATACTGATGTATTATTTTACCTGGTATTGTCGGGTAGTGAATGTGGAGGTGCACGTGGTAGGCTCATTGGTGGGCTTATTGATGGTGTAATACTGCATCAGATGGGATTGAAACTGATTGGCTGTCAAAACCTCATACATGGTTATATTATAATAAGGGTTTTTAAAATTCCACCATATCTATTATTACTGATCGAGCCTTGGATGGTCACGTGAATTGGGTCAAAGTGTGTATTGATTGGTCAATATGAATTGGTGGATTGGTTGTTTCTATATTAATTTACCTCGCATGGATCAAAATCAGTTTTATTGCTTGTGATGTACTTTTCACGTGACATTATAAATTATGTTTAAGTGGGGTCAGTAGATGAGTTAAGGATTTGAAGCATTGGTCTGCATTAATTTCATTGCTGCTGTTCTCACACGAATTCTGCTGATAGTGCTTCTGTTGCTGCTGATAATCCTGCTGGTAGCTCATTCATTCCTGCTGGTAACACCATTTCTGCTGGTTGCTTCGGATTCTGCTGTTCAAAAAAAAGAATTGTTTATTTTTCATTTTCTTTCTTTATTTTATTTCTTTTCTTTATTTTTCTTTCTTCACTTTATTTTTCATTATTTTATTTTGTTTCTTTTCTTTAGTTCAAAAAATATATATATATATATATATATATATATATATATAATATATATATATATATATATATATATATATATATATATATATAGGGTTAATACACAAAAAAGTCACTAAACTTTACAAAAAAGTTCGCCTAAGTCACCCAACTTTCAAATTGTTCAATTAAGTTACTGAACTTTGAAACTTTATTCGACTTGGTTACTGATCTTTGAAACTTTGTTCGATTTGGTTACTGAACTTTCATTTTGTTCACTTAGGTTACTGAACTTAGTAACTTTGTTCGACTAGGTTACTGAACTTTGAAACTTTGTTCGACTTCGTTACTGAACTTTGAAACTTTTTATACGTTTTCGCCAGTTTTTCTTTCGTTTTTGCCCGTTTTTATATGTTTTCGTCGTTTTTTTATACTTTTTCGCCATTTTTCTTCTGTTTTCGCCCGTTTTCTTCCGTTTTCGTCCGATTTTATACATTTTAGTCCGTTTTTATACGTTTTCGCCAGTTTTTCTTCCGTTTTTGCCCGTTTTTATACGTTTTCACCATTTTTTCTGTTTTCGTCAGTTTTATCTGTTTTAGTCTGTTTCCATAAAAACTATAAAAACGGAAGAAAACTGTCGAAAATGTATAAAATTGGACGAAAACGAAAGAAAATGGGCGAAAACAGAAGAAAAATGACGAAAACGTATAAAAACGGGCAAAAATGGAAGAAAAACTGGCGAAAACGTATAAAAACAGACGAAAACGTATAAAAACGTACAAAACGTATAAAAACGGACGAAAACGAATAAAAATGGGCGAAAACGGAAGAAAAATGTATGAAAGCGGGCGAAAACGTAAGAAAAACTGGCGAAAGCGTATAGAAATGGTCAAACTAACAGAAATAGTGGTTTATGGACTAAATCCGTGATACCAGACTAACTAGGGGTGAGCAAACGGACCGGATGGACCGGACCGACCGACAAAACCGACCGGACCGGACCGGACCGACCACATTCGGTCCGGTCCTCGGTCTAAGCTTTTTGGCTAATTCGGTCCTCGGTCCGGTCGGTCCGGTCCGGACCGACCAAAAAAACCGAAAAAACTTGCCAAATCTTGCCTAATTGGACCGGACCGACCGAAGACCGACCGAGAACCGACGAGACCGGACCGACCACATTCGGTCCGGTCTCGGTCTATGGTTTTTCCGGTTCTCGGTCTTCGGTTCGGTCCGGTCTTGGCCGGTCCGGTCCGGTTTTTGGACCGTGATCACCCCTAAGACTAACCACAAGGACCGTTTTGAACTATAAAATATGCAATGTCATCATTTTAAAGGTTCAGTAACCAGATCGAACAAAGTTTCAAAGTTCAGTAACCTAAGTGAACAAAATGAAAGTTCAGTAACCAAGTCGAATAAAGTTTCAAAGTTCAGTAACTTAATTGAACAATTTGAAAGTTGGGTGACTTAGGCGAACTTTTTTGTAAAGTTTAGTGACTTTTTTGTGTATTAACCCTATATATATATATATATATATATATATATATATATATATATATATATATATAATATATATATATATATATATATATATATATATATATATATATATTGATGTTTTGTGCTAACTTGTATGGTTTTGAGCAACACCTTGCAGGTACAGTGTTGGTGTTTACACCTACACATCAAATGGTAATCAACTCACCATGTCTCATAGACAAGAAAGAGTTGACTCACCATGAGGGTACGGCTCTGGTGTGATAATCAAATCCGTTGATAGCTGTTATAGCTTGCTCAAAGCTATAGGGTACTTCAACTTACCCATGGTTCATTCCTGAGAGTTGAAATGGTATTCAATTCGCCATGGATGTAACCCTTTATGGGATCCAAAGAATTGGCTAGTCCACAAAAGTATGGTTTGTGGTAAAGACACTTGGTATCCATATTTGGTATTCAATTCACCAAGGTTTGCTGTAACCCAAGAATTGGCTAGTCCTGAGCAAACGGCTACAGGTAAAGACAAGTCAAATCCGTTTATAGTTGCTGATTTTCTAAAAATCATATGGTTATCAATGTACCATGGTCTTACACACCTAAACATTGGCTACTCCAGTAGTGATGGCTATTGGTAAAGAGACATCAAATCCATTAATTTTCAATGATTCACCTCTCACAGGAGTTAACACACCTGGAAGTGATGAGAATAGTATGAAACTTAAATGTTTTGATGTACACTTTGTCATGGTTGCTGTCAAGAAGGTGCCTGGTTGCTGCTGATATTGCTTAGGATGTTGCTGCTGATCACTTTCTATTGCTGCTGTCGGATTAAATCCTCTCTCTATGGACTTCAAAGTACTTTCAGAGATCAAAGAACACTTAGGGAATCTTGCAGGTTAACCTAGTCAACCTCAAGATTAGGGGAGGATTGTTAGGAATTACGGAAATAAGATATTTCTTGTTGCTGCCGATAGTGAAAGCTGGTTCCTGCCGATAGTTGAAGTTCCTGCTGAAGCTCATTGCTGCTGATAGTGATATCTTGTTTCTGCTGATAGTGTTTGTATTGCTGCGGGTATTAGTAATGTTAGCCCGTATGCATAGTATAGTTTGTTAGAGTTATTTTAGGAAGAGATTTGTGTTTATCTCTTTACACGATTTCTTAGTAATGTGGCATTAGGGTTTCTTCATTATAAAAGAAACACACAGCCATATGTTTTGAAACACTTGAAGAAAAACATTATTAGTGATTAATAAAAGATCCATAGAGGATCAAGAGTTATTTGTTATTCTTCTTTCAATTCTGTCTTTAAAGAAAACCTTGTTAAGAAACTTTGATTGTGTTCTTGTTCTTATTCCGCTGTGCAACAATCATTGTTTCTATAATCCTAGAAGAGTTAGATCTTGGATTCTACAACAGGGTTGTTGGAGATAGCAACTGAACTTGTGTTGTCACAAAATATGGGAAATATATTATAATGGATGTCATAGTCACTGAGTTGACTTTTCATCCAAATTACATTTGCACAACAACCAGCAGCAGCTACATACTCAGCTTCAGCTGAAGACATAGCCACTGATTGTTGCTTCTTAGTGCTCCAACAAACCAACTTTCCTCTAAGGAATTGACAGGATCCTGAGGTGCTTTTTCTGTCCATGTTGCAGCCTGCATAGTCTGAGTCAGTGTAGCCTTTGAGATCAAAGCCTGGACATCTTAGGCAGTAAAGTCCTAAGTTAGGAGTGCCTTTCAGGTATCTGATGATCCTTTTGGTAGAAGTAAGATGTGACTCTCTTGGGTCAGACTGATATCTTACACATAGGTAGACTGCAAATTGTATGTCAGGCCTTGAGGCAAGAAGATACATCAGTGATCCTATCATACCTCTGAATAAGGTTTGATTCACTGGTTTTCCACCAAGATCAGGACCAATATTGTTTAGAGGAACCATTGGAGTCTTTACTGAAGAGCAATCAGTGAGCTCATACATTTTCAGTAGGTTCCTTGTGTATTTCTCTTGACTAATGGAGATTCCTTTATCAGTCTGTTTGATTTGAATATGTGAGTTCTCCCATCATGCTCATTTCAAACTTCTTTGTCATCAGTTTCTCAAACGGTTTGCAAAGTTTGTAATTTGTTAAGCCAAATATGATTTCATCAACATACACTTGGACTAGAATCACATACACTTGGACTAGAATCACATCTCCCTTTGTTCTATAGATAAACAAGGTATTGTCTATCTTTCCTCTGACAAACTTGTTTTGGATCAGGAAGGATGAGAGGGTTTCATACCATGCCTTAGGAGCCTGTTTCAGTCCATAAAGGGCTTTGTCAAGCTTGCAGACATAGTCAGAAAACTCACTGCTTTCAAATCCACGAGGCTGTTGCACATAAACATCTTCCTTGAGTTTACCATTAAGGAATGCACTTTTTACATCCATTTAGTAGACTCTGAAGTTCACGTAAGTTACATAGTCAAGGAAGATCCTGATGGCTTCCATTCTAGCAACAGGTGCAAAGGTTTCCTCATAGCCAATGCCTTCTTGTTGATTGTATCCTTTGGCAACAAGTCTAGCTTCGTTTTTAATGACTGTGCCATTTTCATCAGTCTTGTTCTTGAAAACACATTTCATGCCAATGACATAAACACCCTGAGGACATTTGAACAAAGTCATAACTTTGTTTCTATCAAATTGTTCAAGCTCATCTTACATGGCATAAACCCAACTTGGATGCTTCAGGGGTTCTTTGACATTCTTGGGTTCCACTTCTGAGAGGAAGTCAACAAAGAGACATTCATTTGCTAAGGCTACCTTTAGTTTAGCAGCCATGATTCTGGTAAGCATGCCTTCAGTAGGCTCACCAATGATATTCACAAGTTCTATTGTTTTGGATCTTGTCCAACTATCCTGAGGTCTAGGATATGAGTTAGAACTTGTGGAGGCTTGATTGGGTGGTGGTGTAGGTTCAAGGACTGAGGCTTGAGGAACTTCAAGGTTTTGGTTCTCAGTGGGTTCAATTTTAACACTGTGGTTTTATGGTTCCTGAACATCTGGTTCAGTGTGAGTCATCCCATTTGGGACTTGTTGAGCTTCAATGAACTCACTAATGGTTGGTTGTGGAAGGTTATGAGGGATGATGTAATATGAGAAGTCAGCATCTACTTGATATTGTGTGGAAGGATTACTTTCAAGGTAATCTTCATCAGGAGGATATCTTGATGAGTCATCAATCCCAATCTCTTCCACTGATGTATTTGAGAACTTGATGGCTTTAGTGCTCTCATCAAAGGTTATATGAAAGGTTTCTTCAGTTTGTTGTCTCCTTGTGTTGAATACCCTGAAGGCTTTTGAGACAAGTGAGTATCCTAAGAAATATCCATCATCAGTTTTAGCATCAAATTTGCCTAAGTGATCTTTATGATTATGAATAAACATAAGACACCCAAACACATGAAAGTAGCTAATGTCAGGAATTCTTCCCTTGAATATTTCATACGGTGTTTTTTTTGTGTCTTTTGACAATAATGGACCTGTTTTGAGTGTAGCAGGGAGTTTTGACTGCTTCAGTCCAGAAGTGCTTTAAGAGTACTAAACCATTCAGCATTGTCCTAGAAGCCTCAATGAATGTTCTATTCTTCCTTTCAGTCACTCCATTTTGTTCAGGAGTGTAAGGAGAAAAGAAGTTCTGAGAGATTCCTTTCTCATCACAGAAACACTCAAGGTCCTGATTTTTGAACTCTGTCCCATTGTCAGTCCTGATTTGTTTGACTTTGATGTCATTTTGATTTTTAATGTTCCTAACAAAGGACATGATTGTTTCAGCTGCCTGACTCTTCTTGGTGAGGAAGTAGACCCAAGTGTATCTTGAGTATTCATCTACTATGACCAGAGTATACTTCTCATGATGGATATACATTGGACTCACAGGTCCAAAAAGATCCATCTGAAGAAGATGAAGGCAACTTTTAATGGATAAATTTTTTTTGGTTTTGAAAGATGCCCTTTGGTGTTTTCCTTTTTCACAAGCTGAACAGGGTTTATCTTTGGAAAACACAAGGGTGGGTAAGCTAAGAACTTTGTTCTGTCTGGCTAGGTTATTGATGTATTTGAAGTTGAGATGAGATAGTCTTTTATGCCATAGTCAGTTGATTGTTTCACTTGCCTTTGTGAAGAGACAAGTCCCATTTTGAGTAAGTGTTGACATGTCTAGGACATATACATCATCTCTCCTTGGGGCAATCAACACAACTTATTTGTTGGCATTAAAGATGGTTCATCTCTTATCATCAAACTGAACTATGTATTTGGCATCACATAGTTGACTAACACTGATTAGATTGCATTTCAGACCATTGACATAAGTTATTCTTGTAAAAGCTATACCATTGCAGTTTACTAAACCATACCCTTCAGTGGCACAAGATGAGTTATCAGCAAATGCTACTTTAGGTCCTGGTTCTTCTACATATTTGTGCGATATTGCTTCACATCAGTCATACTCCTTGAGCATCCAATGTCTAGATGCCAAACAGGCTCTCTAGCATGTCTCTGCACAAATAGTAAACTGTGTTAGTTTTTCTTGTGAACCCACTTTCTGGTGGGCTTGGTCTTAATGGCCTTTTTGAACTGTGCAATTGAGTCATGGTCAGAGGTAGAGTGGATTGTGCTTCCACATGCTTTGCATTTGGATGTTGAAAAGGAATCAGTGGACTCTGAGGAATTATAAGTGATTCCTCTTTGAGCCTGAATGACCAAGTCATGTCCTGATGCATCATGTGAAGGGTCTATACATACGTCACAGCAAGAATACATGAGACAGTCATCAGGATGATGGTCATTGAATCAACAGTGTGGACATGGTTGGAAAGGCTTAGCCTTCAGTCTCTGAGCTTGCTTGGATGATGAAGCATACTTGTAAGCTTAAGCTTTGTAGCTTGCTTGAGCATTCAGAGAGGCAATGTGAGATTTGTGATCAGAGGTCCTATGATCTTCTTGTTTGCAAATCATACAGAACAGGATCTTATAGCAATCATCAGTGGTATGATTTGTGTAATTGCATAGTTCACATCTCTGTTGAGGTTTAGGTGAGGATTTTGGTTTGGAAGTGCTTGAGGAAGCTAGTGTGGGTTCCTTAACTTTGGATAAAGAAGGTTTTTCAGATGATTCTAACTTTTCACTCAGCTTCCTGAAAAGTTCAGCCAACTGATCATATTTTGAGTCAGTGTTATCTGTTTTTACTTCAGTAAGGACTGAAGGTGTGGAGGTTTCAGTAGGAACTGAGACTTCTTTGTTTGGGACAGATGTGGGTCTTTTCAGGATTGTTCTGCCCAATCCTGATTTCTCCTTTTGAGAGTGTTGTTGGTAAACTAAAGGAGTGAGGTCTGAATTAGGTGCAGCTCCCTGAAGGGCTTTCAATGGAGAAAGTGGTAATTGAGATTCTGATTCTGATTCAGACTCAGTGATGAACTCAGTTTAACTGGGTTCATCAGTGACTCAAAGCATACTTTTGATAGCCTGACTTTCAGGTTCCAAAATTCTCTCAGTGTTGAAGTTAGGTAACTTACTGTCTGGGTTGACTCTTACAAACCAGCCACTGGATTTTGGATTCATTACTTTTTCAAATGGTATGCCAGCAGACAAGAAAGATTTTTCACTATGACTCTCACTAGAGGATTCAGTGAGTTGATCTTCCCCTATTACTCACTTTTTGGTACTAGGTGTGAGATTTACAGTTTTATAGACTCAAGGGTTTTGTTGTCCAGCTTTCTATGAAAGCCTTTTCTTTTTTAAGTTCTTCTTGAATAGCATGGTTTAGTTTCACAAGTTTAGAGTTTTGAATTTGAAGCGTAACACTTTCAAGTTTGGCTTCTTTTAAAGCAAGAAGTTCATCTCTACACTTTAATTCAAAACTTTGTTTGTTATATTTTGAAAACAGATTTAACCTTTGCTCTTCAACATACTTAAGATCAACATTAATGTAGTTTAAATAAGATTTCTAATCAGAATCATCATCCATAGACAGTAAGATATTTACCTTTCTCATAGTGATGTTGACCCATTCTCCATTCCTGGCATGACTTTTTCCAATTGCCAGCTTATCATCTTCTGAGAGTGCCATCAGTGCACTAACATGAACTTCTTCATTATCCAAGGATAGAGCTTCTTCATCCCAGTCAAAGGTTTCAGCAACAAGCCCTTTGTTTTTAGCCTGAGAAGGTTTAGGGGCTAGGGTTGGCTGAGAATTTGAGGGGACTGCCTCAAGAAGTGCAAGTTTGGCTTTAGCCTTTCTATACTTAGCTTCAAAATCCTTTTGTGGATATTTTTCAGTTTTGTTTTGACAAGACTGAGTAGACTGAAGCATTTTTGGTTGAAATTTGCTAGTTCCTGAAGAAGAACTGTTTCCAGAAAATTTGTATGAGGGTTCTGAGGTAGTTTTAGAGAAACAATCTTTTACAAAATGACCCTTTTTACCACATTTAAAACACTCAGTTTCATTTGCTTTAGCACTTGAAAAGTTTTTGTTTCTTTTAATAAAACGTTTTGAGTTAGCAAGGAGTTCCCTTTCTTGAAATTCTATTTGTAAATCATTAAGGTACTCATCACTGGTTCTCTCATCAGCCTCATCATTAGAATCTTCTTGGAAATCCTGCACAACACCATTAGAATAGAAGGCAGTGGATATGGGTGCAATAGTCAAGGCCTTTTTGGTCTCCTGGGTCATTTTTGAATCAAGGTATCTCCTAGAGATTAAGTTGTCTTCATAGACAAACTTCCCATAGATTTCAGGGAGCTCAATATTTTGAATGTGGTTAGCATTTCTAAGACCCTAAGAGAAGTTTAACCACTTTTCAGGAAGACTGTTGACAAAGCCAACATTAATTTCTTGCTTAGACAGGGTGACTCCATCATTGGTCAATTCATTTAGAAGTGTTTTGTATCTGGTGTAAGCCTGAGAGAGACTTTCAGAGTCTCTAGCCCTGAAAGTGTTATACTCAAGTTTCAGGTCCATGATCCTGTTTTTCTTGGTATTTGAGGGACCCTTAAAGCTGTGAACCAAGTCAGTCCAAGTCTGTTTGACAGTTGGACAGTTAATGACTGATTCCATTATATCGTCAGGAAGACAAGATATAATGATGCTTTTCTGGCGTTGGTCTTGATTGACCACCCTTCTCTCATTAGAAGTCCATTGAGCTTCAAGCTTGGGTAAACCTTCGGCAGTTTTAGGGACAAATGGACCTTCATTAATGCACTTAATGTAGTAAGGTTCCATTCCTGTTAAGTAGCAAAGCATGAGCTTTTTTCACTTATTAAATTTTCCAACTTCAAGTCGGGGAGCAGTAGCAGTATAGCTTCCTCCCTTTTTGTCGACTAGTTGGGGTACATCACTTTCAGCCATGGTAGGATCTTGATTTTAAAAACGTTTTGAACGGTTTATAAAACTTGTTTTATAAATCAAACCGCTCTGATACCACTTGTTGTTCCCTTTACACTGATAAGATTAACTACAAAGTTAATCTAACAGTGTTCCATGGTTAAGCAATGTATTAATATTCTTTGATACTTATAAGAAAACGTAAAAGTAAATAGACAAGATTTTTCAACGTTTAATTCTTATTAGAAATCAATCAAAGAATTATACCCAAGTGTTTGCGGAATAACACTTGGGATTGAAATGACAAGTATGGTATGACTCCTCACTAAATTTAAGCTAAGCTTAAGTAGCAACTACACTGAACCTACTGAGCTATCTCATGGACTAGGTTGCTATTTGGAGGATTAAAAGTTATTTGTGAATGTCTAAGCATTTAGTGCACAAACTTGTCAAACTTTTACTCCACCTTATGATTCCTCTTTATATACAAGTATTTTACAACCATTGTGATAAAGACAAAAGGTAACCTAAGCTAGTTAGGACAAAATACTTACTGTCAGGTCACAATATTATCACACAAGTCGTAATACTAGAGAGAGAAAGTTAGAGAGAAAAAGAGTGGAAGGAACTTGTATGTAAATAAGAAAAGTTTAATTAATCAAGAACCAACACCCTTCTCCAAGTGAGAAGGGGTATTTATAGTGTTTTACAATAAAGGGGCGTTGCCCTAATAATAGAAATAAAAACAAGGCCAATGCCCATGAGCCTTCTACATAGGTCGAACCTTAAGTACAAACATAAAGGCCTTAATAGAAAAGCAACCTATTACATAAACTATGACCAATACTTGATATTATGAAATGTGTTCCCAACACTTATGTATTTTGTCTCTGTTACAAAAAGCTATTTTGGGTATAAGACAATATTGCTTTCTGAGGAACAGTGATGACACTGTCCTGACATTTGCCTTTCAGGGAATGTTTGACTTCAGCCTGATAAGGATTTCTCCTTATCCCTTCAAACATTTCCCGCCTATTCTTTAGTCTTCAGGTCTTCAGTCTTCAGTCTTTATTCTTCAGTCATCATAGTTGTTGAGGAGTCTTGGGGTTCAGTGAGTTATTGTCATCACTCACTGAACCCATCACCTTCTTTTTTGGCTTAGGTGCCACTCACTGAGTTCCGCCTCACTGAATGGAGAGGCTTTCTTCTTAGAGTCGTCCTAAGCTTCCTGAAGGTGACTCACTAAGTAACTATTCACTCAGTGACTTGAATATTGTTTAAGGTTTTCTAACACTTAGGTTATTTTCTATTCAAATCATTGTTTAAGGGAACTTGGGTACTGAATGGACCCAACAGTTACCTTGATAAAAAAAATCATTTGCTTACTATTATTTTTGTGCTTACTGAGGGACAAATTCTAACCATTCATTTAGTTTGATCTAATGATGAAAATTAAACCTAAGATTTAGTATGCTTAACCTTAATTCTCCCAACTATATAAAGCCTTTATCTCTTTTTCTTTTTTTCCATTCCTCATTTTTTGCACACACTTCATGTGTGTTTTCCCCTGCTCTCATCTCTTCCCTCCAAAAATTAGTTATCCCGATCGAAAAATACCATTCTAATCATCATCCCTGTTCCAATCACCATTCCGATCACCATCATCATTCCGATCATCATCTCATCATCACTTCCCAATCATTATCTTCCATTGGAGGTATGTTGCTTTATACTTCTTTAACTTATTATACTTAGCAAACATGAACTATTCTAATTATTTTATAGTCCATTTTCAAGTCTGCTGCTTTTACACTTTTGTTGATTAAAAAGCATCTTATATCTATATTATTACTCTTCGACTTTCATATAAAATCTCTTAAGTTGTTGGAATCGGTTGATAATGTTTTTGAATCGGTTGATAATTATCTGGATCAAGTTGTTAACATTTCTTCTGATCAAGTTGCACACCAAGTGTTTGATGAAATGTGTGAGTGAAAAATATTTGATAATCTTATTTTCTGCTCCTGTAATTTTGCTTATTAATTAAGTTGTTAGTTGAATTTTTGTTTTTAATGGCATTGGAATGTTGTTTTTATGTCTGATTATTGTTTTGAATCTGCTTTGTATCATATGTGTAGTATCACCAGTGATATCTAAAGTTGATGACATTATATTTTTTGCTATTTTATGTGTTTCTTAAGATACAACCACTGGATCCAGTAGAAGCTCTCATGTCTTGGCCAATGCTTATAATGGTGGGCATAGAAGTTCGAATTATGGAAATAAATTAGTTAACCGGAGTTCAGGGCTTTCAGCTCCTATCTGGCTTGAAACTGGAGATGCAGTCGGTAATGTTTTTCTTATGAAACTTAGTGCTTGTTAAGATAGGTTCTATTAATGTATGATGTGGATGAATGCTTTAACTTTGTCGAGATCACAGCAAATATGTATTCTGAGATGCGTAGTGAAGCTCATGATCATGCATGTTTACGCAATTTATACTTTGAGCTGGTAACCTATGTACTTTTCATGCATGACTTTGTCTCTCTTTCTCTTCGTCTAAGTGATAATATAAACTTTTAGTTACTGTGGAAAAATAAGAAATACATCTTGCACTCTTCTACTTGAAAGTTTGTGGAAACCATTCCTCCTCATGCCTTTAAACTTATGCATATAAAGCTCGTTACAGATAAATTTAACATATATGTATAAAACTTAAAATTGGTATCTGTTTTTCATCAGTGAATTGGCAGAACATGAACATGATTCCGAAAGATAACTTTTCGAGAAAGCAGACGACTCAAAACCTAGCATTTCATTTCCTCTTCCAGTCTCCTCCCAGTGGGGAGAATAGGTTATACTTATCTTTGAGTTCAAATCATCACACATATAATTAACTTGATCACGCCTGATTTGCAAATGGTCACATTCTTAATCGTTAATCATTACACAGATAAAGCGTCTCTAACCTCCTTCTCAGGGTAAAGGAGTCTGCCATGGATGTGCCTAGAAACCTCGAATCACGATGTAGGATCATGTTTTTTACAAATTCATTGTACTGAACTGTATATGTGTATTATCACTTGTGATATTTGTAATATTACTTGTGATATTTTGTTTATTTGATAGGTTTTTATGTTTATTGGTTAAGCTTTATTATATGTCATGTATAGTATCATTTGTGAATGCTTTATATTAAAGTTTTTTTGAATTTGTTCTGCATCATATGTGTAGTATCACTTGTGATATTCTGTGTCATATATTTACACATGCAATATTTGCTCCACCACTACCAACTTTACCATTAATTTCAACAACACACTCAGCCAAGCAATCCGGGAATGGCTCCAAACACCTTCTCATAAGGTTCATGGCCCATACACGAATTTGCATATCCATGATATGAGCCTGTAATATATGATAGTCCATCAGATATCGATTTGAAGGTAAAACACGGATAGTTTTGAGTAATATGGAGAGTTGAATTCAGTGTAAATGATAATAATATCTAATTCAATGTCATTAAGAATGTTTGCTAGCTGATGCATTGGGCTTATGTAACCTTGTAAAGGTGCCGGAAAAAAGACCAGTCTCCCTCGATTTATTTTTTTATTATTATTATTTTTTATTTTATTTTTTTTTTGTAAAATATTTTTACACCCGTTGAATATATTACTTCAAAAAACATTTAAGACTTTAAGTACATAGGATGCGGGTGAATCCCGCATCTCAGCCCGTTACATAGGCGGTATCCAACGCGGTAAAGCTTACATAACAAGACACTACTATTCTAATTAGAAGGAAACATACGACTACCCCCTAGAATACATTTGACTCATGACCAAATATAAACTAACGTCTAACTTGACTACGAATATTTATGTCAAACGCATCATATAATGCCGGTTGTTCTTTAGTTAAATCTTCACATTAATAGTCATCATATGGATCTTCATCGTAATCCCTTTTCCAACGCTCATATAGGCTCTTGTTCCCAATACCACTTCCAACTTTTGAATTTTTTGAAGCCATGAAGTTCGCAGTTTCATCATACACATCTTCCACGTCACTCTCACTTTCTTCAACAACTTTTTTAATCGATTTCCCACCCTTGTTAATATTACTACCACTAGTCCCTACTCGTTCAACACAAGGGACTGTTGTAGGATTACTAGACGCCTCAGAATCTCCCTCGGTTTCTTACATGCTTTTCATAACTAAATCCTTATTATGTCATATATTATTTTTCATTTTGAGTAATTTATAGCAGATATTAATATCTCCTAAGATTCCGAATTGTTAAATATGTTAAAATCTATACAAAGAATGATCGATTACCAGAAAATAACAAGATTTTATTATGAATCAACCCAACCAACCACCCCTTATGGTTGATTCATTAACTGTTTTACAATACAAAAATTAAAGAGAGTTTCTACACTAAAAAGACTAACAGAAGAAAACTATGACTGCGTGTATATTACACACAGTAAAACCCTAGCAAGACTAACTATCAATGAGAGAATATGAGCTTTTATAGCTCGGCTCAATAAGAAATCCTTTTATGCCTCTTTAGCTCCTTCAACTATAGTCCAGCTTCACTTTCAGTCCTTGTACTTTAGAACCTTCAATATCAGCTACAACTTTAGTCCCTCAACTTAAGCCTCATCTCCTTTTATTACCTGCATATCAAAACTAGAGAAAACAAGAACTTCTACTATACAATATAAGCCTTTAGCTTACATTCTTCCAACATTCCCCCTTAAGCTAAGGCTTATAAAGATCTTTTAGCTTTAACATGTCACAAAACTTTCTGTGATCAACAACACTCAAACCTTTTGTGAAAACATCAGCAATATTATTTTTAAACTTGACTGTAATAGTTTTAATAATACCATCAGCAATTTTTTCTCTTATAAAGAACAAGTCAATCTCAAAATGTTTAGATCTTTCATGCAATACAGGATTTGCAGCAATCTGTATTGTACTGCTATTATCATAAAACATCTCAACATGTGTATCAACCTGCACATTTAGATCCTTACAGATCTTCAAAATCCACATAATCTCACAAGTCACATTACATATTGCCCTAAATTCTGCTTCAGCAGAAGATCTTGCCAAAACAAACTGCTTCTTACTTTTCCAGGAAATAAGATTGTTTCCCAGATACACAGCAAAGCCAGTAACAGACTTTCTAGTAATCTTGCATTTAGCCCAATCAGAATCAACAAACACTTTCATATCACAATTGTTACTTTTGCTAAAAGAAATCCCTTTGCCTAGAGACTCTTTAAGATATCTTAGAACTCTAAAAGCTAGTTTTAAACGTGACTGCATTGGACTATGCATCACTTGACTTAAGCAGTGAACTGCATATGACAAGTCAGGCCTAGTCAATGTTAAGTAAATAAGCTTTCCAACCAACTTTTGATAGTTATTAATACCAAGCAAAGGTTCATCTTTAACAACTTGTTTATTCTTATCTGATACATTAACAGATTCAATAGGAGTTTTACTTGGTTTGCAGGCTAACATACCAAAATCATTAAGTAATTCCAAACAATACTTCCTTTGTGTTAAACACAATCCAGTATCATCACTTAAAACCTCAATACCCAGAAAATACTTAAGTTTACCTAAATCTTTAATAAGAAATTTAGTTTTTAAGAACTGCTTAAACTTTTCAATTTCATCAACATTGTTACCAGTTATAACAATGTCATCCACATACACCAGCAAAATCAAAAAAACATCATTCTCATACTTGGTAAACAATGAAAAATCATTTTTACTTTAACAAAATCCATTTTCTTTTAAAACACAAGTCAATTTTTCATTCCATTTCCTGGGTGCTTGTTTTAAATCATATAAAGACTTATTTAACTTGCATACCCTCTGGTCATTTTCATCAAAATAACCTTAAGGTAATTGCATATACACATTTCACCATACAAAAAGGCATTATTAATATCAAGCTGATATAATGGCCAGCCATTCTGTACAGCAATACTTATGATAATTCTCACAGTAACAATTTTAACAACTGGAGAAAAAGTCTCTTCATAATCTATCCCTTCTTTTTTATTAAAGCCTTTGGCTACAAGCCTGGCTTTATATCTTTCCACACTTCCATCAGACTTATATTTAATTTTCCACACCCATTTGCAGCCAATTGCTCTTCTCCCAGCAGGGAGTTCAACAATGACCCAAGTGTTATTTATGTTTAATGCTTCCATTTCAAGATTCATAGCATCAATCCATCTGTTATCTTTAATAGCCTCATTATATGTTTTAGGTTCAATGATTTTATTAAAGCTAGTAGAAAACACATAGTTTTCTTTACTCAGATTACTATAGTTAACAGATTTATCAATGCCATATTTAACCTTGCCATCTAAAACAAAATCACTCAGTTTGGTAGGCATGCTAGCTTTTCTACTAGACTTTCTAACATAAGTTTTCATATTAGCTTGTCTATCTGGTGTCACCACAGGTGTTACAATAGTTTCATGAAACATATCATTAAAATCTTGATAATAATCATCACCCTCAGATATTTTATCATTATCCTCAAGTGTTGCATTCTCCAAACCTTCACTGTTGACATCATCTGTGACATCAGGATGCACCACCTCATCCTTAAAGATGTCATCAGATGAGCCTCCAAGTGAAGATTGGTCTATGCCTTCACTTTTTTCAGTTATTTTAACAGTTTCTTTCTCTCTCTTATCATCATAGGGTTCATCTGATGTCCCTAGGCCAGAATTAAAAAAGTTTTGATTATTAGCATTTTGAAATTCAAACTTAAAATCGTTATTTTCAGAACTATGTTTAAAAGGAAACACGGTCTCATGAAACTTCACATCTCTTGAATAAAAAACCTTCTTTGTTTCAAAATTAAACAACTTATACCCTTCTTTATTAAAAGAATATCCTATAAAAACACATTTTTCTGACCTAGAGGAAAGATTATCAGAATTATTTAAAACAATTGAAAAACATAAACACCCAAACACTTTTAAAAGAGAGAGATTAGGTTCACATTTGTAGATTATTTCATATGGTGACTTTCTAGACAACACTGAACTAGGTATCCTGTTAATTAAGTAAACAGCTGTTAGAATACATTCAGACCACATGTTCAAAGGTATCCCCCCCTGAAACATGAGGGCTCTTGCTACATTTAACAAGTGTCTATGTTTTCTTTCAGCTAAACCATTTTGTTGTGGGGTATAAGGACAAGAAGTCTGTTGATGAATACCATTATCTTTACAAAATTTATCCATATTTTGATTCACAAACTCAGTTCCATTATCACTTCTAAAAACCTTTACTGTTTTGTCAAATTGATTCTTAATCATATTAAAAACAGTTACAATTTGTGAAAACACCTCTGTTTTCCCCCTTAATAAGAACACTGATGCGTGGGTTTTGCAACCTTACAACAGGTTTTACCTCTCGAGGGATCTCAAGAGGCTTACAACCCCACCAGGCAGTGTACCTGACCGATGTAGTATAGTGTAGTGGTAAGTACGGGGGATTGATCGTTCTCCACAGGGAATAGTGTTCGTTAGGTATGAAAAGCTACTCTAATAGGTCTAAGGGTTGAGGAAGATTCTTTTTTTTATGTTTTTATATTTTTATGAAAGCAAGTAAAATCTCGGGTTTTGAAGGAGTGGGCGGAATTAGTTGCTAGTCAACTAACCCAAATTACTACAAATGCAAATAAAATAAAATAAACAAAAATGAAAAGTGGTGAGAAACTTATGTGTGGAGAAATGTGTTTACTTAGATTTCCTTACTCCCTAACTATCTTTTACCGGTTAATTAGTGTGTATTAGTCGCGTGGATGACGGGTGTATTCCTTAATACCATTCGTGGGGTGGCGTACTTACTTCCCCAAACTCTACAAGCTCCTACTTCACTCCTATGTCGAGCCGGCTAGGAAGCTCCTAACATGGGATCACTAGAATTCGCTTGTGCATTAAATACAACCATAAAAACCTTTAGTACGCGTTTGGTTCATGTTTCTTAAGACGTTCAAGCAAGTTACCGAATAGGAAGTTAGCCAGTTTTCTTAAGCCTAACATAGATAAACAATCATCCAATACAACTAACAACACACTAACAACCAATAATCAATAGCTAGGTTTCATTAGATCTAAGCAAACACAAGATAAAATTAGCCTAACATGTTAAACAAAAGACAAGCATAAGATAGAATCAAACAACACATAGACATATTGAATGATTAATTGATAACTTATCTTTCAATGAAACATGGAAGATCTCAAGGCAAGAAGCCCTGAAAAAGTAGCTAAAATCGTCTTAGGGTTTTATCCCAAAATTCCACACACTAAGCTCTCCTTAATGACAAAAAATTAGAAAACTATATATAGACTTTGACATCTGACGGCGTCACCTTATGCATTGTGACGCCGTCACCTCGCCGCTTTTAGGGTTCCCGGGTGACCTTCTTGACGCCGTCCCTCTTTAGCTCTTCAAAAATCCATTCTGGCTTATCAAGGCTTGACGCCGTCGGACCTATAACGTGACGCCGTCCCCTTATGATTTAAGCCGTGACGCCCTTGATTTAGTTAAAGCGTGACGCCGTCAGAATTCTCATGCAAACTCACTGGCCCGTCATGAGTAAATTTCACATCCAACTTTTCTTGCCAAGGCATGACGCCGTCTGGAGTTAATGTTGACGCCGTCAAAGGTGACTTTCAGCACAATTTTGAGACTTTGCCGTTTTTCTTCACTTTTATGCTCCAAAAACGTCCAAAATGCCTCCTTTTCCAGATTTCTCCTCAAAAGTACCTAAAATGACAAAAGGAACGATTTAGGGCAATATTTGATCAAATAAATACGATTTCGGGCTTAAATGACCCCTTAAAAGCGGTACACTTTTCGCCTCATCAAATACCCTTACACTTGAGATTTGCTTGTCCTCAAGCAAATGCGCTTTTATTCTAATCAAAATACAAGTTAGGGGTCATTTAATGCAAACATAAAAGTAATTACAACAAATAATCGTTCCACTTCAATCATAATAAGCACGGAGATTACATACTAGCACCTCACAAGTAGTGTTTAGATACTCACATCTCTCAAGTGTCATCAAAATAAATCTCATAAATGAAAACGGAAAATATCTCTCACTACCTGTCATAGCAAATAGATTACCATAGGCTTGGGAAAGGATCGAAAACCTCCTCCACTAGGCGTAAGCACCTAAGATAAACTATCAAAGAGGGCTTTTAAATGGGTTATAATGTTAGGTGTAGGGAAAAGGAAAACACGGTTTTGTTGGATACGGGATATTTTACTGGTGGCGAGTTAAAGATCTTGATCAATTACATGTACTATACAATGTTGCTAAGCCAAGACTAGACTCGATCTTAAGCTAATGAAAGAAAATAACAAAACATAAACATAAAATAAACATAAAATGAAACGGGATGGTAGTCCGTATGTTTTTTCTACTTTTCTTTTTCTCATTTTTTTTTTTTTATTTTTCTTGAAATTTTTTTTCGATTTTTTTTTTTTTTTTTTTTTTTTTTTTTTTTTTTTTGATACACTTTTGCCCTACCATCCAAAATAATACATCATAGGGGCGTTGCATCCCCTTACACTTGAACTTTTACATAACTTTACAAATACTAATCTAATGACTCGAATTAAGATAATTGAAAAACTTGGAGTACTTTTAAAACATTTAGCACATATGGGGGTAATAAATGATGTTCTTCCCCATTACTCCATTACACTAGTACTTTACCCATGAGTCCCAATCGTCCCAAAACAATATGTACAAGGATATGACTCGACTTAGCAACCATGCAATCAACTAGATAATTAATCTTGGGTTTAAACAAATGTTGTCACAATAATGCACTAAAGATGAGTGCATACAAGGTAGGCTAAGGCGATTTGGGTGTACATTTAAGTGGGGTGTAACAAATTCTTCCTTCAAGTAAAATGCTTAAAGGTCGAAACGAAAAGATAGGCTCTGAGGGGTGTACTAGGGGTATCGTGTACTAAAAATGAGTACAACGCAAAGGGTGTGGGAGAATTACTTGACCAATGTAGCCAAAGTAATTATAACAAAAACACAGGTGTAAAACAATGGGTTAATCCTAATGCCTCTTATCATGTAGTAAATCTAACTACACGAATGTAGTCTCACTTGTGGCTTCGGAATGGTCCTAACGCAAGTTCTAGAATCTAAGTGCTACCGGTACACACATCATAGCATAAATGCTTTTCCTACCAATTCTAGGGGCGAACCTCACATATTTGGGGGTGGAAAATTTTTTAGTGGTACGGTTTTTGTGCTAGTCATATAACTCCTATCCGTGAGACGCTCATTAAGATCAAAGTTTCACTCCTAAATGTTGTAAAAAATTTTAAATTTGGCACTAAAATTACCTTAATCAAGTATTTCTCTCAGTTTTATTACACATCTACTATTAAACAAACAAAAATCAAGCGCAATTGTATTCTCTAAAAATCATACTTTTACCCCCCCTTACACTTAAGATGAACATTGTCCCCAATGTTCAAATAACAAGATGTAAAAGCATAAAGTAAAAGAATGAAATCAAATACTCCCCTGATTCGCTCGGTGGATAATGAAGTAACACGGTTAAATCTTCCTCCAAAGAGAATGTTGAAGCTCCATGACTAATGCATCGCCATAAGCTTGATTCCAAAAAACATCTCCTTGTCCAAAATAACCTGTTAAACCTGAGAAAACAAACACGAAAACCTGCATAACATCGGCGGGATAAAATCTATATATAAGGATATAATGCTTGTGGAATGATAACTTTGCAGATTCCTGGAGATTATAAGTTGGAGATTTTAATAAAAACTTTTTAAAAACAAAAATTTCAAAAATTTCTGAAAATTAAATCTGACGCCGTCAGGTTATAACCCCTGACGCCGTCAGAAATGACCTGACAAAAATTTTCATTTTAAGTTTCCGGAAAATTTCTGGAAAAACCTTTACCTTACTTCCTGGAAATCCTGCAAAACATCATTATGACTCGATACAAGCATTTGACTCAAACAAATACTAATATGCAAGCTTATATCTCATTGTTATCGTTCATGTTCAATCTTGTTCTTAAAAACAAATTTGGATTTCCCTTACACTTATCTTTTGCAAAATACCTTTATATGTAGTTAAGACGAAGTTAAAAACAAAATAAAGCATTTTCACAATTTATATTTGAGACATGAACAGTAAACAAAAAGAATAAGAAATGCATACGGAAACAAATAAAATTAAATAAACAAACAATCAAACAAATAAAGCAAATAAAGCTTGGGCTGCCTCCCAAGAGCGCTTGTTTTTGTTCGAGTCACGAGCCTGACTCTACCCTTATTTAATGGATAAAGGAGAGGTTTTCCCTACACTTAGGATTAAGTGCGGGTGATAGTAGCGATACACACCAGCTCGGTAGGAGTATGCCACGTGAGGAAAGAGTGGTGGATGAATTATATGCTCAAAGGGGTGTGCTCCTTTCATCATAACCTTGCCTAGTTCACTTTGGTCAATGGGTGATTTTGAGTTTCCTCCTAAAAAGGGATCATCTTCTATCAACTTCGAGAGACTCCTAGTTGGGAATCCATCTTGACCTAATAAACCCGGTTTAAACCCATAATGTTTCTTATGATCAATCATGAATGGGTGATGTAGACATGTAAGGTCATTGTTCACTCCTATGTTAGCTTCCTCTCTACAAGGCCTAGAGTCTACTTCCTTAATCTTAACATTACCCGGACTACATGGTTTGATGGGTGGATCGGGACCTAATTCAATTCCTAAGTTCACATCTAAGGATGGAAGATTAGGTAACGGTTTTGGTTTAGGCTCCGGTTCATCAAAACTAGGAACTTCCCTAGAACTAAGAGTAAGGTTATCATTATGAGTATTCAAACCTATATGCTCTAGTGGTGCTTGGTCCAAGGGTTCTACCTCAATTGGGGTTCCTAAAGTCTCTTCTACTTCTTCTGAATAAGTCACGGGCGGTGTGTATGCCTCAAATGATGGTAGGACTTGTGGGGTATTTGGTAGGCTTATGTTACTTACCTCATCATTCCTTGTGTCAAGACCACCTATATCCTCATCATGTGTTTTATTAGAATCTAACCCTAACATTTTCCCTAGTATCTCAAGTGCTTCTCTAGGCATCTCAACTTCTATATCCGAATCATAAGGATCATCCTCAATATTCTGACTGCTATATTCAAATTGCCCAAAAGATTCATCATGTGTTTCTTGAGATTCATCGTCATCGATCATAAAACCTAGGTCTTTTTGATCAATGTGATCATGCTCGGCTAGATCCTCCATCACATCAAGATAACCTATGTGTTTGTTTTGTACTATGGCATTACATGACAACCACTTAGGTATCTCAACACTAATGTATTCATCCCCAAACAAACTTGTTTCATGATCCAGGAAATTTATATTCAATTGACTTGTACTAACGTCTGTTGGGTTGTCTACCCTATAATAATATTGGGCACAATCTTCTATGGCATCCCATGCTTCTTCAGCACTTAATTCCCTAAAGTCCCCATTGGCAAAATCCTCAATGCGCATTTGGTCATATTGGCCAACACGATAGTAAAAGGTTCGGGTTAGGGATGCTAAAGCGAAACTATGATGAGGGAATTTTCGGAGTAAATTTCTAAAACGAGTCCATGCATCATATATGGGTTCATCTCGATATTGTTTGAAATTCGAGATGTCAATCGGGTAGAACGGCCTTTGTGGTTGGTGGTATGGTGGATTCGCGTACTCCATAATGGTGAACGGAAGAGTCAATGGAAATTACGAACAAACACACAAAGAAAAAGATAGACTAAAGAAATCTAATAAAAAGAAAAATAAAAATCTCACTAGAAAAGAATCTAGTGAGTAGACCTAATAGAAATAAAAATTCAACCTAAACAATAACTATTCCCCGGCAACGGCGCCAAAAACTTGATGCGTGGGTTTTGCAACCTTACAACAGGTTTTACCTCTCGAGGGATCTCAAGAGGCTTACAACCCCACCAGGCAGTGTACCTGACCGATGTAGTATAGTGTAGTGGTAAGTACGGGGGATTGATCGTTCTCCACAGGGAATAGTGTTCGTTAGGTATGAAAAGCTACTCTAATAGGTCTAAGGGTTGAGGAAGATTCTTTTTTTTATGTTTTTATATTTTTATGAAAGCAAGTAAAATCTCGGGTTTTGAAGGAGTGGGCGGAATTAGTTGCTAGTCAACTAACCCAAATTACTACAAATGCAAATAAAATAAAATAACAAAAATGAAAAGTGGTGAGAAACTTATGTGTGGAGAAATGTGTTTACTTAGATTTCCTTACTCCCTAACTATCTTTTACCGGTTAATTAGTGTGTATTAGTCGCGTGGATGACGGGTGTATTCCTTAATACCATTCGTGGGGTGGCGTACTTACTTCCCCAAACTCTACAAGCTCCTACTTCACTCCTATGTCGAGCCGGCTAGGAAGCTCCTAACATGGGATCACTAGAATTCGCTTGTGCATTAAATACAACCATAAAAACCTTTAGTACGCGTTTGGTTCATGTTTCTTAAGACGTTCAAGCAAGTTACCGAATAGGAAGTTAGCCAGTTTTTCTTAAGCCTAACATAGATAAACAATCATCCAATACAACTAACAACACACTAACAACCAATAATCAATAGCTAGGTTTCATTAGATCTAAGCAAACACAAGATAAAATTAGCCTAACATGTTAAACAAAAGACAAGCATAAGATAGAATCAAACAACACATAGACATATTGAATGATTAATTGATAACTTATCTTTCAATGAAACATGGAAGATCTCAAGGCAAGAAGCCCTGAAAAAGTAGCTAAAATCGTCTTAGGGTTTTATCCCAAAATTCCACACACTAAGCTCTCCTTAATGACAAAAAATTAGAAAACTATATATAGACTTTGACATCTGACGGCGTCACCTTATGCATTGTGACGCCGTCACCTCGCCGCTTTTAGGGTTCCCGGGTGACCTTCTTGACGCCGTCCCTCTTTAGCTCTTCAAAAATCCATTCTGGCTTATCAAGGCTTGACGCCGTCGGACCTATAACGTGACGCCGTCCCCTTATGATTTAAGCCGTGACGCCCTTGATTTAGTTAAAGCGTGACGCCGTCAGAATTCTCATGCAAACTCACTGGCCCGTCATGAGTAAATTTCACATCCAACTTTTCTTGCCAAGGCATGACGCCGTCTGGAGTTAATGTTGACGCCGTCAAAGGTGACTTTCAGCACAATTTTGAGACTTTGCCGTTTTCTTCACTTTTATGCTCCAAAAACGTCCAAAATGCCTCCTTTTCCAGATTTCTCCTCAAAAGTACCTAAAATGACAAAAGGAACGATTTAGGGCAATATTTGATCAAATAAATACGATTTCGGGCTTAAATGACCCCTTAAAAGCGGTACACTTTTCGCCTCATCAAACACCCAAACAGCTCTTGAAAAATCATCAACAACAGTCAGAAAGTACTTATACCCTTCTTTACTTTGGACCTTGTAAGGACCCCAAACATCTAAGTGAACAGTCTGTCCAACTTCAGTGGTTTGATGTTCACTAAGAGGAAAAGGATCTCTTGTTTGTTTAGCCTTGTGACACACATCACAATGATCACTTTTAGACTCATTCTCAATTTCAAGTTTGTGTTTTAGAATGTTTAGAACTTGATCAGATGGGTGACCAAGTCTATTATGCCATATGCACTTAGATAAACAACAAACTTGTATATTATGATTGGTTAACTTTTTACCTGTATTAAGAAAATACAGACCATTACTTTGATTACCAGTCCCCATCTGGGTCCTTAGAACAGAATCCTGAAGAATACAAACATCTTCATCAAATATTACTCTACATTTGTTATCTTTATTAAGCTTGAGAACTAACAACAAGCTGACCTGATATCCAGGTACAACCAGGACATCATGAATGACCAACTTGTCAGTCAATTTTAGACTTCCAATATGAGTAACTTTAGCTTTAGTACCATTAGGATGACCCACAGTCATATTAAGTTTTGAAACATCAACAATATTAAACATATTCAAGATTGTGTAAGTCATATGTTGACTGGCACCAGAATCTATAATCCAACCAATATATATATATATATATATATATATATATATATATATATATATATATATATATATATATATATATATATATATATATATATATATATATATATATATATATATGATATGTGCTTATGTTGGTATTATGATTAAAGAATTTTGAATGACTGAAGCTAATAACACAGTTTATACCTGCAACATTTGCAGGGATACTGCTGCTTCCAGACTTTTCACTGATCAAAGCCATAAGCCTTTGATACTGCTCATCTGTAAAAGAATTAGATGAACTAGCAGGCCTATCCTTATGCCCTGAAACATTATTGCTACTAGCATTGTTTTGATTATAACTATTTTTCTTTTGGAAACCAGCAGGATAACCAACTAATTCAAAACACCTATCAACTGTATGACCATTCATTTTACAATGAGTGCAGACCAAATTAGGCCTATTCAACCTTCTAGTCTGATTATTGTTATTATTAGTGAATGTGTTTTTATTAGCAGACCAACTAGAGTTTCTAGGATTAGCCTTAGAAACAAATGCAGTGTTATCAGTTTTAGAAGTACTTATGTGAGACTCATCCCTGGACAAGGTGGCAAAAGCCCCTTTCACATCAGGAATAGGATCAGTGGTAAGGATTATGCTCCTGATAGGAGCATAAATCTCATCCAAACCCATGAGAAATTGCATCAGTTTAATAAGTTTGTTATGCTCTTTAAGTTTTGTTGAACCATCACAAGTACACTCTGGCAAACTGACAAGAGAGTCATATTGCCTCCACAGAGCATTAAACTTGTGATAGTATTCAGATAGAGTAATTCCAGATTGAGTGAATGAGTGAATTTGATAATGCATATTATAGATTATTGATGCATCTTGTTTATCATATGTTTCTTTTAATTCATCCCACACATCCTTAGCATTTTTAGAGAAAATTTGTCCCATAAACACTTTTAATTTTGTGAAACACATCCAAGAATCCAAGAAAGAACCATAGAATTGCACCTATCCCATTGTGTTTGCATAAAACCAGTTTCTTCAGGTCTTTTAATTTTACCATTTATAAAACCAAGTTTGTTTTTAGTATGGATTGCTATAGTAATAGCAGCAGACCATACTTTATAATTTTCTGGACCTTCCAGTTTAAAACTTATAAGTGGTATACCATTAGTGTCATTACTATGCAAATACAATGGGTCAAACTGGTCAAGTTGGTCAGAACTACCACCTGAACCAGATGCCTTGTCCTTATTTTTGTCATCATCAGACATGATGAAGACTTAAAGGACAAACAGATAAACAAACAAAAAAGAACAAATACACCTTATAACTCCTCAGTCACAAGTAATCCACCAATTATCCAACAACACCAACACAAACAAATCCCTTAACCTACACTTCTCCACAATTCTAGAATGTTAGGAATATAAATATTCAGATGAAGGCTCGGTCACCCCGAGCATCTATTTAGCATTCACATAGCTCGTAGGCTTATTAATATTAGCTTAGTAATATTAGTATTATTAGTATTATTAGTTTAGTCGTATTTATATTTGTGGAGTGGGTCGGGGCTTTCCCCACTGTCAGCTCACTCCACAGCCCACTAGGGGCACAATATTAGTAACTATATAAAGCCCTTCCCACACTTGGGAAGGGTTGGAACTCTTGTATTATTTTCACCTACAATCTAATCTTACAAGTTTTTCCCTCACCTCTCTCTAACTTCTCTCTAACTCTTCAACCATGGATCTCATCTTTCAAGATCCAAGGCCACCCGAATCATCCACACAATCAAGATGTTTAGATCTTACAATTGGTATCAAGAGCCATGGCTAGGTTCGGTTGATTGTGTGTCGGTCTTATTTTTTTTGGTGTGTGGTTCGAACCATTTTTTTTTCAAACTGTTTGCTCAATTTTTTTTGGTTCGAATACATAATCTGTGTTGGTTCGATATTCATTTCTTTTGGTTGCAATTTATGTAGTGGGCTCTTATGTTTAAGTAAAAACAAATGTGTAGCAGATTCTTGTGGTCAAAAATCAATATGGGTTGTGAGTCTTGACTCTTTATTGGTGATTTCTTTGAAATGATTTGTGACGTGTTGGTTTGATAGTGGTCAAAGTGTAGATTCTTGATATTAACATGCAAGTATTGTAACTGCTACTTCAATGTTCCTGGTTTGATGATGGTATGTTCTTAGTAGCGTTTTGATGAAAGAGAAATCCCAGATCCGGTTTTTCTGGGAAAGTACGAAAATGACAGCTCGGTTTGACTGGTCAAACTGCTACTAGTGTTTTGTGGGTACTAGCGTTTTGTGTCCTAGCGTTTTGTCTCAGAACGTGTAGGGTGTCTGAATGTAGCGTTTTGTGTTCTAGTGTTTTGTCTCAGAACGTGTAGCGTTTTGTGTACTCAAGACAAATTATCAAACTAAAAGAAAGGTTATGCTGCCAAAATTTTAGCAGATCATGCGTTTTGTCTGTCACAGCCAAACCAAAACAAATAGCAGCAACTACGACTCAAGGGTTTGCTTTTTGACTCATGTGAAACAGAATAGAAGATGAAGAAGAACTGACCCGACCACAATCATTACCAGACTCAAGATGAACTCAGTTTCAACACATCATCAGTCCATGTACTAAACCTAATACGAAATGAAAGACCAGTCCACAGCCAAACCCATATCAAATCTATAACATCAACTCGAAAACTAAATCCAATTCCAACGACTAACCTAATCTACAACACAATCATTAACTATCACAAGTCACTCCCAACTCTCTCTACATTCTAAACTGATGTTCATAACGACAAGATCTCAGTTTTTCTTTCTTTCGTGGTTATCAAAGATAAATCGAGCTCCTTAAAAGCCAAATACTCAAAAGAAATTAAACTCATCATCGATCAAGATTCTTGAAGCATTACTTCAGTGACTATCCGAATCAATAGAGATAAGAAATATAACACTTATGTTATTTTCTTTCTCCGATTCGTTTAGACTCGATCAAAAAGAAAAAACAAATCGTTAAACTAGATCTCAGTTTGGTTTCATTCGTGTATCTCTTATGAGATTTACATAATCGTTAAGATCTTCAAACACGAATTAACCAACTCATCATCGATCCATTTTTTTGGGCATAGCCTCATTTATTTCTGAAACACTAAAGATTGCTTTCTAACAAGTTTGTTATAAGCATCTTTCGTTTCGCTGTGACATCAAAGAAACAAAATAAACATGAAATACAACCTTACCCGAGACCCTATAATGGATCTTGAAGCCGTGGAGCGTTCTTGATTCAGCCTGGAGATGAAAATGAGGACAAAGGTAAAGGTACGGGTGTGTTTGTATTTGATTCGGATTGAGATGATTTAGTGATGTATTCGATTGATTGATGATGATGAGATGAGATTCTTGAAGGTGAGTTGATAGTGTGATGAGGCTAGATAATGTTGAAGCAGCGTTTGAGTTGAAGAGATAAAGAGTAGATGTGTTCTTGTGTTGAACTGCTCAAAGTGATACATTGGGGCGTGAGTTTAAGTTAATGGGAGATTAGGGTTATAAGTCTTATATATACCCGTGAGATTAGGGTGTGGATATTGGATTAGTTGTGTTGGGCTATAAAATTTTTTATTGGGTTGTACAAGTCTTATATACCCGTGGATATTGGATTAGTTGCTATTTGTCTTAACAATGGTGGGATGAATTTTGGCTATATGTCGCTTGATGGTGTTGAGTTTTTGAGCTTCACCAAACGTTGAGCTTCTAGCATCATGAAACTTTGGGCTTTAAAGATTAGATCACTAAAGTTGGATGTTAAAATGAGATGTTTTGGGCTGGACGTGTAGACACTTGGAATTGGGCTGATGTTGGAACGCAAATGGGCTGACCAGATTTATGATGGTATGGGGCAGCGAATGTTATTATAAAATGAGTAAGGTTGTTTGAACTTAACTTTGACTGAGCATTGGACTGTCTTTAGTGGATCCAAATGATGAGTGGTACTTTGGTTGTTATAAAACGCCACGAGTATACTCATGTCACGGCCAGTATTTGGGTATATGAATGTCAACGTGATTACAGAGTTGTGGATTTGGCAGCGTTGTCCTATTGGCACCTGAGATTTGAGTGAGCCTGCAATTAATTCTTTGCAATTTGAGTTACAGTTGACAAATTGCGATTTGATTAATTGCAAATTGACAAGCTGCTATTTGACTTGTTGCGACTTGACCAATTGCGAGTTGATCAGTTGCGATATGACGTTGCGAGTTGACACTTGCGATTTGACTAATTGTGATTTGGTTGATTGCAATCTGACTTGTTGCAAATTGACAATCGGTGACTTGACTTGTTGCGATTTGATCAAGTCGTGATTTGACTCCTGTGACTTGAATTTCGAAGATTAGTATTGCACTTCACTCTAGGCTACTCTTGTTGATTTCACGGTTTCTCTTGTAGATTTTAGAAAATCCCGCGAAAGATTCGATTTCTCGGTTTAAATCTCAAGAGTAGTAAAATCCCGTCAAATCAATTTTGGACAAGTAGGCGGGACATGGATTTTGACATAATAAAACTTACGGGGTTTGACTATTTTTTCGGGATAAGTTTGTGCTTCGAGATCAGTAGAAATTGGGAAATTATGGTAGCTTGGTTGGTTTGTTAATTCACGGGTTGGTGTACTTAGTGTCTCAAACATCTCGGGGTTGGATGGATGCACGATGTTTGATGACCCTTGCTCGAGCGTATTTATGGTGATTAGACTTGGATGTTCAAGAAGTGGATATATACAATAAAGGATGGAAGGTTGGGTATATATCACTACCTATATTTAAAGGAGTTACGTTGTTGTGCTCAATATAGTTTCTAAATCACAAATTTAGTGCGAGTATAAGTCGCGGACTTGTCCTTTCTCAAGCTTCATCAAGTGATTGTTGTGTCTCAAGCTTCTAATGGGATTGTAGTACAAGATCTTCTCAAGAGGTGGTCAGACTTAAGGACATGAAGTGATTTGCTTAGAGACGTGTTTTAACCTTTTACTTACACTTAAGTTAAACACATTTCATCAAGCGGTTTTGGCATATTACGAGCTTCAGTGACTTTGTTAATCTACTAAACCGTTGATGAGGAGACAAGCAAGGGGTTACTACAAGAGAGTCTTAATCACCATCTTCTTTGCAGTAGTTTTATTTGTCTCTTTCCATGTATTGTGCCTGACAAATTCACAACCATCACGGACTCTCTGCTTTGGCAAAAAGGTCATTACATGCCCTTTTTGAGGGGGAGAATTAGCGCGAGTCTCCTAGCGGTTCCGTTTCCAGCGGTGTGAATCTTAGCGGTTCCGGCTACAGCAGGTCAGATCATAGCAATTCAGTGGTGTAGCAATCAGAGGTTTGATACTTACTGTTGTGCAGTTTGTTCTTGAATTTATTTCTCGGTTAAATCTCAAGAACTGTAAAATCCTGTATACAGTATGACAACTATTCCATGCACTATATCTGATAACATCCAAGCAGCTGGGTCAGACAGTTATGCTTGATAGGACTGACTATGAGTCATGGGCACTGCTAAGAATTAGCGCATGTTTCTTCTCTTTTTGACTACTCAACCGCACAAGATGATCACGAAGTTGATTTGGTATTCCTTATTTGAGATTGAAGTTGAATTTCACGAAGGCGTCTACTTAGTTTATCATGAAGTCAGGGTTGGTTGGATGCATGACCTTCAATGATAACTTGCTCGTGCTTAAAATTTTAAGTTGAAGACTTGGGTTATCTAGTTACCAGCAGTCGGGGTAACTATCACTTAAGAGTCATGGGAGTACTCAGTGTCACACGTCAATGACGTTGTCGATAATCGCAAGAGGTGGTAATGTCTCATACTTTGGTTAGGTATTGAGTACATAGAGATTTTACTTGGAGCATTAATTCTCTACACCATTCTTCCAACAATAGTGCAAGCTTAAGTAACGAATTTGGGGACTTCTACTTCTGTTTTCAATATTGGTATATCGGGTTTCCTTCATCAAGTGGTCACTAATCTGTGTACGAGGTTGGATAGTTGGACAAAGATTTTAAAAGTTGTGATGTGATCTGTAATTCTCACGAGATATTCTTAACCCAAACTGATGTTCACCAAAACCAAATCAGTCATGCCACATTCAATCTATTACTGTCACACGGTTTCTTCTTGGTTTTGTAAAATCCCGCGAAAGAACTTATTTCTCGGTTTAAATCATAGATTTGTAAAATCCCGTGATGATGGGCTATGCGCTCTTGACCATGATCGGGTTAAAACCATTATCAAAGTTCAGCTATAACATCACAAATGGCTGGATCGAGGCATTTAATCGACAAGATGTGACTACGGGGTTAGTTCAGTATTATTTATTTGAGGCTGAAGTGAAATTTCATGGGTGCGTGTACTTAGTATCTGAAGATATCGGGGAGGTTGGATGAAGATTCTTCGAGATCCTTGTTCGAGCTTTCAACATTTACAATGACGAGGACTTGGATATCTAGTTATTTTTTTCTTTCTCTCTATTGCAAAATAACTATCACTTTAAGGAGTCACGTTGTAGTGCTCAGTGTCACACGAAGTTGTGGATATCCAAGAGGTGATGTACGTCTTATACTTGATGGTTGGTTGGTTGAAGAGTATAGAGTACTTAGGGATTCGATGTTGCACGAAGTCTCTACACCGCTCTTTGTCACGCATTAGTACAAGTTTAAGTCACAAGTTCGGGTTATATTACTTCAGTATCAAGTTCATCATATTGGGTTTTCTCCATCAGTGGTCACGGCATCAAGCCGACAGAATGATAATAGGGTTGGTAACGAGTTAGATGAGAGAAGAAGTAAAGAGAAAGAAATGACGTCTGTACACATCAGTGCAGGCCTCGCTCTTCATCATTATGACGTCTGTACACATCAGTGCAGGCCTCGCACTTCATCATTATGACGTCTGTACACATCAGTTCAGGCCTCGTTCGTCAAAGAAAAGAAAAGTGTACGCTTGAGTGCACTTTATCTTCAAAAGAAGAGGAATCTTCTTATTTATGGCCATTCTCATCAACAAGTTTCATGCTCTTTCCGTGCTTATTCAGTCTTCAAGTGGATCGGCGCATATTGGAGTATATTTTTATTCACGTATTCAACCAAAAATTGCAGTTGACAGGCATATGCAATTTTTGAGGGGGAAAGGGTGAATAAACAACATGTCAGTCTTCAAGAACCGTCAAGTGGAGCTACTTACCGTTGATGGTATTAATATTCACTAGTTCAATCATCAAATATTGCAGTTGGCAGGCATATGCAATTTTTGAGGGGGGGAAAGGGTGAATATTATTCTACATGTTGATTGATGATTGAGAGATGGTCATACGACTCCTGAATACGTCAGTTCAGGAGTCGTGCAAACCATGGTTCTCCAACACTACATCTTCTTCCTCTATCAAGGTGTTGAAGAACATGGTCATGGAATGCTAATCGACATCGTCTCACGGGCTGGTACAATCAGCAACAAAGGGTTTCTAGTCAATGCTTCATGTACACGTCATTACGCTGCATGTACACATCATGATGATGATTCCGATTAATCGTAACCATCATGGGGGAGAGAAATGTGTACACCAAGGACGCACAACAGGTTCACGTGATCGGGCTTTATACTGCTTCTGAGTTGAAGTTATTCCGGTGTTGATAACCGCAGAGATGATCAGTGGATCAACTTGTTACCTTGGTATTATAGTTTCGCTTTTACGTCATGGGCTGATTAATCGTAACCATCAGGGGAGAGAGAATGTGTACATCAAGGACGCACAACAGGTTCACGTGATCAGGGTTTAATATCCAAGGATGGATACATTCTATAGATGATTAGTGGTTCAACTTGTTACTTTGGTGTTATACTAAAGACTGAAGAAGGTCGAGTCGTCAGTCTATTCTTCATTCTCTGCTGTGTGTTATCGTCACATGTGTACGCTGCGGGCTGATGGGTTATATGTAAGGTTACTGGAAGGAATTTGGTGAGATAAAGATGGTTGGTATTCTGTTCCTCCATATTGGGCAATCTTGAAGAAGCTCGAGTCTACAGTCTTCTCTACATTCTCCGCTATGTGTTAGAAGACTAAAGACGGCATGCATTCGGTTATCAAAAGACTTCTTCATATTATGGGTGTTCATCCAAATTCTTCCTTCTATTATGGGTGTTCATCAGAAAGGTTGTCAGATTGGGGGAGAGCACTAATTAGGGGAGAGTGAAAAGCCTGAATTAATCCCTGGTTAAATGTGCTCACATTGCTCTTCAGCAAGTAAAGTTATGGCAACGGAAAAGATTCAGGATGCTGAGGAGTAATGGTTTTTGGTTCGTATCCTTGTATATATTTTTCTTCTTACATTTTTTTTACCATCCTGTAAATAGAGATATAGAAAACATGCAAATTGTAAATAGAGAAACGTAAAACCAGAAAAACCATAAAAATTAAAAAAATAGAAAATACCAAAAATAGTTTCACCTAGGCATGTCTTCTGTTTATCGATAACATTTACGGACTTAGAAATGTCATTCAATAATGGCACGGGTCTTTAAATGAAGCTCGAGCAGAAGTTAAAATGGATGGATAAAACATGTCTAAATGGCTTGCTATTACTTTAGATTGCAACCCGCGCTTCATACTGGGGGAAACACGTCGCCAAAAAGACGGTTGTTCCTCCAACTAGGTGATGTTCACCAGGGCATGGATTACTTTATATCCATGTTTCTTCGATCTGATGTACGTCTCAGTGCATCATTTCTAGAAAAAGAAGAGAAGTCTTCTTTGCATACAAATAGTTTTCATTCTATGATTCTTCTGAAAATTATTTGTGAGACACTTGGTGGATATGTGTTGTATGAAATTTGTTTAGACTTGGATTGTGCATAAAATTTGTCACTCAATCAACGACCACAAATCTTTAACTTGAATACTGGTCATTGATTGAGGGGGAGAGTGAATTCAAATTTTATATCATCAAACGGGTTTCTTGGTTTACTCATACTTGTTAGAAATGGTTTTGTAGTTAATGGGGTATTAGTTGAAGAGGATCTTGCTAAAACTTTATATCAAATGGCCAAATGTGTTAGTTGCTAGAAAGTTTAGGACATTATGTGCAATGTGCTTATAGTTTCCTAGACTTCATGATTCTAGAAGGCTCATTTGTGTTACGTTGGAATCCTTGTTTAATCCCCTAAATACTTTAAGACTCAAAACCTAAAAGAAATAAGAAAAACCAGATGTGTTTGATGTTCTTGAATACTCCTATGACATTTGTATGATCTAAGTGAATGAGTTTCAAATGTTGCTTGTGTCTGCTGCTTAATTGTTGTTGATATTGTGCATATGTTCTCAGGATTCGCTTAGGTATATTGCTATTATGTTAGAATCATGTTCCTAAAATCCTGAATTGAATGATGAAATATGAGTGAATTGCCATGTTCATGATTGTTGATTGCTCTTCATGCTAGATAGTAGTTTGACGTATTTCCTGACTGTGGTTTGATTAAATGAATTTGGTATTATAATGTGGCAAGCTGCTGAAGGGTAGCTATTAAGGAAAAGTGTATCTGTATGTATGTATATCTGTGTTGATATTCTTATGCAGATTCCATAGCCAAAATGAATGTGCCAGTTCCCATTCTAACCATTTGATCAGACGTTCAAACTCTATTGATTGGCTCAGAATTCACCACGACAACAACAACGGCAGCAACAACAACACCAACACCAACACCGTCATCACCACCACCACCTTCAGTGAAACAAAGCAATATTTATTCCGATCTCGCCAAGTGGGGATCTACAATATTTGGACGTTCTTGTTGGTGGATGGATAATTGATGTTGACCACTGATTCACTCAGAAAAACGGATGATTACATTGTCTGCGCAAAAGGTCAATATCACTTGTGTCATAAACAATATCTTGTGCATATAAAGCAGTGAATCTCCCTCTTAGATTAAGGGGGAGCTCAGTATGTTCTCATCATCAGAATATATTAAATCGGACACATTTTCTCCCACATTTTCTAACTTATTTAAATCAATTGAGATCACAAATCTCAAAAGGTTTGAAATTTTTGATCGGGGGAGAGAATGTGATTTAAATATGAAACCTGATGAAAATGTGATGTTTTGGACTTAAACGTTAGGCTCTCCCATATGTGCTAAACTCTTTCGTATATCGATGCACATATTGAGGGGGAGCGAATGGACAAAAAGGACTTGGCATAGCATGAGATCGTGACTTAGACTTAACCAATGAATTGACGAAACCTATACTGTCATTGATCGAAAGGACATATCCTGGCCAGGTAATAATTTCAAGCTAGTCTAACCAATGATGTAAGCGTATCTCGAAAAGGATGTGTCTGAGTAGAGTGTACCGTTTCTAGAAACTTTCTGTGGACTTGACCAGGCAGGGTAATAATTTCAAGCTAGTCTAACTAGTGATGTAAGCGTGTCTCGATTCGGTCATGTTCACTGAAAGTTGATCAATTCAAAAAGTGCGAGCTCTACCTAACATGTGCAAATTTATAAAACAATCAACCGAGCACATGTTGAGGGGGAGCATTTCAAAAATATAAAACTCTCAAGTGTTTGCAAAAATGTGTTTCAGAATCATGAACACTTTGAGAGATTTTTCAAAGATTTGGTTTGGCAATCGTGGATGAATACCAAAGACCGACCATTTTAATTAATGCATGGAGTTATAAGGATGGTTAGGTTAGGCTCAAGTTCCCACGATCCCGCCAGAGCCGGAGGGATCTACCCAGGGACAATCCACTAGTTAGTGTAGAAGTCCTTAGGTATGACTAAAAAAGGAGAAAAGTGGATAAGGGAAAAGTGCCGACTGAGATGGAGCTAGTACTAGAACAAACCCAACAAGGTTCTAGTAATGAAGTCTCGGTAAGCACTGAAGGGGTTGAAGAATGAAAAAGAAATGTAAAGATAAAGGGTGAAAAGAAAGAAGCCCTCCTTACAACTTAGGCAGAAACCGGGTCAATACATATGCTGTCAGAATCACTTAGTTGATTGCTGACATTGAAGACAAAGTATCATGGACCCAGTGATACGCTGCACAACCCTCCCTAGCCACTCAAGGTCCCTCAAAGGATTCTTGTTTCAATTGTCACGAGAGTTCAATACATTTCTATCGTCTCTCTCACCCGAGTTAGATGATATTGAAAAGGTGGCAGTTCTCTCCAGCCTCCGTCACTAAATCAAAACGCACTATCGAGTCTAGAGCCACGAGATGCATAATAAGATCTCATAGGGACACGAATTATTTCTACACTGGTTGTTCAACATTAAGGACACCAGTTGTAAACTCATGAGTCCTACACAGATCTTAGCAATCTGCCAGAACATTTATGAGAGAATTTACAAATGTAATTCTCAATGATTGAATGGAAATTCCTGCCAGGGTCAACATCAAGCAGCCCTGAAAGCAGGTCACTTCGGTAATTCCCTGGGGATTACGCTTAGTGATCACGGCGGTTTCAAACGGTCTACAGTCGTGGAGTGATCTCCAGCGACTAACCTAATCGTTGATATACTACGGTACGATCTTAAAAAGCCCTCTGTGGGTTTTCGATTAGGAACGGTCTTGGTAAGGATTAGAGAAAGTTTTCACACTATGCTGTTAACAATCTCGAAGTCCGAACCTGTAAGTACCGGACGTTTTATTGCTAACTGTCGTATGCAGGAACATCTGGCAGTTGAAGCTGATTGCTGTTGCAGCTGTTTGCGGTTGTAGCTGTTTGAGGTTGCAGCTGAATGCGGTTGTAGCTGGTTGCAGAAAAGATGCCAATCCTCTACCACATGTTCACACTACATCATCATCTTAATCAAAGAAGTCATGATCAACCTAAAGACCTTTAACACAGCTTCTGCAAACTCTGATGCTGAAGATCATGACACCAAATAGTGTGAGCATGTCGGCTCGAAGACTATCACATCACGTGGAGACATACTGCTGTAAGATGACTTGGAAACAAATGTTGGATGATAAAGTCGAAGAATACTCAAAGATCATCCAAGACAATCAAACAGTCATCAAATGATTACTGCTGGATGCACAATGCACAAAGATACAAGACTTTGAAGAATCAAAGACTACGAGCTATAAAGACAAGTTCAAAAGAAAGAATGCTAGAATTCAAATTATTATTTCCGGGGTGACCTCCCTTAGGGGGAGATTGTTAGGAATATAAATATTCAGATGAAGGCTCGGTCACCCCGAGCATCTATTTAGCATTCACATAGCTCGTAGGCCTATTAATATTAGCTTAGTAATATTAGTATTATTAGTTTAGTCGTACTTATATTTGTGGAGTGGGTCGGGGCTTTCCCCACTGTCAGCTCACTCCACAGCCCACTAGGGGCACAATATTAGTAACTATATAAAGCCCTTCCCACACTTGGGAAGGGTTGGAACTCTTGTATTATTTTCACCTACAATCTAATCTTACAAGTTTTTCCCTCACCTCTCTCTAACTTCTCTCTAACTCTTCCACCATGGATCTCATCTTCCATAACCCAAGACCACCCGAATCATCCACACAATCAAGATGTTTAGATCTTACATAGAACACTAAAAAAAAATCCTAAGAGAGAGAGTGTGAGTGGTGTTACAGAGCACGCATATCCAGCAATATTGATCAAGAAGATCAATCAAGAACCAAACACAGCGGAACCAGAACCTTTAATACCTGGAAAAATAACAAAAAACCACAATTAGTAACAAAAAAACGTATACAAAACACAACAAGACAATAACAATCAATAATAACAAACAAATAAAAAAAAACAACTCTAATCCTGAATTAGGGTTTGATACAGTAAACCCTAATTTTGACGACACACCAATAAAATCAAGATCTATAGGATCTTGACTACAAAATCAACAGATTAACACACGTTAATCACTCTAACAGACACTGGATTAAAAACCCCCAATTTTTTGAAAACCCTAAAAATTGAAACAACCAATTGACCTACAATTGGCACTCAAAACAAACAATTCAACCACTAATTGATTGAATAACACTAAGATCTAGTAAGATCTGACCTAAAAACACGAAACCCCCAAAATATTTGAAACCCTAATTTTTTAATAAATCGATTTCGATCAAAATCTCTGTATCAAAGCGAACCTGGCTTTGATACCATGTTAAAATCTATACAAAGAATGATCGATTACCAAAAAATAACAAGATTTTATTACGAATCAACCCAACCAACCACCTCTTATGGTTGATTCATTAACTGTTTTACAATACAAAATTTAAAGAGAGTTTCTACACTAAAAAGACTAACAGAAGAAAACTATGACTGCGTGTATATTACACACAGTAAAACCCTAGCAAAACTGACTAACAATGAGAGAATATGAGCTTTTATAGCTCGGCTCAATAAGAAATCCTTTTATGTCTCTTTAGCTCCTCCAACTATAGTCCAGCTTCACTTTCAGTCCTTGTACTTTAGAATCTTCAATATCAGCTACAACTTTAGTCCTTCAACTTAAGCCTCCTCTCCTTTTATTACCTGCATATCAAAACTAAGAGAAAACAAGAACTTCTACTATACAATATATGACTTTAGCTTGCATTCTTTCAACAAAATATAACATATTTGCTCATATAAAACTCAGTCGTTCAGTAACATTGTAGTCATGTGCTTGCTTTTTATGCAGACTACATACATATACTAAATTAATCACCATCCAGGCTCAACTAGAATTCCAAATTATTCTCACAGTTACAGATTTTTGCATCAAAGTGAAGAAAATATCGATTAGAACGAAGAGATGTAACCAATCAGGGTGTCTAATGATTCATATGAAGAACCGCCCTTACTAAGGCTTGAATTTACTTTTTCTTTCAAACATTCTGTCCTTTTTTTAATCTCGTCTCTTTCTTCCTCCACCATTACTCTTCTTATTGCGCTAGCTATCTCTTCTCTCGCCCACCCATTTTCCAAATAAATCCCTATTTTTAGAACATCACTCACGTATCTTGCATCTAACGGTTGATCGCCCCAAAATGGAGAACAGATCATAGGAACACCTTCACATATGCTTTCTAATGTCGAATTCCATCCATTATGAGTCCAAAAAGCTCCTATAGCTTTATGAGCTAGTACTTCTTGTTGAGGAGCCCATTTCACAATACGACCCCTCTCCCCCACCAAATCTAGGAACCATTTAGGTAACGGTTCAGTCCTTTCTAAACCCTTGATGAACCCCGGTCGCATCACCCACAAGAATGGCTGCTTGCTATCCGCTAAACCATGAGCTACTTCCAAGAATTGTTGCTCTTCTAGTTGAGCAGAACTACCGAAACTTATGTATAGTATAGAACTAGGTGATTGATGGTCTAGCCATGACATAGAGCTTCTATCTGGTTCAAATAAGCTGCTTGATGAGGCAGGGAAGTATTTGTGAAATGGGCCTATCAGGAAACATGGTACCGGGAAGTATTGAAGGATCTTTTTGAGCTCGGGTTCTTCAAGTTCAGTAAATGAGTTCCAAATTATTCCTGAAGATGCCTTTGTTTGTTTCAACATGTTAGCTAGTAATTTACCCGTGGGATCTTCCTGGCCTTTGATTCTCATCTTTATAACGTCTTTCACTTTAAGAAGTTGGATCTCCGGTACTCGTTCTTCCAAATCTAGATTTCAATATGGAAAAAAAAAAAAAAAAGAGATTGAGAAACTGATAAGTTCTTGATTTGGAAGGTAAAGATCAGGAGTTAGCTTACGTAAAACCGGCTCACTGCTTTTTGTTTTCTTGAAGTTGCTAGCGTCGTCTGGCGACATAATATTCTCTTCATAAAAAACTGTAGATAAAGATTCCAAATATCAAGTTACAATATTCAGAAACCAATCTAAGCATATGACTACATGGAGATGGATAAAGAAATAAGTACCACTTTCTGCTTGATTAAAGTAACCCCGGTCATCGAGAAGAGGTATGGATGCATAAACATTAACGCAAAACAAACTACTTGTTCTCAAAACAATTCTGGGAAGCTTAAGACTATCTGCTACTGATTGAGTAAAGTACCAAAGTGCATCAGTAATCAAACATACTATAGGTTCATGTTGTTGCTTTGAAGCCACAAACATTTGCTCCAATTCTCGGTGCAAGCTGTCTGCGCCACACTGATTCAACAGCATGATACCCAAAAGAAGATCACCAATTCCTTTAGAAGCTAAGTTTGCAAGATTGTTGTCTTTCGGATCGTTATCAAGAACTGGTCGAAAGGTAAAGTGAGGATAATTTGATTTGTAACTAGAGTTGAAGTTAGTGTGAATGATGGTGATCGAAAAGCCTTTGAAGTAAAGTATATTTGCGAGTTGAAGCATCGGGTTTATGTGTCCTTGAAATGACATTAGAAAAAGGACCACCCTTTGCCGCCGGTAGCTACTTCTTCTCTCTATATGGTTTTCCATGTTCTTACTTTCTGAAATCAGTTTACTTATGGCGATTGTGTAACTAGTCATTATTCTGTTGAGTTATTTATTGTGAGCAAATTGAGACTGCATATCTGAGACACCGAATGAGCCAAATATGCCCCTTTCAATCACCAACTCTAAGAGAAAGCCATAATGGTACGTATCTGTTCAAACATACTGACATGAAGTATGAAACAACAAACCCAAATAAAATATGATACACCAAAACCTCGAGTACATAAACATGACAGAAACAAGAACCCCATTTTATTTCTTAACATATATAATGACAACTGACTTTTAAAATTATATCAAAGTGGAATCTTTTTATTGTCGTTATAAATAACAAACTTTTAAATGCATTTTGCTAACGAAAAAGCATATTAACAATTGCGAATATACTTGTCCGACGTCAACAATTATCAAATTAAAACAAAATTAGAAAATTATTGTTTATAATGGTAATTTAAAAGATTAATAATGCTTTCACTGCACTTCGATACAAATTAAAAATTAATTATCTACATGGCTTTAATTAACCCAGATTTATTTAAAGTTCCAAAACTTTGACAATTGTTGTATGACCATCTTGTGATGTGAATTTTTTGTCTGACTCATCTGGGCCACTTTTATGAGACAATGATTCCCACAATTCTGTATAAAAGCATATGTATTTGTGTTGTGGCACGCATAATATACAAAAAACAAACAGACAATTAGATAAAGTGTTGCAATATGTTATTTTAGATACACAGTTAAGGGTGCATTTCACAAAAACAATGTTAGAGTTAGCAGTCGATTTCTACCACATTTGTGATCTGTGCTTGCTTTGACAACTCATGTAGGAGATGTATAATGACTAATGATCGAGTCATATAATACAAGATTACAAGGGAATGGGGCGTTGAGTGAATTCTAACTCGATAGTCAAATATGACTACAAAATCTTCTCGTAAAAATGAGAGTAAGGATTTGATGAACTCTTGAGATGAAAAGAAGGATTTGATAACTTGATTGTAAGTTATTATCATTTAAGACATAAGATCAAGCACAATATATCATGTTTAATTTATCTATGCGTCACAGGGAATGAAGAAATGTAAGCAACTAAGGAATCCAAATATTCATACGAAGAACCACCCTTTATCAATGAAACATCTAACTTTTGTTTCAAAACTTTTGCCCTCTCTCTAATCTCTTGATCCATCATTACTCTTTTTATCGCACTTCCTATTGCTTCTCTTTCCCAACCATTCTCCAAACACACCCCCACCTTAGTAACTTCGCTAATGTATCTCGCATTTAATGGTTGATCACCCCAAAAAGGCGAACAAATCATAGGAACACCTTCACAAACACTCTCAAAAGTCGAGTTCCATCCACTATGTGTCCAAAATGCACCAATTGCATTATGAGCTAGCACTTCTTGTTGAGGAACCCATTTCACAATTCGGCCCATTTCACCCACGAACCCATCAGGCAATGGTTCCAGCCAGTCTGAACCCTTAATGAACCCAGGTCTAACCACCCATATAAACGCCTGCTTGCTATCGACCAACCCATGAGCTATTTCTAAGAAATCTTTCTCCTCCGCTTGAATAACACTACCAAAACTAACATATAGCACAGAATTAGGTGGTTGTTGATCTAACCATGGGAAAAAGGTTCGATCCTGGTCTAGTAAGCTGCTAGAAGAGGCTGTAAGATGTTTTGGAAATGGTATCAGGAAATTTGGTACAGGAAAGTCACGGAGCATCATTTCAAGCTCGGGTTCTTCGAGTTCCTTGATTGAGTTCCATATAATTCCTGAAGATGCTTTTGTTTGCTTCACCATGTTACCGATACACTCACCAGCAGTATCATTCTTACTCTTGAAACCCATCTTTAGGATGTCTTTCACTTTTAACAATGGAAATTCTACCACGTGTTCTTCCAACTCTTGATCCCATGAAATCAAACAATCGATTATGAGAACAATTAAGGTTAAGTAGTTAAAATAATATATTCTCAAGCCTTATTTACGCTATACAACAAAATAAAATTTTCATAGCGTTATGTTAACTTGTAGTTGCAAGATCTATTATTTATAGACAGTTCATAATTAAAGTTTACTTTGTTAAATAGCACTACTAGCTAGTGTTTATTGTAATATGATTAAAATAAAACTTACGATTGTCAGAAAGTTCAAAATAACCACGATCATCCAAAAGGGGTATGGAAGCATATAAAAGAAAACAAAACAAGCTGCTTGTCCTCAAAACAAGCCGTGGGAGGTTAAGGCTATCCGCAACTGATTGTGTAAAGTGCCAAAGTGCATCTGTGATCAAACACGATACTTGTCCATCTCTTAGCAAAATTTCCAGTTCTTCACGTAACTCATCTGCACCATATTGATTGAGCAGAAAAACGCGAGCAAGACTTCCCAAGCCTTGTGATGCTATATTGGTATAACGTTCGTCTTGTGGCTCGTTGTCTAGGATAGATTTAAAAGTAAAGTGAGGAAAATTTGATGTTTTGGGCGCGTTGAAGTTGGTATGAAGGATGGTGATACTAAAACCTTTGGAATATAGTATGTTGGCAAGTTGCAGCATCGGGTTTAAGTGACCTTGATATGGTAACGGAAACAATATTATTCTTCGGTGTCGATGATCAGTGGTATCTGTTAGGTTCTCCATAGGAAACAACTGATATGTGTATGTGAGCTGTGACAGATTTGGTTTTATGTTTATAGAAAAATATAGCATGTATAGTTGTCCAAGAGGGTCGGCATAGTCAAGGCTTTTTTATTTGGGTTTTTTATTTTTTATTTTTTGAACGGCAAATAAATATAAAATAAGAGAACCTCTAGCAAGATGCTAGGAAGAAGGATACAAAGTTATGGATAGAGCATTACAAGGGTTACAAGACCACTCTATCCAATTTAAGGATGACTTTTTATCCTACTAGAAAACCAATTAAAAGATAAGGACTTGATATCCTTGATGTATTTGTGTTGTGGCACGCATAATATACAAAGAACAAACAGACAATTAGATAAGGTGTTACAATATGTTATTTTAGATACATAGTTAAGGGTGCATTTCACAAAAACAATGGTAGAGTTAGCAGTCGATTTCTACCACATTTGTGATCTGTGCTTGCTTTGACAACTCATGTAGGAGATGGATAATGACTAAAGATCGAGTCGTATAAAACAAGGGAACAAGGGAATGCTTTGTATGAATTTTTATTTGATAGTCAAATATGACTACAAAATCTTTTCGTAACAAGGAGAGTAAGGATTTGATAAATTTAATTGTAAGTCAGTATCATTTTATGACATAGGCTAGATCGAGCACGTATCATGTTTGATTTATGTATGTGTCACATGGAACGAAGAAATGTAAGCGGCCAGGGAGTCCAATGATTCATACGAAGAACCACCCTTAATCAAAGTAACATCTAACTTTTGTTTTAAAACTTTAGCCCTCTCTCTAATTTCTTGATCCATCATTACTCTTCCTATCGCACTTGCTATAGCTTCTCTTTGCCAACCATTCTCCAAACATACGCCCACCTTAGTAACTTCGCTAATGTATCTCGCATTTAATGGTTGATCACCCCTAAAAGGAGAACAAATCATAGGAACACCTTCACAAACGCTCTCCAAAGTCGAGTTCCATCCACTATGAGTCCAAAATGCACCAATTGCTTTATGAGCTAGCACTTCTTGTTGAGGAGCCCATTTCACTATTCGTCCCCTTTCACCGACGAAACCATCAGACAGTGGTTCTAGCCAGTCTGAACCCTTAATGAACCCAGGTCTAACCACCCATACAAACGCCTGCTTGCTATCGACCAACCCATGAGCTATTTCCAGAAAATCTTTCTCTTCCACTTGAGTAAGACTACCAAAACTAACATATAGTACAGAATTAGGTGGTTGTTGGTCAAGCCATGGGAAAAAAGTTCGATCTTGTTCTAGTAAGCTGCTAGACGAGGCTGTAAGATGTTTCGGAAATGGTATTAGGAAACTTGGTACAGGAAAGTCACGCAACATCATTTCAAGCTCAGGTTCTTCGAGTTCCTTGATCGAGTTCCATATAATTCCTGAAGATGCTTTTGTTTGCTTCACCATGTTACCTATCAACTCACCACCAATATCATTCTTACTCTTGAAACCCATCTTTACGATGTCTTTCACTTTTAGCATTGGAAATTCTACCACTTGTTCTTCCAAATCTTGAACCCAAAAAGTTAAAGAACCGATTATGGTTAATAAGTTGAAAAATATATTCTCAAGCATTATTTACGCTATACAACGAATAAAAATTTCATAATATCATTTAATTTGTAGTTACAAAATTTATCATCTATCGATACTTTTTAATTAAAATTTACTTTGTTAGATTGTACTAGCTAGAGTAGTAGTTTTTATAGTAATATGTATAAAAATATAACTTACGGTTATCAGAAAGTTCAAAGTAACCATGATCATCAAAAAGGGGTATTGAAGCATATATAAGAAAACAAAACAAGCTACTTGTCCTCAAAACAAGTCGTGGGAGGTTAAGGCTATCAGCCACAGATTGCGTAAAGTGCCAATGTGCATCTGTGATCAAACACGATACTTTTCCATCTCTTAGCAAAAATTTCAGTTCTTCACGTAACTCATCTGCACCATATTGATTGCGCAGAGTAACGTGAGCAAAACTTCCCAAGCCTTGTGCCGCTAAATTGGTAAAACGTTCATCTTGAGGCTCGATTTCAAGGATAGATTTAAAAGTAAAGTGTGGATAATTAGATGTTTTGGGTGCGTTGAAGTTTGTATGAAGGATTGTGATACTAAAGCCTTTGGAGTATAGTATGTTGGCAAGTTGCAGCATCGGGTTTAAGTGACCTTGATATGGTAACGGAAACAATAGTATTCTTTGGTGTCGATGATCAGTGGTCTCTGTTTGGTTCTCCATAGGAAACAACTGATATGTGTATGTGAGCTGTGACAGATTTGGTTTTATGTTTATAGAAAAATATGGCATGTAAAGTTGTCCTGGAGGGTGGCATAGTCAAGGTTTTTATTAGATACAACGTTTCTCTTTTTGTTATTTTCCAAGTGGATTTAACCATCAAAGGTGTCTATAGTTAGGCTGCATAAGTGCATATATATACTTCTAAGTCATGACCCATGTTTGTCTATCATGAGTAAAACATTTGTCTATTGGGTTTATAGAAAGAAAATGTTGGGTTTATCATTTGTGGTACAAAAAAAAACAAACACACACACCAATACCAAGTCAAACAAAAAAGTGCTAGGTGACGCATGTTTTAGAAAGAAAATGTTCGCAGTTAGATTTTTTTTATACATATAATTGACACATAATTAGCTCGAGTTAAAAATTAAGTTAAACCAAAGAGATCGTGTCTTAACGGTACTTTATGATATGTGAGAACTTATTAAAACAAAATGGTTGCGGTTAAATAAAAAAGTTTACATGTATTTTCTGTTCCTCGACTACTATAAAAGATATGGGTTATTGTCATCAGATTATCAAGAGAGCCCAATTCTCTCATATTATAAAACACATTTAGCATAGATGGCCTACCAAAGGATATATACCCTCGGCCCAAATTAGTAAAAGCAAACAACCAACATCCCACTGCACCCAAAAGTCCAAAACTATAGACAACTTTTGTAATGAGAAGGTCATGTCATTATTTAATAACATACTTTTTTTTCACACAAGTAAATGAGCAAATTCTCTTTTTCCCCACCACAAAAAGTTGGTGTCTGTTAACCTTATATGTCCCCAAAAAAGTGTTTTCCCACATCAGGACGACCTGGGCAATTTGGGGGACCTGGATGACGATTGGGCGACTCCATTAATTTTTGGACAAATATCCAATACAAGTACATTTACGTTAAGAGTTGTATAAGCTACTATATCATTTACTCGTAATTTATTGGGAGACCAACGGCCTTTGTACCTTAGGCGACTTTTTTTGTCATTTTGTGAAGAAAAAAAAAAGCCAAACTTAATAAAATAATCCACCGCCACCCACCACCACCACCGCCACCACCATGGGAAGAGCTATGAAGGAGCAAAGGAGGGTGGTGGCCCCCCTAAACTTTGGACCACTATATATTGTACAATTACTTGTTTTTTTCTGTGTAAATATTTTGTTTTTAAAATTTAGCCCTCCCACAAAAACCTTTCAAGCTCCGCCATTAGCCACCACCAATCACCGCTACTACCATCCACCACCACCACTACCACCACAACCACCCACTACCACCACTAATCACGTGGCGGTGGTGAGTGGTTGGTGTTGGTGTTGGTGATGGGTGGTGGTGGTAGTGGTGGTGGCAGTGGGTGGCGGTGGTGAGTGGCGGTGGTGATTGGTGGTGGGTGGCGGAGGTGGGTGGTGGTGAGTGGTGGTGGCGGTGGTGTTGGGTGGCGGTCAAGGTGGTGGGTGGCAGTGGTAAGTGGCGATGGTGGGTGGTGGTGGTGGTGGTGGTTGTGGGTGGCGGTAGGGTGTAGGTGATGGTGGTGGTGGGTGGGCAGGTGGCGATGGTGGTGGTGGCAGTGGGTGGTGATTGGTCGGTGGCGGTGGTTTGGTGGTGGTGGGTGGTGGTTGGCGGTGGGTGGCGGTGGTAGGTGATGGCGGTGGGTGACAGTGGTGAGTGGCGATGGCGGTGGTAAGTGGCGGTGGTGGGTGGTGGTGGATTATTTTCTTAAGTTTGATTTTTTTCACAAAATGACAAAAAATAAGTCGCTCAAGGAATAAATGTCGTCGGTCGCCCAAAAAATTAAATGATACGGAATATAGTAGCTTACACACCTCTTACACAAATCTTACCCTAGATGTACTTGTATGGGACACTTGTCCAACACTTTTTTTTTTTTTTTTTTTCATATAGAATCACCAACTTTTTGTTGTGGGGCAAAAAGAGAAGTTCCTCTCCTTAAATTACACATGTACACACCAAATAATCACTTGTTCTTTTAAAAAATAACAATAATACTAATAATAATAATAATAGTAATAATAATAATAATAATAATAATAAATAACGCAAGAATTCAATTTGCTTAAAGCTAATAACGAAAAGATCAAAAGAAAATGATGAACCTCTCTTAGAAAAAAATAACGAAAGAAAAAAGGTTTAGAGTACTTGAGTGTGTCATAAATGAAACCAGAAAACAAAGATATGTGTGAATGGAGACTGCACGCTACCATGCAAGAATGACCCGACGTTACGATACTCGATAATGGTTTCTCTTGGTATTTGATGTCTACTTTTTAATATTGTTTGTATTTGATTTTGAAAGTATATATGTTTTAGGTTAACAAGAAGTCGGTATTCTTTTTTACAAGCAAGATTTCCTTTTTTACATTTAACGAATGTCCATTTACCCCGATTTATCCACTGCATATTGGTATGGATGAACCAAATGATATTAGTGATAAACAAACGAAATGAATAAACGCATGCTATCCATACTCCCAACCAGGGGCGGAGCCAGAACTTTATTATCGAGGGGGCAAAATATGATAATTTTTAAAAACTACACTAAAAATTGGTCCGTTGGGGGGGCAAATTACAAAAATAGCCGAAAATTTTCAAAAATTTACACTACAATTTTTTTCGCCGGGGGGTCACATGACCCCCGGACCCCCCTTTATCTCCGCCCCTGCCCCAACTAGGGGTGTCATATGGGTCGTACCCGACAGATAAGGCTTATAGGTCGGGTCTATCGGTCAATATACTTTATCGGTATATCGGGTCAACCCGATAACCCGATAGCGTTATAGGGTCGGGTTTCGGGTTTTAGCTAATTTGTTATCGGATTATCGGGTTAACCCGATAGACCCGATAAGACCCATTAATAAATTTAAACATCTATAACTATTCAACTAAAGCCCATTTAAAATAGTCTATTACTAACAAATCTTAACTAATAAACCCAAAAATAGTACTTAACTTCCTGATCATATATTCTCAGAGGTTAAATATCATCAAAGTTTTGTAAGCACGTTCACATGCTTATAACATATCTCCTAGCTAGTATACTGTAATCATATCATATATACCATATTCAGATGACGATGGCCACCTGTGTTTTGCAAGTGTTAAATGCATGTTTAAATGTTTAATACTATCATACGAGTATAATGTTTAATTAGTTTTAGTACAAATTAGTATCAGTGTTGTTTCCACATGTACTGAAATAAATCATCTGATTCAAAACAAGGCGCTCATTTGAATGACTATATATACCTGGAAAATAAGCCACAAGCTCCATGAAACTTTGCTTGCAGAAATCATGGTTGCCCCTTTGACCCAGTTTTGTTTAACATGACCATGAGAACCTTTAGGGTTATAATTTACATCAGTAAGCATGGTCGTGGGCCTTCTAAATGAAGTTTGAAATACAGTCACATTCACATCAGTAAGCATTTTTATAGTCTAACCCGATAATCCGATAAACCAAACCCGACAACCCGCAACCCGATAGACCCGAACCCGATAGACCCGATAGCTTATCGGGTCGGGTTTCGGGTTAGTTTTAATTTTTTCAAAACCCGATAGACCCGACCCGATAGAGGCTTATCGGGTCGGGTCGACCCAATTGACACCCCTACTCCCAACAAGTCATCTATATATGATTTTTCTTACTTATACTAAATGCAAGTATATTACTCCGAAACAAATACTTAAACAAAATAGAGTACGTGTCTTGAAGATAAAAACTTATTGATTATGTATTCATACCCTCGTATACCTCCAAAGAGTATACTGATTTATGCATAGGTATGCCATACACGAAAACAAGAGTACTTTGGTCACTTCACATGTACCAAAATTAATACTAACTTAGTCTCATAATTATTGTCAATGTTAAATTTAAAGACTTTATTTTAAAACTTTGACTTTAAATATTTTTGTTTGTGTTATATAATATTTGATTAAAATTATACCAATAAAAATACATTTAAAATCTAATTCATTCATTTATTTTGCATCAAGTTTTATATAACATAAAAAATAATAATTAAGGTCAAAGTTGCAAAACAAAGACCTTAAAAGTCAACACCGGACAATAATTATGGAACATAAGTAGTATTAACTTTGTTCCTTATGATCATTGTCATTTGCTGTTTAGTTTTTCAAATGTTACATCTTGTTATTAAAGCAACCGTGATGGTCTTATCAGTGTTTTTTTTTTTTTTTTTTTTTGAGAAAGTCAAACATATATTACGAAACCCCAAAGGGAAAAACCAAAATGTATGTGACATCGCCTGTTGGCAAATCATCGGTACATCACCTGTTGAATTAATAGTAAAGTGCGTACCAACATGTATGTGACAAATACCTTATAAAAGCAAATACCTTATCAACATTATGAGGTCCATAACAACATCACAATGCCAAACCGATAGAGCAGCATCAAACCTCGACTCGAACACGTGAAACTCGAAACCAAAGAGAACAGCAACAAACATCAACGTCATCATCATTTCTTCTTCGAATCTGCCAAACATGTAACAAAAGGAACCGGAAGAAGTTCCCTGTTTAAAGTATTTTCGGCACTCCATATATAAGTTGCTCAAGTCTTCGAACCTAAGCACCCAGGAGGCCAGGATTAATACAATTCTACAAACGTAATCGTTGAGTAGCAACAACCCTTGATTACAACACAATGGCGATAACACGAAAACATGAAAAGATCACAAAGCAAAATATAGCAGTGTATCTTCTTTAAGAGTGGATCTTGTGTGTATTCTTTACTTACACACTTGGATCGAATATATATAACACAATCTAATGAAAAATGTGATACTAATCACATTCCTTAAAATAAGGAGACAGTGGGTAGTTCTCATGGCTCCAATTTACCAAGTTAATCCACAAGTTTAATAAAAGGTCCAACTCTCATTTGTACCTTATATAATATGTACAATCAATTGTAGCTTCAAGTGATTATACCTTATGCTTCATGAGTGGCTAATTTGCCAACATCATCTTAAGTCCCATCTTAAGTGATTGTATCTTTTTAGTTACAAACACTTTGGTTGTAATTAACAACAACCGATAATTAACACATAAAGTAAATAGAGAAAAAAACCTATGGAGTCGAGATAAAACACATCTCGACAACAACAACCCATTTGGGACACCTTCAGATAGCATTACTTGTAGCAACAACCCTGTCGTGGTAGTTCGATAAAACAGAAACTCCAATTTAGGTTCTTGTCTTCTCAATAAGACACAAACCCGAAAATGATAAAAGTCTTGCAAAGGTATTTACGTGCTCGATTCGCTGCAAGCCTCATACGTAACAACAACAGGAATGATGCAGACCTGTGTTGTATATCGTCAGTGAACAACTACAACGCAATGTAAAATGGTAGTAGCATAACTTCCATTGGCAAAATAGAAACAAGAAATTCACAGCTCTGATTTGAAGCAACTCTTAGTTTTTTTTTTTTTTTTTTTTGATAAAAAATGGGTTCACGTGCACTCTCTTTATATCAATGAATCAAGGCCAAGATGTGACATGGTTTCATGGATAAAAATAAGGGGACACGAAACGCCTGTGGTTTGCTTCGGCGGTTTGGAGGACACTGGCGGTAACACCGCCGCCGGTGGTGATTTTATGGTGAAATTTTGTGGAACACGGTGATATTACCCGCTGGGCATAAAATCACATTGGTACAAAAAATTGAACGTTGGCAATTATTTAATGCAAAAGACAGAAGGAGCGTTGGACAATAAATCCAAAAATGGAACGTTTGAAAAAGTAAATTCAAAAAAAAAGTATACGTTGGTGGTTAAAAAAAAAAAAAAATCCCTATATATATTTTAACCCCATCTAACCAAAAACTTAACTATATTCAACCTAAAACACACACAAAAACCATGGATCCAAGAAAACAAAAAAATGTTTCATCCGGGTCTAAAGGTCGAGGCCGAGGTGTTCGAAGTCCCCATGCTTACTACCCGCAACAACCGACTCCACAACCTTACTACCCGCAACAACCGACTCCCCAACCGTACTACCCGCAACCACCGACTCCCCATGGTTACTACCCTCCACCGATGCAACCAAGGGAGTACGTTATCGATCAAACGGCGGAGCTTGACTTTGATCCGATGTTAAACTATCGAGATGAAGTGGTTCCCGAAACACAAGAACTTCCTAATGGTAAATTTTGTTTTTTTTACAATCGTTATTTTTATTATTTTTTTTCTATTCGAACCGTATTTTTTTTTTTAATTCGAACCGTATTTTTTTTCATTCGATCCTATTTTTTTTTTTAGATGATGATGATATTCAAGAAGTACAAGATTTGGGAACAAACAAAGCGAAGACCAAAGCGGATAAAATCCAATGGACTCAAGAGGAAGAACAAGCTTTGGCGAAGGCATGGGTTCATGTCTCGACATGTAGAGTAGTCGGGAATGAACAATCTAGAGACAAGTTTTGGAAACGGATTTTAGAGCATTTCGGGTCTCTCTTGGGCGGAACAACTCGATCTCATCATAGTTTAAACACGAAGTGGCATACGATGAACCACAACATGGGTGTATTCAACGGCTTTTACCACCAATCGGTAATTTTTTTTTACAATCGTTATATTTTTTTTTTATTTTTACAATTGTTATTATTATTATTTTTTTCATTCGGTTGTCTTTTTTTTTATTCGGTTGTCTTTTTTTTTTTTTTTTTTTTTTTTTTTTTTTTTTTTTTTTTAACGTTCGAAGTTATTTTATTTTTTTAGAATCGTCTACGGGAGAGCGGATGTGGTGATATGGATGTTATGAAAAACGCTATGACTGATTATAGCACAAAAACGCGAAAAGTTTTTACTCACCAAGCGGCATGGTTGGTGGTCAAAGACGAAGCTAAATGGATAGAACAAAAATGTGTTATCGAGACATCTTCAACACAATCCGACAAACGAAGAAAGTCATCGGAGGGGGGGAACTATGAGTCGGGTAGCAACGATCCATATAATGTCATCCCGGATTTGAATGAGGACTCAACCCCCACGCGTTCAAGAAAAGGGAAAAAAAAGTTGATGAAGTTTCGTCACAGGCGGAGAGTTTTGTTGATTCCGTCAACTTACATTTTAAAGAGAAGAACAAAATAATGTCGGATATGGCACAAAAGCACCAAGAACTTTTGGAGATCCAAATCGAAGAAGCTAAAGAAAGGAAGGAGAGGCGAGACTTGAAGTTCTACATGGAACCGCATGACCATATCGAAGATCCTAGCATGTTGGAGTTTATAAAGAACAAAAAACGTGAACTCGCAGCAAAATGGGGTTGGCCATGTAATTTCTAGATGGGTATTAGTTGTAGTTTTATGTCGTATTTTTTTTCATGTAATGGACTTTTATTTTTGTTCTAATAAAATTGTATGTTTTTATTATAAATTGTTTAGTTTAAATATTAAAAAGAAAAAAAATTGGGAGGTATGAGATTTTATGGCCGCCAGTGAATTAGGTTGGGAGGTATGAGATTTTATGAGAATGAGTTGGCTGAAGATGATTGGTGGAATTTGGGAGGTATCCATACCTCCCAACCATGACTCCTAGTGCCCTAAGGATCATAGGATAACAGTTTCAACCATAATTGCTTACCAAGTCAACTTCCACATCCCTTGTAGTTAGCCCATGTAACTGCTTCTCCTCTTTTACCCACTGTTGTAAACTAAGGCTGGTCACGTCAGCATTCTCTCTCCGGCGACCAGACATGACCAAAGTGCCACAGTCAATGACTGACTTTTTTTTTTTTTTTTTTAATCAAACATTAAAAAAAAACTTAAAATTCATTAAAACTAAAAACATTACAATACTAAATTAAAAATACGATAACAATTACAAACGTAAACTAATCATCTAAGTTGTAGCGAGCTTTGATTTGTGTCTTCCGCCTTTGTCCATGGTGCCTGTTTTTTGGCCGGTTCGGCCTTCTTGCTTTAGTCCTTCGCCTTTGTAGCATGTCGCGAAGCGGTCCTTGGTTTGATGGGTGATGTCTTTTCGACATCGTCATCGTCTTCAACAGGGAAAGAACCGTGGTAAGAACCCGAACCTTGCCCCATCGATGCAACTTGATTTGGATATTGTTGCGTCGAATGGTCTGGCAAAAAATCCTCCAAATCCATATCAAGATTAACACCCCGAAGCGGGGAATAATCTTCATACAGTTGGTGTAACACCCCCAAAATCTGGTATAGCAGAAGCATACATGTCACTGGGGTGCTACTCAATTGGTATCACAACACAAAGTATAAAGAACGGTTTTAACTCAACCGTTTAAATTAGATTTCATATTCAAAAATGATTTGTTTACAACATTTCAAAATTTGTGCGGAAATATAAGCCCATAAAAGATTTCAAGTGGTCCCAATTTTATCAGAGTCTTCTATGACCATGTCATGCCCTGCCAAAAGTCTTCGCCACTAAATAATCACCTTAAACCTGAAAATACATGCTAAAAAGGGTCAACACTAGGTTGGTGAGTTCATAGGTTTGATTAAAACATATCATGTCACACAGAATATTATAAAGTTCAGTATTTAAAGTTTGGTTAACCGATACGCTCGCCATGACCAGTACGCCTGGTAATGAAACCGTTTCGCCCGGTCAATGTTACCGGTACGCCCGGTGCTGTTCTGTACGCCTGATCTATGAACAAGTCAAGTATACATATGATAACGCTCAAATCTAACATGTTTTTAGTCGCGTTATCGTTAGTTTTGTGCATCATATTTGGTTATATTTGTATGTATTTGATACTAAATCGTGAAAAAAGTGAATGTACAAGTAAATATAGCCAAGTACAGGAAAAAGTGGTAAAAAGATGAAGAATTGAAGTAATTATGCACATTGGAAGATTCCCGAGATGAAAACAAGAAAGAAACCACACGAGAATTCAAGGATTTGATAATGTCAAGATTTCTATGTTCATATATCGAGAAAAGATCAAATTCTATGAAAGGAAGTAGTGTCACAACAAAGGAACAAGCACGTAATGAGAAAAGAAAGAGAAAGAAATAAAATGTGCAAGACAGAAGGCCCATCCGATCGGATGGTGCCCGCATCCGATTCGGATGGGAAAGAGATGATTTTACCGAGAGATCCAACCGATCGGTTGGACCCCAATACCGATCGGTTGGAGGAAGCTGAAGTTACAAAATCACATTTAATGTCGAATTTAAGCCCCATAATCATGGTGGCTTATCATTTCCTGGTTATTTACTGTTGAGGGACGTTTTTGCTTGAGGAGTAAGTGTTCTTACACTTATTTAAAGGATCAAAGGCTAGTTAGCAAAGTGTGACACCCAAAACTTAGTAAAGGCTTACACCAAGTCCTTGCTAAACTTATTATCATTGCCTGAAAGCTTGTAATTGCTGTGAAAACATCCAAGGAACCTTAAGTTCGAGTCTCAAGAGTTGTGTTCGAGTGTGGAGTTGTTTACGTGTGATCATAGGTGATTGGAGGAGTGTGGTTGCTATAGTTCCACAATTCTAGTTCTTGTAATTCCAAAACTAAGTATTTCTTGTTTGAGTTATTATGAACTACTTTTACTTTAAGATGAATGAAAGTATGGTTTGTTACTTGTGTTTGATTATAATTGTTACGGAGTGATTTTAGTTATACTTGTGTGTATGATGTGACAATTGTTGGAGTATTCTTATTTCATAGTGATGCATGAAAACATGTCTTGTTTTATGAGTTTGTTGAAATACAATCTAATCTTGCTTAATTTGTTGGTAAAAACAGTTCTAAACATTAACAAAGGCCGAAAGGATTTTCTTTATGTTTTTATTCCAAAAAGTTAGTGCACGAATTAGTATGGACTATGGTGTGTGACAAGCACCATATTAACTCATTAAAATGGATTTGGAAACGATTTCATCACGAGAAAAGGCCGAAAGGATTCGTAGGAATTCCTAAGATAAGAAATGCTTTTCAAACAACAAAGAGTTTAATAGAATTATCGTAATAGTTAATCAAGGCCGAAAGGAATTAACTAGGAGATTGAATTCTTAGAGATGATTTCTCATGATAAAAACCATTGATTGTGAATCACTCATTTTAAGTTGTGCATCATTACAAGTCACACCCAACTTGGTAGATTACTCTATACAATTTGTCAAGGAATTACACACAAGTATATTTGTTTTTGATTGATTGGATTTTACTTGTCTTAGAATTTGCACCAAATTGGATTGACAACCCTTTTTGTTAAAACTTATGTTACTAAACCCAAACAACAATTCCCTTGGGACGATCTCGAATTACCCACCTTTACTACCATGGACGAGTATACTTGCTCGTATGTGTTGATTAGAGGATTGGATAAATTGTGTTTATAAATTTTTAAAACTTGCACGACACACGACACATCAACATATATAGCATTCAAGTGAACCACTCTTATACATATCTGACCAGTACCCCTGGTCTATGTATATATCATGTATCCAGATAAGACATTCAAGGAAACAGTCTAGCAACTAACATCAATCACATTTCAAGTAAAACCATCAATTCTAGATTTCATATACCAAATAAACAGTCATTTAGTTTAAAACAAGCATGTATTCTCCCCCATAATAGTTATAAAACAAGTGAAGGTAGGGGCCATGAACTCACCTTTAATGGTCTGAACAGTGAATGCTGTGAAATTAAGGAGTGCACGGCACCAACACGCAACCTAGATTAAATAACCATGTCTTAGTTTCAAGTATTAAATTTAAGTCCTTTCATAATTTAGTTTCAACGTTTTATAGTATTTATGTTGTTGTCACTTGTGTGGCGGCTAGTGTGGTTACTAAGGATTTTCCTAAGAAGGTAAGGTTCAGCTCTACTAATGACTTATGTGTATGGAAATGAGGAATCTGGGGATATTGAACTATCTAAGCATAGATGGATTCAGTCGAGATGTAATATATATAATAAGTTTGTAATTTGTTCGTCATGTCCGATTATGTTGATTTTAAAGTAAGACCTAATGTATATGACGTTTATTACCTTATTAGTTAAATGGTTTGAGAAATTTAAGGTATCGTTAATTTTAATAAACTTGGTTAATTAAAATTTTAGTGAAGTTTGCGTTGTTATAAATAATCTATTACGACTCATTTTTACATTATTAGCTCAGAACTAAACATGTCGTCAAATTTGCCTATGTACGGATCAAGGTTTATATACCATTCCTAATTTCTTTGTTAGTGACGTTTATATTACCTAGTCCTAACATAACAAATGTAAGAGTCCATTTTATATATATATAGATCCTCCCACTTGAGTCATAGCCAAGACTTAACGTGAATTTGATTTGTCGTTTATTTCACTTGAGTAACATGTTCTTAACAAGTGTGTCAATTTTTATATCTCTATATCCCGAGTATATGTTATTCATTTATGAAGTCGTGAGGCAATGTATATATATGTTGTGCTAAATAGTACTACTAGTGTTTATTGTAATATGATTAAAATAAAACTTACGATTGTCAGAAAGTTCAAAATAACCACGATCATCCAAAAGGGGTATGGAAGCATATAAAAGAAAACAAAACAAGCTGCTTGTCCTCAAAACAAGCCGTGGGAGGTTAAGGCTATCCGCAACTGATTGTGTAAAGTGCCAAAGTGCATCTGTGATCAAACACGATACTTGTCCATCTCTTAGCAAAATTTCCAGTTCTTCACGTAACTCATCTGCACCATATTGATTGAGCAGAAAAACGCGAGCAAGACTTCCCAAGCCTTGTGATGCTATATTGGTATAACGTTCGTCTTGTGGCTCGTTGTCTAGGATAGATTTAAAAGTAAAGTGAGGAAAATTTGATGTTTTGGGCGCGTTGAAGTTGGTATGAAGGATGGTGATACTAAAACCTTTGGAATATAGTATGTTGGCAAGTTGCAGCATCGGGTTTAAGTGACCTTGATATGGTAACGGAAACAATATTATTCTTCGGTGTCGATGATCAGTGGTATCTGTTAGGTTCTCCATAGGAAACAACTGATATGTGTATGTGAGCTGTGACAGATTTGGTTTTATGTTTATAGAAAAATATAGCATGTATAGTTGTCCAAGAGGGTCGGCATAGTCAAGGCTTTTTTATTTGGGTTTTTTATTTTTTATTTTTTGAACGGCAAATAAATATAAAATAAGAGAACCTCTAGCAAGATGCTAGGAAGAAGGATACAAAGTTATGGATAGAGCATTACAAGGGTTACAAGACCACTCTATCCAATTTAAGGATGACTTTTTATCCTACTAGAAAACCAATTAAAAGATAAGGACTTGATATCCTTGATGTATTTGTGTTGTGGCACGCATAATATACAAAGAACAAACAGACAATTAGATAAGGTGTTACAATATGTTATTTTAGATACATAGTTAAGGGTGCATTTCACAAAAACAATGGTAGAGTTAGCAGTCGATTTCTACCACATTTGTGATCTGTGCTTGCTTTGACAACTCATGTAGGAGATGGATAATGACTAAAGATCGAGTCGTATAAAACAAGGGAACAAGGGAATGCTTTGTATGAATTTTTATTTGATAGTCAAATATGACTACAAAATCTTTTCGTAACAAGGAGAGTAAGGATTTGATAAATTTAATTGTAAGTCAGTATCATTTTATGACATAGGCTAGATCGAGCACGTATCATGTTTGATTTATGTATGTGTCACATGGAACGAAGAAATGTAAGCGGCCAGGGAGTCCAATGATTCATACGAAGAACCACCCTTAATCAAAGTAACATCTAACTTTTGTTTTAAAACTTTAGCCCTCTCTCTAATTTCTTGATCCATCATTACTCTTCCTATCGCACTTGCTATAGCTTCTCTTTGCCAACCATTCTCCAAACATACGCCCACCTTAGTAACTTCGCTAATGTATCTCGCATTTAATGGTTGATCACCCCTAAAAGGAGAACAAATCATAGGAACACCTTCACAAACGCTCTCCAAAGTCGAGTTCCATCCACTATGAGTCCAAAATGCACCAATTGCTTTATGAGCTAGCACTTCTTGTTGAGGAGCCCATTTCACTATTCGTCCCCTTTCACCGACGAAACCATCAGCCAGTGGTTCTAGCCAGTCTGAACCCTTAATGAACCCAGGTCTAACCACCCATACAAACGCCTGCTTGCTATCGACCAACCCATGAGCTATTTCCAGAAAATCTTTCTCTTCCACTTGAGTAACACTACCAAAACTAACATATAGTACAGAATTAGGTGGTTGTTGGTCAAGCCATGGGAAAAAAGTTCGATCTTGTTCTAGTAAGCTGCTAGACGAGGCTGCAAGATGTTTCGGAAATGGTATTAGGAAACTTGGTACAGGAAAGTCACGCAACATCATTTCAAGCTCAGGTTCTTCGAGTTCCTTGATCGAGTTCCATATAATTCCTGAAGATGCTTTTGTTTGCTTCACCATGTTACCTATCAACTCACCACCAATATCATTCTTGAAACCCATCTTTAGGATGTCTTTCACTTTTAGCATTGGAAATTCTACCACTTGTTCTTCCAAATCTTGAACCCTAAAAGTTAAAGAACCGATTATGGTTAATAAGTTGAAAAATATATTCTCAAGCATTATTTACGCTATACAACGAATAAAAATTTCATAATATCTTTTCATTTGTAGTTACAAAATTTATCATCTATCGATACTTTTTAATTAAAATTTACTTTGTTAGATTGTACTAGCTAGAATAGTAGTTTTTATAGTAATATGTATAAAAATATAACTTACGGTTATCAGAAAGTTCAAAGTAACCATGATCATCAAAAAGGGGTATTGAAGCATATATAAGAAAACAAAACAAGCTACTTGTCCTCAAAACAAGTCGTGGGAGGTTAAGGCTATCAGCCACAGATTGCGTAAAGTGCCAATGTGCATCTGTGATCAAACACGATACTTTTCCATCTCTTAGCAAAAATTTCAGTTCTTCACGTAACTCATCTGCACCATATTGATTGCGCAGAGTAACGTGAGCAAAACTTCCCAAGCCTTGTGCCGCTAAATTGGTAAAACGTTCATCTTGAGGCTCGATTTCAAGGATAGATTTAAAAGTAAAGTGTGGATAATTAGATGTTTTGGGTGCGTTGAAGTTTGTATGAAGGATTGTGATACTAAAGCCTTTGGAGTATAGTATGTTGGCAAGTTGCAGCATCGGGTTTAAGTGACCTTGATATGGTAACGGAAACAATAGTATTCTTTGGTGTCGATGATCAGTGGTCTCTGTTTAGTTCTCCATAGGAAACAACTGATATGTGTATGTGAGCTGTGACAGATTTGGTTTTATGTTTATAGAAAAATATGGCATGTAAAGTTGTCCTGGAGGGTGGCATAGTCAAGGTTTTTATTAGATACGACGTTTCTCTTTTTGTTATTTTCCAAGTGGATTTAACCATCAAAGGTGTCTATAGTTCGGCTGCATAAGTGCATATATATACTTCTAAGTCATGACCCATGTTTGTCTGTCATGAGTAAAACATTTGTCTATTGGGTTTATAGAAAGAAAATGTTGGGTTTATCATTTGTGGTACAAAAAAAAACAAACACACACACCAATACCAAGTCAAACAAAAAAGTGCTAGGTGACGCATGTTTTAGAAAGAAAATGTTCGCAGTTAGATTTTTTCTATACATATAATTGACACATAATTAGCTCGAGTTAAAAATTAAGTTAAACCAAAGAGATCGTGTCTTAACGGTACTTTATGATATGTGAGAACTTTTTAAAACAAAATGGTTGAGTGTTCAAATACTGATTAGGACATGTAAAAAATGTTTGCGGTTTATATATTTTGACTTTTGAGATAGTTGCGGTTAAATAAAAAAATTTACATGTATTTTCTGTTCCTCGACTACTATAAAAGATTTGGGTTATTGTCATCAGATTATCAAGAGAGCCCAATTCTCTCATATTATAAAACACATTTAGCGTGGCCTGCCAAAGGATATATACACTCGGCCCAAATTAGTAAAAGCAAACAACCCACATCCCACTGCACCCAAAAGTCCAAAACTATAGACAACTTTTGTAATGAGAAGGTCATGTCATTATTTAATAACATACTTTTTTTTCACACAAGTAAATGAGCAAATTCTCTTTTTCCCCACGACAAAAAGTTGGTGACCTTATATGTCCCCAAAAAAGTGTTTTCCCACATCAGGACGACCTGGGCAATTTGGGGGACCTGGATGACGATTGGGCGACTCCATTAATTTTTGGACAAATATCCAATACAAGTACATTTACGTTAAGAGTTGTATAAGCTACTATATCATTTACTCGTAATTTATTGGGAGACCAACGGCCTTTGTACCTTAGGCGACTTTTTTTGTCATTTTGTGAAAAAAAGTCAAACTTAATAAAATAATCCACCGCCACCCACCACCACCACCGCCACTACCATGGGAAGAGCTATGAAGGGGCAAAGGAGGGTGGTGGCCCCCCTAAACTTTGGACCACTATATATTGTACAATTACTTGTTTTTTTCTATGTAAAAATTTTGTTTTTAAAATTTAGCCCTCCCACAAAAACCTTTCAAGCTCCGCCATTAGCCACCACCAATCACCGCTACTACCATCCACCACCACCACTACCACCACAACCACCCTCTACCACCACTAATCACGTGTCGGTGGTGAGTGGTTGGTGTTGGTGTTGGTGATGGGTGGTGGTGGTAGTGGTGGTGGCGGTGGTGAGTGGCGGTGGTGATTGGTGGTGGGTGGCGGAGGTGGGTGGTGGTGAGTGGTAGCGGCGGTGGTGTTGGGTGGCGGTCAAGGTGGTAGGTGGTGGTTGTGGTGGTGGGTGGCGGTGGTAAGTGGCGATGGTGGGTGGTGGTGGTTGTGGGTGGCGGTAGGGTGTAGGTGATGGTGGTGGTGGGTGGGCAGGTGGCGATGGTGGTGGTGGCAGTGGGTGGTGATTGGTCGGTGGTGGTGGTTTGTGGTGGTGGTGGGTGGTGGTGGCGGTGGGTGACGGTGGTAGGTGATGGAGGTGGGTGACAGTGGTGAGTGGCGATGGCGGGTAGCGATGGCGGTGGTAAGTGGCGGTGGTGGGTGGTGGTGGATTATTTTATTAAGTTTGATTTTTTTCACAAAATGACAAAAAATAAGTCGCTCAAGGTATGAATGTCGTCGGTCGCTCAAGAAATTAAATGATACGGAGTATAGTAGCTTACAGACCTCTTACACAAATCTTACCCTAGATGTACTTGTATGGGACACTTGTCCAACACTTTTTTTTTTTTTTTTTTTTTCATATAGAATCACCAACTTTTTGTTGTGGGGCAAAAAGAGAAGTTCCTCTCATTAAATTACACATGTACACACCAAATAATCACTTGTTCTTTTAAAAAATAACAATAATACTAATAATAATAATAATAAATAACGCAAGAATTCAATTTGCTTAAAGCTAATAACGAAAAGATCAAAAGAAAATGATGAACCTCTCTTAGAAAAAAATAACGAAAGAAAAAAGGTGTAGAGTACTTGAGTGTGTCATAAATGAAACCAGAAAACAAAGATATGTGTGAATGGAGACTGCACGCTACCATGCAAGAATGACCCGACGTTACGATACTCGATAATGGTTTCTCTTGGTATTTGATGTCTACTTTTTAATATTGTTTGTATTTGATTTTGAAAGTATATATGTTTTAGTTTAACAAGAAGTCGGTATTCTTTTTTACAAGCAAGATTTCCTTTTTTACATTTAACGAATGTCCATTTACCCCGATTTATCCACTGCATATTGGTATGGATGAACCAAATGATATTTTAGTGATAAACAAACGAAATGAATAAACGCATGCTATCCATACTCCCAACCAGGGGCGGAGCCAGAACTTTATTATCGAGGGGGCAAAATATGATAATTTTTAGAAACTACACTAAAAATTGATCCGTTGGGGGGGCAAATTACAAAAATAGCCGAAAATTTTCAAAAATTTACACTACAATTTTTTTCGCCGGAGGGTCACGTGACCCCCGGACCCCCCTTTATCTCCGCCCCTGCTCCCAACTAGGGGTGTCATATGGGTCGACCCGACCCGACCCGAACCCGATAAGGCCTTATAGGGTCGGGTCTATCGGGTCCAATATACTTTATCGGGTATATCGGGTCAACCCGATAACCCGATAGCGTTATAGGGTCGGGTTTCGGGTTTTAGCTAATTTGTTATCGGGTTATCGGGTTAACCCTATAAGACCCATTAATAAATTTAAACATCTATAACTATTCAACTAAAGCCCATTTAAAATAGTCCATTACTAACAAATCTTAACTAATAAACCCAAAAATAGTACTTAACTTCCTGATCATATATTCTCAGAGGTTAAATATCATCAAAGTTTTGTAAGCACGTTCACATGCTTATAACATATCTCCTAGCTAGTATACTGTAATCATATCATATATACCATATTCAGATGACGATGGCCACCTGTGTTTTGCAAGTGTTAAATGCATGTTTAAATGTTTAATACTATCATACGAGTATAATGTTTAATTAGTTTTAGTACAAATTAGTATCAGTGTTGTTTCCACATGTACTGAAATAAATCATCTGATTCAAAACAAGGCGCTCATTTGAATGACTATATATACCTGGAAAATAAGCCACAAGCTCCATGAAACTTTGCTTGCAGAAATCATGGTTGCCCCTTTGACCCAGTTTTGTTTAACATGACCATGAGAACCTTTAGGGTTATAATTTACATCAGTAAGCATGGTCGTGGGCCTTCTAAATGAAGTTTGAAATACAGTCACATTCACATCAGTAAGCATTTTTATAGTCTAACCCGATAATCCGATAAACCAAACCCGACAACCCGCAACCCGATAGACCCGAACCCGATAGACCCGATAGCTTATCGGGTCGGGTTTCGGGTTAGTTTTAATTTTTTCAAAACCCGATAGACCCGACCCGATAGAGGCTTATCGGGTCGGGTCGACCCAATTGACACCCCTACTCCCAACAAGTCATCTATATATGATTTTTCTTACTTATACTAAATGCAAGTATATTACTCCGAAACAAATACTTAAACAAAATAGAGTACGTGTCTTGAAGATAAAAACTTATTGATTATGTATTCATACCCTCGTATACCTCCAAAGAGTATACTGATTTATGCATAGGTATGCCATACACGAAAACAAGAGTACTTTGGTCACTTCACATGTACCAAAATTAATACTAACTTAGTCTCATAATTATTGTCAATGTTAAATTTAAAGACTTTATTTTAAAACTTTGACTTTAAATATTTTTGTTTGTGTTATATAATATTTGATTAAAATTATACCAATAAAAATACATTTAAAATCTAATTCATTCATTTATTTTGCATCAAGTTTTATATAACATAAAAAATAATAATTAAGGTCAAAGTTGCAAAACAAAGACCTTAAAAGTCAACACCGGACAATAATTATGGAACATAAGTAGTATTAACTTTGTTCCTTATGATCATTGTCATTTGCTGTTTAGTTTTTCAAATGTTACATCTTGTTATTAAAGCAACCGTGATGGTCTTATCAGTGTTTTTTTTTTTTTTTTTTTTGAGAAAGTCAAACATATATTACGAAACCCCAAAGGGAAAAACCAAAATGTATGTGACATCGCCTGTTGGCAAATCATCGGTACATCACCTGTTGAATTAATAGTAAAGTGCGTACCAACATGTATGTGACAAATACCTTATAAAAGTAAATACCTACCTTATCAACATTATGAGGTCCATAACAACATCACAATGCCAAACCGATAGAGCAGCATCAAACCTCGACTCGAACACGTGAAACTCGAAACCAAAGAGAACAGCAACAAACATCAACGTCATCATCATTCTCTTCTTCGAATCTGCCAAACATGTAACAAAAGGAACCGGAAGAAGTTCCCTGTCTTTTAAAGTATTTTCGGCACTCCATATATAAGTTGCTCAAGTCTTCGAACCTAAGCACCCAGGATTAATACAATTCTACAAACGTAATCGTTGAGTAGCAACAACCCTTGATTACAACACAATGGCGATAACACGAAAACATGAAAAGATCACAAAGCAAAATATAGCAGTGTATCTTCTTTAAGAGTGGATCTTGTGTGTATTCTTTACTTACACACTTGGATCGAATACATATAACACAATCTAATGAAAAATGTGATACTAATCACATTCCTTGAAATAAGGAGACAGTGGGTAGTTCTCATGGCTCCAATTTACCAAGTTAATCCACAAGTTTAATAAAAGGTGCAACTCTCATTTGTACCTTATATAATATGTACAATCAATTGTAGCTTCAAGTGATTATACCTTATGCTTCATAAGTGGCTAACTTGCCAACATCATCTTAAGTCCCATCTTAAGTGATTGTATCTTTTTAGTTACAAACACTTTGGTTGTAATTAACAACAACCGATAATTAACACATAAAGTAAATAGAGAAAAAAACCTATGGAGTCGAGATAAAACACATCTCGACAACAACAACCCTTTTGGGACACCTTCAGATAGCATTACTTGTAGCAACAACCCCGTCATGGTAGTTCGATAAAACAGAAACTCCAATTCAGGTTCTTGTCTTCTCAATAAGACACAAACCCGAAAATGATAAAAGTCTTGCAAAGGTATTTACGTGCTCGATTCGCTGCAAGCCTCATACGTAACAACAACAGGAATGATGCAGACCTGTGTTGCATATCGTCAGTGAACAACTACAACGCAATGTAAAATGGTAGTAGCATAACTTCCATTGGCAAAATAGAAACAAGAAATTCACAGCTCTGATTTGAAGCAACTCTTAGTTGGTTTTTCAAGTCATTACATTGTAAGATACCTTGTACCTTGGAGTTCCCTCTGCATGACTGTACCTATGATAAACCTCAGGTTTTGTCTTCTTTGGCCTTGGGAGGAAATTAGACAATCCTGTTTGGCTAAGTAGGAGGTCTAGTCAGTGGGAATGTACCATAAAGTAGGGTCTTACCTTGTGAAGGGTAAATGGCTTTGAAGGATGGTGTATGATGGGTGGAATAGAGAGGGGTGGAAGATGATCCTTCTTGGTCCTCCCAATACACCATCACAGGAGGTTAGGTTGGCATCATTGGGGGTGAGTGTTTCCATTCAGCTGAAGCCTTTCTAGAGAAGGAAATGTAGGCTGTTTTGGAAGAGCCCCTCAATGGATGGGTATGGGTTCCTAGTGAAGCCACACACTTTCCCTATCATTCTGTTGTGGTTGTTGGTTGAATGGTTTGATGGGGAGGTGTTGTGGAAATGTAGCTAGATGGTAGGTGCATCTAAGGTGATTGAAAAATCTAAGCTGGCATGGTTCAAGTTATAGTGCAGCTTTGGATTTCTTTTGGTTCAGACATGTGGTGTCTGAGATATGAAATGTGTTGGCTGACATTGGTTAACATTGTATTAGTTCCTCCAGATATTGGACAGAGCTCCTTTCTTGTATTCTCTGTTTCAATTTAGTCAATCCAGTTTGGATTGGACTTGTATTGTAAATTGAAAGTTTGTTCTATTAATATATTATCACCTTTTGCACCAACTCTTAGTTGGTTTTTTTTTTTTTTTTTTTTTTTTTGGATAAAAAATGGGTTCACGTGCACTCTCTTTATATCAATGAATCAAGGCCAAGATGTGACATGGTTTCATGGATAAAAATAAGGGGACACGGAACGCCTGTGGTTTGCTTCGGCGATTTGGAGGACACTGGCGGTAACACCGCCGCCGGTGGTGATTTTATGGTGAAATTTTGTGGAACACGGTGATATTACCCGCTGGGCATAAAATCACATTGGTACAAAAAATTGAACGTTGGCAATTATTTAATGCAAAAGACAGAAGGAGCGTTGGACAATAAATCCAAAAATGGAACGTTTGAAAAAGTAAATTCAAAAAAAAAGTATACGTTGGTGGTTAAAAAAAAAAAAAAAAAAAAAAAAAATCCCTATATATATTTTAACCCCCATCTAACCAAAAACTTAACTATATTCAACCTAAAACACACACAAAAACCATGGATCCAAGAAAACAAAAAAATGTTTCATCCGGGTCTAAAGGTCGAGGCCGAGGTGTTCGAAGTCCCCATGCTTACTACCCGCAACAACCGACTCCACAACCTTACTACCCGCAACAACCGACTCCCCAACCGTACTACCCGCAACCACCGACTCCCCATGGTTACTACCCTCCACCGATGCAACCAAAGGAGTACGTTATCGATCAAACGGCGGAGCTTGACTTTGATCCGATGTTAAACTATCGAGATGAAGTGGTTCCCGAAATACAAGAACTTCCTAATGGTAAATTTTGTTTTTTTTTACAATCGTTACTTTTATTATTTTTTTTCATTCGAACCGTTTTTTTTTTTTTTTTAATTCGAACCGTATTTTTTTTCATTCGATCCTATTTTTTTTTTAGATGATGATGATGTTCAAGAAGTACAAGATTTGGGAACAAACAAAGCGAAGACCAAAGCGGATAAAATCCAATGGACTCAAGAGGAAGAACAAGCTTTGGCGAAGGCATGGGTTCATGTCTCGACATGTAGAGTAGTCGGGAATGAACAATCTAGAGACAAGTTTTGGAAACGGATTTTAGAGCATTTCGGGTCTCTCTTGGGCGGAACAACTCGATCTCATCATAGTTTAAACACGAAGTGGCATACGATGAACCACAACATGGGTGTATTCAACGGCTTTTACCACCAATCGGTAATTTTATTTTTTTTACAATCGTTATTTTTTTTTTTTTTTTTTACAATTGTTATTATTATTTTTTTTTCATTCGGTTGTCTTTTTTTTTTATTCGGTTGCTTTTTTTTTTTTTTTTTTTTTTTTTTTTTAACGTTCGAAGTTATTTTTTTTTTTAGAATCGTCTACGGGAGAGCGGATGTGGTGATATGGATGTTATGAAAAACGCTATGACTGATTATAGCACAAAAACGCGAAAAGTTTTTACTCACCAAGCGGCATGGTTGGTGGTCAAAGACGAAGCTAAATGGATAGAACAAAAATGTGTTATTGGGACATCTTCAACACAATCCGACAAACGAAGAAAGTCATCGGAGGGGGGGAACTATGAGTCGGGTAGCAACGATCCAAATAATGTCATCCCGGATTTGAATGAGGACTCAACCCCCACGCGTTCAAGAAAAGGGAAAAAAAAGGTTGATGAAGTTTCGTCACAGGCGGAGAGTTTTGTTGATTCCGTCAACTTACATTTTAAAGAGAAGAACAAAATAATGTCGGATATGGCACAAAAGCACCAAGAACTTTTGGAGATCCAAATCGAAGAAGCTAAAGAAAGGAAGGAGAGGCGAGACTTGAAGTTCTACATGGAACCTGATGAAGAGAAAAGTGTACCGCTTTTAAGGGGTCATTTAAGCCCTAAATCGTATTTATTTGATCAAATATTGCCCTAAATCGTTCCTTTTGTCATTTTAGGTACTTTTGAGGAGAAATCTGGAAAATGAGGCATTTTGGACGTTTTTGGAGCATAAAAGGGAAGAAAACGACAAAGTCTCAAAATCGGCTGAAAATTACCTTTGACGGCGTCAGGTATTGCCCTGGACGGCGTCATGGCTTGGCAAGAAAAAGTGGTGGATGTGAAAATTACTCATGATAAGCCAGAGAAATTTGCATGGAATTCTGACGGCGTCACGCTTTAATGTGATCAAGGTCGTCACGGCTTAATTTAAAGAGGGACGGCGTCACGACTAAATCTGACGGCGTCAAGCCTTGATAATCCAGAACGGATTTTGGAGAGCTAAAGAGGGACGGCGTCAAGAAGGCCATCCGGGAACCCTAAAAGCGGCGAGGTGACGGCGACACACTCCATAACGTGACGCCGTCAGATCTGAAAGTCTATATATAGTTTTGCAATTTTTTGTCATTAGTGTGGAACTTATTGGGGAACTTTGTGTGTGAAAACCCTAAGACGAATTTAGCAGCTTTTTCAAGGCTTTTTGCCTTGAGATCTTCCATGTTACATTGAAGATAAGTTATCAATTAATCATTCAATATGTCTATGTGTTGTTTGATTCTATCTTGTTCTTGTCTTTTGTTTAACATGCTAGGCTAGATTTATCTTGTGTTTGCTTAGATCTAATGAAACCTAGCTATTTATTATTGGTTATTAGTGTGTTATTAGTTGTATTGGATGATTGTTCATCTATGTTAGGCTTAAGAAAACTGGCTAACTTCCTATTCGGTAACTTGCTTGAATGTCTTAAGAAACATGAACCAATGCGTACTAAGGTTTTTATGGTTGTATTTAATGCACAAGCGAATTCTAGTGATCCCATGTTAGGAGCTTCCTAGCCGGCTCGACATAGGAGTGAAGTAGGAGCTTGTAGAGTTGGGGAAGTACGTACGCCACCCCACGATTGGTATTAAGGAATACACCCGTCATCCACGCAATTAATACACACTAATCAACCGGTAAAAGATAGTTAGGGAGTAAGGAAATCTAAGTAAACACATTTCTCTACATATAAGTTTTACCACCTTTTCATTTTCTGTTATTTTATTTTATTTGCATTCGTAGTAACTTGGGTTAGTTGACTAGCAACTAATTCCGCCCACTCTTTCAAACCCGAGATTTTACTTGCTTTCATAAAATTATAAAAACATAAAAAGAATCTTCTCTCACCCTTAGACCTATTAGAGTAGTTTTTCATACCTAACGAACACTATTTCCTGTGGAGAACGATCAATCCCCCGTACTTACCACTACACTATACTACATCGGTCAGGTACACTGCCTGATGGGGTTGTAAGCCTCTTGAGATCCCTCGAGAGGTAAAACCTGTTGTAAGGTTGCAAAACCACGCATCAAGTTTTTGGCGCCGCTGCCGGGGAATAGTTATTGTTTAGGTTGAATTTTTATTTTATTAGGTCTACTCACTAGATTCCTTTCTAGTGAGATTTTTATTTTCCTTTTATTAGATTTCTTTAGTCTATCTTTTTCTTTGTGCCCTTTGTTTGTAAAACCATTTTCATTTGTCACCATGACGGATGAAATTCCATTTAGATCATTAACAATAGAGGAACAATTACTTTACACGGATAGATTTGCTTCCTGTTGTTCCAATGAATTTTTAAGTGATCTTAGATATATAAAAGAGGAGATGGGTGTAAAGTTTGATAGGTTTGATGAACTATGTGCATGTGCGACTTCTATTAAACAATCATTGTTAGGATCAACTCCTTTTAGTGAAACCCTTTGGAAAAAATTTGAGGAAAGCCTCCTAACCGTGAACCATAAGTTTAATGAATTAATGGGTTCGTATACATCACAACTTGAGGAAACAATTGAGGAGGATTTAGCCGAACATGAGCATATTGAGCAAAAAGACCTAGGTTTTATGATCAATGACTTTGAATCTCAAGGAACACATGATGAATCCTTTAGGCAAATTGAACGTAGTAATCATGTTATCGGGGAAGATTCTTATGAATCGGACTTAGAACTTGAAATGGTTAGAGAAGGATTTGAGATACTTAGGAACATGTTTGGGTTAGATTCTACTAAAACACATGATGTGGATATAATTGATATAGAGACAAGGAAGGATGAGGTAAATAACACAAACCTACAAAGTACCCCACAAGTCCTACCATCATTCGAGGCATACACACCGCCCGTGACTTACCCGGAAGAAGTAGAAGGGACTATAGGAACCCCAATTGAAGTAGAACCTTTGGAAGAAACAAAACTAGAAGAAATAGGTTTGAATACTTGTAGTCATAACCTTTCTTTTAGTTCTATGGAAGTTCCTAGTTTTGATGAACCGGAGCCTAAACCAAAACCGTTACCTAATCTTCCATCCTTAGATGTGAACTTAGGAATTGAATTAGGTCCCGATCCACCCATCAAACCATGTAGTCCGGGTAATGTTAAGATTAAGGTAGTAGACTCTAGGCCTTGTAGAGAGGAAGCTAACATAGGAGTGAACCATGACCTTACATACTTACATCACCCATTTATGATTGATCACAAGAAACATTATGGGTTTAAACCGGGTTTATTAGGTCAAAGTGGATTCTTAACTTGGAGTCTCTCGAAGTTGATAGAAGATGATCCCTTTCTAGGAGAAAATCTTAATCCGCCCACTAACCCAATTGAATTAGGTAAGGTTATGATGATAGGATCCCTCACCTTTGAGCATATAATTCACCCGTCACTCTTTCCTCACGTGGCATATTTCCACCCTAAGGGTGTGTATCGCTACTTTCACCCACACTTAATCCTAAGTGTAGGGAAAACCTCCCCTATTTCCGTTAAATAAGGGTAGAGTCAGGCTCGTGACTCGAACAAAAACAAGCGCTTCTTGGGAGGCAACCCAAGCTTTATTTGCTTTGTGTGTTTATTTATTTGTTTGTTTGATTTTATTTGCTTCCGTATGTGTGTTTAATTTTTTAATATTATTGATTCATGTTCAAAAATTAATTGTGAAAATGCTTTATTTTGTTTTTAACTTCGTCTTAACTACATATAAAGGTATTTTGCAAAAGTTAAGAGTAAGGGAAATCTAAATCGGTTTATTAGAACACAAATGAACATGAATCGTAACAGTAATAAATGAACATACATATTAGTATTTGTTTGAGTCAAATGCTTGTATCGAGTCATAATGATGTTTTGCAGGATTTCCAGGAAGTAAGGTACAGGTTTTTCCAAAAATTTTTCGGAAACATAACATGAGAATTATGTCAGATTATTTCTGACGGCGTCAGGATCAACAACCTGACGGCGTCAGGTTTAATTTTCTGGAAATCTTTGAAAGTTTTGTTTTCATAAAAAGTTTTTATTAAATCTCTAACTTATAATCTCCAGGAATCTGCAAAATTATCATTCCACAAGCATTATATCCTTATATATAGAGTTTATCCCGCCGATGTTATGCAGGTTTTCGTGTTTGTTTTCTCAGGTTTAACAGGTTATTTTGGATAAGGAAATGTTTGTTGGATCAAGCTTATGGCGATGCATTAGTCATGGAGCTTCAACATTACCTTGGAAGAAGATCTAACCGTGTTACTTCATTATCCACCGAGCGAATCAGGGGAGTATTTGATTTCATTCTTTTACTTTATACTTTTACATCTTGTTATTTGAACATTTGGGACAATGTTCATCTTAAGTGTAAGGGGGGGTAAAAGTACGATTAGAGAATGCTATTACGCTTGATTTTTGTTTGTTTAATGGTAGATGTGTAATAAAACTAAGATAAATACTTGTTAGGGCAATTTTAGTGCCAAATTTAAAATTTTTTACAACATATAGGAGTGAAACTTTAGTTCTAATAAGCGTCTCATGGATAGGAATTATATGACTAGCACAAAAACCGTACCACTAAAAAATTTTCCACCCCCAAATATGTGAGGTTCGCCCCTAGAATTGGTAGGAAAAGCATTTATGCTATGATGTGTGTACCGGTAGCACTTAGATTCTAGAACTTGCGTTAGGACCATTCCGAGGCCACAAGTGAGACTACATTCGTGTAGTTAGATTTACTACATGATAAGAGGCATTAGGATTATCCCATTGTTTTACACCTGTGTTTTTGTTATAATTACATTGGCTACATTGGTCAAGTAATTCTCCCACACCCTTTGCGTTGTACTCATTTTTAGTACACGATACCCCTAGTACACCCCTCAGAGCCTATCTTTTCGTTTCGACCTTTAAGCATTTTACTTAAAGGAAGAATTTGTTACACCCCACTTAAATGTACACCCAAATCGCCTTAGCCTACCTTGTATACACTCATTTTTAGTGCATTATTGTTACAACATTTGTTTAAACCCAAGTTAATTATCTAGTTGATTACATGGTTGCTAAGTCGAGTCATATCCTTGTACATATTGTTTTGGGACGATTGGGACGATTGGGTGAAGTACTAGTGTAATGGAGTAATGGGGAAGAACATCATTTATTACCCCCATATGTGCTAAATATTTTAAAAGTACTCCAAGTGTTTTGATTATCTTAATTCGAGTCATTAGAATAGTAATTTGTAAAGTTACGTAAAAGTTCAAGTGTAAGGGGAGTGCAATGCCCCTATGATGTATTATTTTGGATGGTAGGGCAAAAAGTGTATGCAAAAAAAAAAAAAAAAAAAAAAAAAAAAAAAAAAATAAGAAAAATACAAAAAAATGAGAAAAAGAAAAGTAGAAAAAACATACGGACTACCATCCCGTTTCATTTTATGTTTATTTTATGTTTTTGTTATTTTGTTTTTAACTTAAGATTGAGTCGAGTCTTGGCTTAGCAACATTGTATAGTACATGTAATTAATCAAGATCTTTAACTCGCCACCAGTAAAATATCCTTTATCCAACAAAACCGTGTTTTCCTTTTCCCTACACCTAACGTTATAACCCATTTAAAAGCACTCTTTGATAGTTTATCTTAGGTGCTTACGCCTAGTGGAGGAGGTTTTCGATCCTTTCCCAAGCCTATGGTAATCTATTTGCTATGACAGGTAGTGAGAGATATTATCCGTTTTCATTTATGAGATTTATTTTGATGACACTTGAGAGATGTGAGTATCTAAACACTACTTGTGAGGTGCTAGTATGTAATCTCTGTGCTTATTATGATTAAAGTGGAACGAATATTTGTTGTAATTACTTTTATGTTAGCATTAAATGACCCCTAACTTGTATTTTGATTAGAATAAAAGCGCATTTGCTTGAGGACAAGCAAATCTCAAGTGTAAGGGTATTTGATGAAGCGAAAAGTGTACCGCTTTTAAGGGGTCATTTAAGCCATAAATCGTATTTATTTGATCAAATATTGCCCTAAATCGTTCCTTTTGTCATTTTAGGTACTTTTGAGGAGAAATCTGGAAAAGGAGGCATTTTGGACGTTTTTGGAGCATAAAAGTGAAGAAAACAACAAAGTCTCAAAATCGGCTGAAAATTACCTTTGACGGCGTCAGGTATTGCCCTGGACGGCGTCATGGCTTGGCAAGAAAAAGTGGTGGATGTGAAAATTACTCATGATAAGCCAGAGAAATTTGCATGGAATTCTGACGGCGTCACGCTTTAATGTGATCAAGGTCGTCACGGCTTAATTTAAAGAGGGACGGCGTCACGACTAAATCTGACGGCGTCAAGCCTTGATAAGCCAGAACGGATTTTGGAGAGCTAAAGAGGGACGGCGTCAAGAAGGCCATCCGGGAACCCTAAAAGCGGCGAGGTGACGGCGTCACACTCCATAACGTGACGCCGTCAGATCTGAAAGTCTATATATAGTTTTGCAATTTTTTGTCATTAGTGTGGAACTTATTGGGGAACTTTGTGTGTGAAAACCCTAAGACGAATTTAGCAGCTTTTTCAAGGCTTTTTGCCTTGAGATCTTCCATGTTACATTGAAGATAAGTTATCAATTAATCATTCAATATGTCTATGTGTTGTTTGATTCTATCTTGTTCTTGTCTTTTGTTTAACATGCTAGGCTAGATTTATCTTGTGTTTGCTTAGATCTAATGAAACCTAGCTATTGATTATTGGTTATTAGTGTGTTATTAGTTGTATTGGATGATTGTTCATCTATGTTAGGCTTAAGAAAACTGGCTAACTTCCTATTCGGTAACTTGCTTGAACGTCTTAAGAAACATGAACCAATGCGTACTAAGGTTTTTATGGTTGTATTTAATGCACAAGCGAATTCTAGTGATCCCATGTTAGGAGCTTCCTAGCCGGCTCGACATAGGAGTGAAGTAGGAGCTTGTAGAGTTGGGGAAGTACGTACGCCACCCCACGATTGGTATTAAGGAATACACCTGTCATCCACGCAATTAATACACACTAATCAACCGGTAAAAGATAGTTAGGGAGTAAGGAAATCTAAGTAAACACATTTCTCTACATATAAGTTTTACCACCTTTTCATTTTCTGTTATTTTATTTTATTTGCATTCGTAGTAACTTGGGTTAGTTGACTAGCAACTAATTCCGCCCACTCTTTCAAACCCGAGATTTTACTTGCTTTCATAAAATTATAAAAACATAAAAAGAATCTTCTCTCACCCTTAGACCTATTAGAGTAGTTTTTCATACCTAACGAACACTATTCCCTGTGGAGAACGATCAATCCCCCGTACTTACCACTACACTATACTACATCGGTCAGGTACACTGCCTGGTGGGGTTGTAAGCCTCTTGAGATCCCTCGAGAGGTAAAACCTGTTGTAAGGTTGCAAAACCACGCATCAGAACCGCATGACCATATCGAAGATCCTAGCATGTTGGAGTTTATAAAGAACAAAAAACGTAAACTCGCAGCAAAATGGGGTTGGCCATGTAATTTCTAGATGGGTATTAGTTGTAGTTTTATGTCGTATTTTTTATGTCGTATTTTTTTTCATGTAATGGACTTTTATTTTTGTATTAATAAAATTATATGTTTTTATTATAAATTGTTTAGTTTAAATATTAAAAAGAAAAAAATTTGGGAGGTATGAGATTTTATGGCCGCCAGTGAATTAGGTTGGAAGGTATGAGATTTTATGGGAATGAGTTGGCTGAAGATGATTGGTGGAATTTGGGAGGTATCCATACCTCCCAACAATAACTCCTAGTGCCCGGATAAAAATAAGGATCATAGGATAACAGTTTCAACCATAATTGCTTACCAAGTCAACTTCCACATCCCTTGTAGTTAGCCCATGTAACTGCTTATCCTCTTTTACCCACTGTTGTAAACTAAGGCTAGTCACAGTCGATGACCCAAGTGACCTGGGTCACCGGCTGTCACGTCAGCTTTTTCTCTCCGGCGACCAGACATGACCAAAGTGCCACAGTCGATGACCGCCTTTTTTTTTTTTTTTTTTTAATCAAACATTTAAAAAAAAACTTAAAATTCATTAAAACTAAAAACATTACAATACTAAATTAAAAATACGATAACGATTACAAACGTAAACTAATCATCTAAGTTGTAGCGAGCTTTGATTTGTGTCTTCCGCCTTTGTCCATGGTGCCTGTTTTTTGGCCGGTTCGGCCTTCTTGCTTTAGTCCTTCGCCTTTGTAGCATGTCGCGAAGCGGTCCTTGGTTTGATGGGTGATGTCTTTTCGACATCGTCATCGTCTTCAACAGGGAAAGAACCGTGGTAATAACCCGAACCTTGCCCCATCGACGCAACTTGATTTGGATATTGTTGCGTCGAATGGTCTGGCAAAAAATCCTCCAAATCCATATCAAGATTAACACCCCGAAGCGGGGAATAATCTTCATACAGTTGGTGTACACACCCCAAAATCTGGTATAGCAGAATCATACATGTCACTGGGGTGCTACTCAATTGGTATCACAACACAAAGTATAAAGAACGGTTTTAACTCAACCGTTTAAATTAGATTTCATATTCAAAAATGATTTGTTTACAACATTTCAAAATTTGTGCGAAAATATAAGCCCATAAAAGATTTCAAGTGGTCCCAATTTTATCAGAGTCTTCTATGACCATGCCATGCCCTGCCAAAAGTCTTCGCCACTAAATAATCACCTTAAACCTCAAAATACATGCTAAAAAGGGTCAACACTAGGTTGGTGAGTTCATAGGTTTGATTAAAACATATCATGTCACACAGAATATTATAAAGTTCAGTATTTAAAGTTTGGTTAACCGATACGCTCGCCATGACCAGTATGCCTGGTAATGAAACCGTTTCGCCCGGTCAATGTTACCGGTACGCCCGGTGCTGTTCTGTACGCCTGATCTATGAACAAGTCAAGTATACATATGATAACGCTCAAATCTAACATGTTTTTAGTCGCGTTATCGTTAGTTTTGTGCATCATATTTGGTTATATTTGTATGTATTTGATACTAAATCCTGAAAAAAGTGAATGTACAAGTAAATATAGCCAAGTACAGGAAAAAGTGGTAAAAAGATGAAGAATTGAAGTAATTATGCACATTGGAAGATTCCCGAGATGAAAACAAGAAAGAAACCACACGAGAATTCAAGGATTTGATAATGTCAAGATTTCTATGTTCATATATCGAGAAAAGATCAAATTCTATGAAAGGAAGTAGTGTCACAACAAAGGAACAAGCACGTAACGAGAAAAGAAAGAGAAAGAAATAAAATGTGCAAGACAGAAGGCCCATCCGATTGGATGGTGCCCGCATCCGATTCGGATGGGAAAGAGATGATTTTACCTAGAGATCCAACCGATCGGTTGGACCCCAATACCGATCGGTTGGAGGAAGCTGAAGTTACAAAATCACATTTAATGTCGAATTTAAGCCCCATAATCATGGTGGCTTATCATTTCCTGGTTATTTACTGTTGAGGGACGTTTTTGCTTTAGGAGTAAGTGTTCTTACACTTATTTAAAGGATCAAAGGCTAGTTAGCAAAGTGTGACACCAAAAACCTAGTAAAGGCTTACACCAAGTCCTTGCTAAACTTATTATCATTGCCCGAAAGCTTGTAATTGCTGTGAAAACATCCAGGGAACCTTGAGTTCGAGTCTCGAGAGTTGTGTTCGAGTGTGGAGTTGTTTACGTGTGATCATAGGTGATTGGAGGAGTGTGGTTGCTATAGTTCCACAATTCTAGTTCTTGTAATTCCAAAACTAAGTATTTCTTGTTTGAGTTATTATGAACTACTTTTACTTTAAGATAAATGAAAGTATGGTTTGTTACTTGTGTTTGATTATAATTGTTATGGAGTGATTTTAGTTATACTTGTGTGTATGATGTGACAATTGTTGGAGTATTCTTATTTCATAGTGATGCATGAAAACATGTCTTGTTTTATGAGTTTGTTGAAATACGATCTAATCTTGCTTAATTTGTTGGTAAAAACAGTTCTAAACATTAACAAAGGCCGAAAGGATTTTCTTTATGTTTTTATTCCAAAAAGTTAGTGCACGAATTAGTATGGACTATGGTGTGTGACAAGCACCATATTAACTCATTAAAATGGATTTGGGAACGATTTCATCACGAGAAAAGGCCGAAAGGATTCGTAGGAATTCCTAAGATAAGAAATGCTTTTCAAACAACAAAGAGTTTAATAGAATTATCGTAATAGTTAATCAAGGCCGAAAGGAATTAACTAGGAGATTGAATTTTTAGAGATGATTTCTCATGATAAAAACCATTGATTGTGAATCACTCATTTTAAGTTGTGCATCATTACAAGTCACACCCAACTTGGTAGATTACTCTATACAATTTGTCAAGGAATTACACACAAGTATATTTGTTTTTGATTGATTGGATTTTACTTGTCTTAGAATTTGCACCAAATTGGATTGACAACCCTTTTTGTTAAAACTTATGTTACTAAACCCAAACAACAATTCCCTTGGGACGATCTCGAATTACCCACCTTTACTACCACGGACGAGTATACTTGCTCGTATGTGTTGATTAGAGGATTGGATAAATTGTGTTTATAAATTTTTAAAACTTGCACGACACACGACACATCAACATATATAGCATTCAAGTGAACCACTCTTATACATATCTGACCAGTACCCCTGGTCTATGTATATATCATGTATCCAGATAAGACATTCAAGGAAACAGTCTAGCAACTAACATCAATCACATTTCAAGTAAAACCATCAATTCTAGATTTCATATACCAAATAAACAGTCATTTAGTTTAAAACAAGCATGTATTCTCCCCCATAATAGTTATAAAACAAGTGAAGGTAGGGGCCATGAACTCACCTTTAATGGTCTGAACAGTGAATGCTGTGAAATTAAGGAGTGCACGGCACCAACACGCAACTTAGATTCAATAACCATGTCTTAGTTTCAAGTATTAAATTTAAGTCCTTTCATAATTTAGTTTCAACGTTTTATAGTATTTATGTTGTTGTCACTTGTGTGGCGGCTAGTGTGGTTACTAAGGATTTTCCTAAGAATGTAAGGTTCAGCTCTACTAATGACTTATGTGTATGGAAATGAGGAATCTGGGGATATTGAACTATCTAAGCATAGATGGATTCAGTCGAGATGTAATATATATAATAAGTTTGTAATTTGTTCGTCATGTCCGATTATGTTGATTTTAAAGTAAGACCTAATGTATGTGACGTTTATTACCTTATTAGTTAAATGGTTTGAGAAATTTAAGGTATCGTTAATTTTAATAAACTTGGTTAATTAAAATTTTAGTGAAGTTTGCATTGTTATAAATAATCTATTACGACTCATTTTTACATTACTAGCTCAGAACTAAACATGTCGTCAAATTTGCCTATGTACGGATCAAGGTTTATATACCATTCCTAATTTCTTTGTTAGTGACGTTTATATTACCTAGTCCTAACATAACAAATGTAAGAGTCCATTTTATATAATATATATATATATATATATAATTTCTTTGTTAGTGACGTTTATATTACCTAGTCCTAACATAACAAATGTAAGAGTCCATTTTATATATATATATATATATATATATATATATATATATATATATATATATATATATATATATATATATATATATATATATATATATATATATATATATATATATATATATAGATATAGATATAGATCCTCCCACTTGAGTCATAGCCAAGACTTAACGTGAATTTGATTTGTCGTTTATTTCACTTGAGTAACATGTTCTTAACAAGTGTGTCAATTTTTATATCTCTATATCCCGAGTATATGTTATTCATTTATGAAGTCGTGAGGCAATGTATATATATGTTGTGCTAATATAGTTTAAATGTTTCAATTATCTTTGTCGAGTTTTACATTACGGCTATCCAAGTTTTCATGTACATTTATGCTAATTCGAGATGAAATTAAATCGTGTATTCGTCTATACCAGTTTTATACATGTGTATATGTTTGTTATTACAAACGTCTTCGTAAGGGGTTTGTGTAATTTAAATTTTTGCGACAATTAATCTTATAAGTGTTACTCAATACTTTATATACTTCTGGGATTGAGGAGGGGGGTTAAAGTCACTAATGGGTTGGGCTTCATTAATTTCTACCAAGGTTCTGGTGGGCCAAAATGGTTTTGTTCACAGGCCCAATTCAAGGACTGAAATAGAGGGTTTTGTTGGGCTGGTGTTCAACTCCTAATTGGGCTACACTTTGTGGGCTTGGTCTGGTACACCCTACAAAGAAAACGCAGGTTGGTTCACAAGTCTAAAAGACTTGTGTTACTACTTTCCTGGAATTCCTTTGGCTGAAAATGGTTATCAACATAGGTCTTAGAATTTATTCCTTGGCTAGGCTTCGAGTATTACCCACTTCGAAGCTTTGGAAGTCTAGGTGTTAACAAGGGTTTTGGGTTTTGGCTCAACCTATGTGTCGACAAGGAGTACGAATCGTCCCCGAGTGGACTTAACTTCTAGGACCCAAAATGTTACTACAATTCCGGTTTTTAAAGTCTACTTCCCACAAAGAATTAGCACCCTATTTGATTACCAACAACCCTTGGGTGGTCATTTCTCGGCTATGGTTAGTCATAGTGGGTCGTTAACACTAACTTAGCAAAGATGTGTCCTGGTTTCTCTACTCTGTTCCTATTGTCCACCATTACCAATCCAAATTCACTACATTGAATCCATGGTCTCTGGCTTACTTTGAATCACCACATAGCCACAACGACTAACAAATTCTCAACCTATTGGTCGAATTCTAGTTTTTCCCTAATCCCTATGCCACATTAAAGCAACAACGACAACCTTTAACAAGATTTTTCTTAAGTGAAAATCTTCTGGGAAAATTTTAACAATCAAATCCAAACATAACTAACAACATTTAAAATCTTGCCTGTAATAATAATTAAAATTCGAAACTTAATAAAATTAAGCAACTAAATCATCTTTCATTCGATCTAAACTTTGACAAGAACAACCTAAATGATTCTAAATGAATATGCTTACAGTGATTCGAACAAGATCCAACCCGATTCCCCTGGCTTCTTCCAAATCGTTCCCAGTCAACCCACTCCACTTTCACCCTTTTCCTCTTTGATTCCATGAAATCTTAAGTGATTTAGTGAATTTTGTGTGGATTGACTCGATTTGGTTTGGTCATTTATGGGAGAATACTTAGAATAGGTTGAAATCTCCTTTCTTGGCTTCGATGTTTGGTGTGCCTGAAACGAGCTCATCTCGTTGTTCTATTGGAAATACCAAGGTTCTCTCGTGACTACTCTTGGGGAAAGGGTAAAGGAGATAGTGATAGAGTTGACTATGCTCAAATCTCAAAATACCTATTGTATTTAATGGAGAAGATAAAAGGTAGGTGTGGGTTTTGTGGAGTCACAATCAAGGAGATGGGGAAGAAAAGGATATGGCGTTGGGTCCTGTGTGAGTGGGGATAGGGTTTCTATTTTAAGTGTAGGTTAAATGTTTTATCTTAAGTGTGGAATTGAATTAAAAGTGAGAAATATTATACTTTTGTCCCGTTGTACTGAGTTAACTCGGCTCCTTCCCGGATTCATCATAAATTATGGGGAATTGTATTTTCAGAGTCGTTTCTATAATACTTGAATGTGTTTTTGAGTTTTTAAGTATTCATTAACATTTCTGAGTCTCAGATTTATTTCTGGTTTGCGTGTGGTGTCAGTCTAAGTGAAACTGGGATAACCTCCCGTTCTCATTACAATATAGTGAATAAATTATGAGATATGATAATTTTACTGTTCCTGGTGAGATTTTCGGGTGTCACAGTGTGCAGGTCTGTTATCCGTGTTAAACATATAATGGTCAAATCAGGTGATTTAGTCACAAATAATGAACTGTTATGAATTAAATATTAGGGCAAATTTACCGTTTGTCACAGTTGGGAAGATTGCAAGAAATCCATGTTAGGCCAATATGACGACCCACTTGGTTCTTGGTGATAATCCGTATTAGGACGATACGGTGGAACATATGGACGATTAACGTAAAATGGGTTTTGATTTTGTTTGGGTTGTGGTAGTCGTGATGAATATTCAAAAGAGGGTGCACGAAATCGAATACCCCGTTGTTGTGGTGGTGTTATGTCGGTTAGTTCAAAGTTGTTTTCCGGCGAGAAATTCAAATTCGGGCCATTTTGGGGTAGTCGGGATCGTCGGTCTTTGGATGTGAGAGTGTTTTTCTTTGACATGATGAGAAGTTGTTTATGGATGAGAAGTTGTTTGAATTGTGTTTGAAATTGTGTGTTTAGATGTGTGATTGGGTTGGTATTTATAAGGTTGAAAAAGTTTTTTTTTTTTTTTAAATGTGCAACGGATATACGATTGGAAGGAGGGACATACTCGGTCGAATTTTAGTCCGATGTTTGTTTTGGAAGTTGATCGACCGATATTGCTTGACCACTCCACATCCCACTCAACCGATCTCCAAATTGGTCGATTGGTTTGACCGATCGATTTTTTCCGGGCGGTTGTGAGCAGCCTAAGGCTAGTCACAGTCGATGATCAAAGTGACCTGGGTCACCGGCTGTCACGTCAGCTTTCTCTCTCCGGCGACCAGACATGACCAAAGTGCCACAGTCGATGACCGACTTTTTTTTTTTCTTTTTTTTTTTTTTTTTTAATCAAACATATTGAAAAAAAAAAAAAAAAAAAAAAAAAAAAAAAAAAAAAAAAAAATCATTAAAAAAACATTACATGTATTATTCAATTAAACATTAAAAACATTAAGTACCTTCGTGGAACTTTTAGCTGTGATGTTTGGTAAGCGTTCCAAGTAAACTCCGCAAACTCTATAAACTCACTCAGAACTTCATCATCGTTGGAAGACGAAGAAATGAATAATAGCTCGTAAGACATAATTAAAAGAATGTGTTTGAAGGTATTGATAGAAATGTTTTTTTAATATGGATGAGAAGTTGTTTGAATTGTGTTTGAAATTGTGTGTTTAGAAGTGTGTTTGAGGTTGGTATTTATAAGGTTGAAAAAGTTTTTTTTTTTTTTTTTTTTTTAAATGCAACGGATATATGATTTAAAAGTCGGTCGAATTTTAGACCGACTTTAGATTTGCATTGAACTCGACCGATATTCGACCGAGCTTCTACAACCCACTCGACCGAAGTGAAAGTCGGTGACTTCATGCGATCGACCGATATTTTCAGTTCGATTGTGGATAGCCTAATATACTAAAAAAGAGTTTAAAAATAATGAAAAGATTATTACCATTAAAGTGAAAGGTTGATAATGAGTCAATGAAAGAAATTGTAGAGCATAAGCAACATATTGAGGATTATGCTATGTTGCTTATGCTCGTGTGAGTGATAATGAGTTAAGAAAATGTTGAAAATAAATACATTAAGATATGAGTATGTAAATATACTAAAAAAGAGTTTAAAAATAATGAGAAGATTATTACCATTAAAGTGAAAGGTTGATAATGAGTCAATGAAAGAAATTGTAGAGCATAAGCAACATATTGAGGATTATGATCATGTGAGTGATAATGAGTTAAGAAAATGTTGAAAATAAATACATTAAGATATGAGTATGTAGAGGTTCAAGATGACTTAAGCATTGAACATGCTCTAAATGTGCAAACTATTTGAGCTTCTATCAAGTAACTCAAGCTCGTTCGAGTTAAACACTCAAACTGAGCACGGAGCTCGAGCTCAAAGCGAGGTTAAAATGTTCAATGAATCGAGCTTGAGCTTTTCGGGTATTTTTAAGTGATGCGTGTGTTATTGTATATATTACGTATATTTAAACTAGAAATAATTATTTATGCATTTATCAGGTTTTCCGACCCAAGTATCAACTAAATTAACAACATATCTTATATTTCACTTTTTAGTTGTTTCAAAAAGAAAGTCACATTAAAAACATATCAAACTTTTCAAGCATAGTTCGAGTTGTCATCATAAAAGCTTATCAAGTTATCGAGTTGAGTCTAATATTGTTCGAATTAACTCGAGCAGCTTGTTCCTTTGGAACGTTAGCATCATATCTTTGGATTTAAGTCAAACAAGGGATATATTAGACTCTCTCTTGTTTATGAGTTCATGATCAGGCTGAGAGAAAATAGGCATAATAGCATAGCCTCGATACTAGAATTATCAACATTGGAACTGTTAGCAGCCAAAGATGAGTCAATGGCATCTACTATTACTTATTGAGAAGAATCCACCCTCAACTAAGAATCATGGGAAGCAGTATTGATTGAAGGATCGGCACAAATCTCTATGTGCTGAGAAGTCTTTTTATTATTTATTAAAAGAAAATCACGTTAAAAATTAATCAAGCTTTTCAAGCATAGTTCGAGTTGTCATCATACAAGTTTATCCAGCTATCGAGTTGAGTATAATATTGTTCGTATAAAAACGGATAAAAACGGAAGAAAACGAATGAAAACGTATAAAACGTATAAAGATTGATAAAAACGTAAGAAAATGGATAAAAACGTATGAAAATATAAGAAAAATGGACGAAAACGGATAAAAACGAATAAAAACGGATGAAAACGTAAAAAAATGGACAAAAACGTATAAAGATGTAAGAAAACGTGCCAAAACGTATAAAAACAGATAAAACCGTATGACAACTTAAGAAAAACGGACAAAAACATATAAAACGGATAAAAACGCAAGACAATGTATAAAAACATAGGAAAATGGACGAAAACGGATAAAAAACATAAGAAAACTTATAAAAACGAATGAAAACGTTAAAAACGGACAAAAACGTATAAAGATGTAAGAAAACGTGCCAAAACATATAAAAACAGATAAAAACGTATGACAACTTAAGAAAAACGGACGAAAACATATAAAACGGACAAAAATGGATAAAAAGGTAAGACAATGTATAAAAACGTATAAAAACGGACGAAAACGGATAAAAACGTTTGAAAAACATAAGAAAACATACAAAAACGTACGAAAATGGACGAAAACGGACGAAAACGTACAAAACAGGACAAAACGTATGAAATTGTAAGAAAACGGGTGAAAACTTATAAAAACGTAAGAAAAACGTTTGAAAACTTTAAATTATAAACAGTCGTTATTATTAAGGATTGACAATACAACGATCTTTAACCAAATGGGCTAACGTGTAAATTATAATGGAACTCACTTAACACCAGTTAAAATAAAGAACCTGGTGTGTTATTTGTTTTCCAAATTAGGGACTACCAGTGCAACTTCAAACTTCGAGGGACGAAGGTTGTTACTTTTGACATACCACAGAGACCAACCGTGTAATTTACTCTTAAAAAAAATATCAAGAAAAGCAACGCAAAAGTTACACATGCTTAGGCTAAACACAGTAAGAGCAATGGGTGTCATGACATCCCAAAACTATTCATTCGGGTCCCACGGGATGTCACATCACCATGACATACCTCTCTTTACAACCCCCTTATCATAACAAACCACAACTTACTCATTTGGGTCCCACATACATGGATGAGTAGCCACGAAGAGTTGGGATGGTGTCATGGCATGCCACGAAGAGTTGGGATCGTACACAATTTGCAGGGAGTTGGGTTCGCTGTGAAGACGAGTAACCCATGGATGAGTACCCACGAAGAGTTGGGATGGTGTCATGGCGAGCTGCCATGTCACCCATGGCGAGCCACGAAGAGCTCCACACCCAGTGCTCTAATGGGAGGGATTGACCCTCATTTTATCCGTCACGTCAGCTTTCTCTCTCCAGCGATTGGTTGCCACAGTAAGGCCACATACACTAAAAAAGCATACCCCACAAAAATACCATTTATATTTAATAACTGCACAAACAAAAAAAAAAAAAAAAAAAAAATGATCGAGGTCTTCCAAGTGACCCCAATCTCCCAACATTTGCAATCGATTGATTAGCCACACTAAGTGCATTCGGTATGGTAACCCGTGTTAAACTTTAACACACTTCTGCCTTAACACACTAAGGCGGTATGGTTAACACACCTTATTGCGTTAACACACCTTAACTCACCTTAATACACCAAGGCGGTATGGTTAACACACCGTGTTAAACCTTAACACACCTTAACACACCAAGGCGGTATAGTTAACACACCGTGTTAAACCTTAACACACCAAAAAAGCATAACTTTAACAACACGTTAAGGGGTTAACGTGCCCCTTAACACAGAGCCTTAACACACCAAGGCTGTATGGTTAACTCACCTAAACATACCAAAATGTGAAACTTTAACACACTAGGTGTGTTACCATACCGAATGCTCTAAGAATTGATCGATCGTGTTCAGGATTGATCGATTACATTTTCTTTACTGTGAAGAGCCTTAAAGAGCATCCCGAATGCTACGATTTACGAAGTAACATGTTTATGGCAATGACACCTCATATTTTTATAAACTTACCACTGTCCACTAGCATAAATTTTGATATCCAATTATATAAAGGCACGTGATATCCAAACCACCACCACCCCCCCCCCTCCCCCCACCAAAAAAATACAAAGGGCAGCCCCCCTGTTTTTTTGCCTTTTTTTTTTACTTTTTTTTTTTTAGTTTTTTTTTTTTTTTTTTATAATTTTGTTTATATCAAAAAACTATAAGCCTGAAAGTGCGGAACAGAAAATATAAAGTTTAATAAGTCAAACGCTTAAAACTGTCAGAAATACGGAACAGAAACTGACAAAAAACTGTGTTATACTGAAAACAAATAGGGGGACAAAAGGAGTGTTTAACCAACCCCCTGATTTGACATCATAGGGGGGTTTGTATAGTGTACTTCGGTGGGCAGTATACATAAACTGCGAAGCACACAGTACAACCACCCGATACGTGCAATGATTGCATACCCCTTATAAGGGGTCGAGATAAAGTGCCCTATAAACTTCATCAAGTCCATAAACATATCTTTAAAAATTATTTATAAAGAATATAATTGGCTAAAATTCAAGGTGGACTTACTCAAGTTTCTCTCTCTATGGATCGATCATACACGTAAACTTGTATTTAACTCTCATTTATAAACTTGATGCTACAATGCAAGTTTTAAAAAAAAAAAAAAAAGTAAATTAAAGTAACTCTGAATACCGTCTTTCACGGGTTATGGGTCCTAATACCGTATTTCATGGTGTATGGGGGAGGTTGAGACGTAGACAACTTTACCCCTACCTAAGGTAGAGAGGCTACTTCCGGTTCTACCAAAGGTAGAAAAGGACCTCCGGCCTTGCAAGAGGTGAGGATCGATCCCTTGACATTTGTCTCCAGAGGCAAAGGTGTTAACCACTTGATCCAACCTTGCTCTTTTATAAACTTTATGCTACAATGCAAGTTCATGTGCATAAACTTCAGATCACCTCCATGTGACCATGGGCATGGTTTATGGACTTCCATTTGAGATGCTCTAAAACCAAGAGCAACATATTAAGATGATCGGCTTCGTCCCCACTGGTGAGTTGTGACATTGGTCGGGTTCACCCCGCCACAAGACATTTTGCTCCCTCTGCGAGTGCTCTTATTTGATCATTCACATAAAATAGAAATTCAAAGTAGTTATTTTTAAATATCGCAATGACGAAACACAATCCAAAAATTTTAACTTTTTTGGCTAGATAATTAAATAGTTCCATCGCTAAAACAAATCACCTCCCTATACGAAAATGACATAAAGACTACTATGGCTATTTATCCATTCACTTCCAATCAGTGATATTCAATACTCTGGTTATAGATTCATTCGAATCTTCATACAACACAACCACCCAACGGATATCCATAGCATTTGGTATTTTTTTTTCATGCATAATAATAATGAAAACATGACGTTGGGTCGAACACTTGAATTTAAACCCAAAACTACACGTATAATATCTTCATACCAACCGAGGCATGGGAGCGGAACTATGACAGTTGATTTGATTTAATATGATGTGCTGGACCTAACCTTTTCAAACTATAATTTAATATTCCAAACCATATATCTAATCAGTCATAACATCAAAACAATTCAAATTCACTATTTTAAACTAACGATATAAAGTAGTCAAATTTATATACTTTTGCATATAAAAACAAAAGAGAGATGAAAAAGGACAGATAAGAAGAAGCAATAAGTAAGAAAAATCGCTGACAACATCTGAGACCCCAAATTCATTCAAAACGAAAATTTGGCTCTCTTTTATTACAGTAATTTTGAAATAAAAGAGACAACTTTTCTAACCATCCCATATCCCAAAATAGTGAAATACTACCCTTTTTTCACAAAAGAAAACAAACCACACTTCAAACTTACACTTATTCTTTACTACTTTACCCCCTTACATTTCTTCCTTTCTTACAAAACCTACCCTCAACAAAAGCTTTTCTATCATATCCCAACTTTGGATTCCCATCTTTATTTTTCAACCACTACCTATACTACTAATACTAGTTTTGAAATGACATTTTTTTGAAATGATATTGTACCAAACCACAACTATCTAGCTAGCCTTTTTACAAAAATGGAACTTCAATAAGTCCATTCTTGAGGTAGGACAACTTCATTTGCTTCAACATACGCGGTGCTCCGACGTTGTTGTTGTTGTTGTTGATGTTGTGCTAGCATGACCATGTTCCTTTTAGCCATAAGAAGCTCGCCACGTTGAGCATCGATGTTTTGTTGAGCAAAATGTGGGCCAAAAAGACCATGATTGTTTGGTTGTTGCTGTGGGTTTGTGATGATGGTGGGGTCCACAATGTTCATGTTTTTGTTGTATGACTGAGCCACTACTCTTGCTGGCACAAGATTAGGAGAACATGCTACATACAATAAAAACAAAACAAATTTAAAAACCTTAAATAATCATGTTTAACTTTAGTTATAAAGTCAAACTTAAAATACTGTACTAGATTAAATGAAAATGTTACTACCTTGTGTTTTTTTAACTTCTGGTGGTTCAGGACAATATCTCCGGGGTAAAAACACACCGGTGCCAGCTTTTTTAACAGCAGGGGGCCCACTTCCGAAATATCTGGATACGTTGTTTGGGACAAACCCATTTGCCGTTACTTGACGGCGTTGGTTCTCAACAGGCCATGCAGACTGACCAAACCCTAACGGCCGGTTAAAGTTTCCGGCACCGCAAACTGTCCGCCGGAGCCTTAGCTGCATCACAAGCTCTTCTTCACTTTCCATCATCCTAGCCCCATGGTGGTTGTAATGGTGAGGGGTAGTGGGACCCATGGGAGGTGGAGCTCCAAGAAGAATCTGGTGGGCTAAAACGTCGTCGTTTGGTTGTTGCTGGTTCATTCTCATCTTCATTTTCATTTTCATCATGGCTATTTGACCAGCAGCAGCATAGATTCTTTCCCATGAGTCTTCATCTCTTTGAGCAAATGGTGACGCCGGAGTTGACCGGACATGTGTCGGACCGGTCACACCCCAGTTCAACGTCGACTCCGGTGAACCAGGATAGCCCCTCATCTTCTATAAAAAAGCATAACACAATTTTTTTATAAAAAAATACTACACAAAGATGACGTCATCATATTTTTTATTAAAAAAAAATGTAGAAGTTACCTCTAGTGGGTGGGTCATTTGCATACGCTCTTGGAGTGAGACTGAACGAGTGAAGCGACGAGTTAACCCAGTGACGTCATCATCGTCACTCTCAGACTCAGTAGAAGAACATGAACCAAACTCACAAGGAAAAAGAACAGCAGGGTGTGTTTTGTTGATGTTGTTGTTGTCGAGGTCATCGGAGAGAAAGTCGGACGGGAGCCAAGCAGCAAGGTCGGCGAGAGTGTCGGACATTTTTGGAGTGAGTGAGTGAGAGTGTGTATGTGTGTGTGTGTGTTTTTTGGTGTGTGAACAAAGAGGATTATAATGAGACAGAAAAGATGGGGCCCCTATAAAAACTACTACTCCACTAGGAAAGGATGGAAGGAGAGTGAATAAAAAAGTGGAGGGAATGTTTATTAGACAGGATATTTGCTTTTTATAAAAGGTTTCATGGGTTATACTATACAAGCCCCCCCTACTATGTGGGCTCCGCCTATTCTGGTCAACATGTACAAGTTTTAAAGCACACAGTACAAGCGGCGGCAGCACATGAAAAGTCAACACCCCCCCTATAGGGGGGCTTGAATAACTCATCCCATTTGCTTTTTATAAAAGGTTTCATGGGTTGTTTTTTTTTTCCTTCTTGTATCAATTTTTTATTTTGTAGTGATGGAATGTAGATTTGGATCTTGATGGATCATGGTGTTTTATCGAAGATTCCAAAATAACAATCTAACTAGACTACTAGAGTAAGTTTTTGTTCACGTTAAGTTATGATTTTTAATTAATGGTAACATCTAATATAGATACGAGCATGATTAGATACACACGGAGTGTATGATCGCATACAAGTTTAGTCATGTCAATCATTTCTTATAAAGATACATACACAAACACATAATGGTAACGTGTTTGCTTTTTGGTTTTGGTTACGGTAGTTTAAGCCTTTCTTATACAGATAGGTACACAAACACATAATGGTAACGTGTTTGCTTTTTGGTTTTGGTTACGGTAGTTTAAGCCTGGTAAAATCAAAAGTTGCAACTTTGATGGCAGTCATTGTATGTGGTATAGGCAAGGTTATGAATATGTGAGTCGTGACGTGGCGGCGAATCCACGCCTCAAGTCTTACGAGCCATAGTGAAGCAACGACGTTTTTTAAGATGTGACTCAAGGCATCATAATTTTTTTTATAGATTTATATCATATTTCAAAAAACTAAACTATCCTTCCATTTTTCGTCATTTCTTTAAATAAAACATTCTTCATCGGACACGTTATATGAGTGGTAGAACCGTAGAAATAAGTTAAAAACTTGAAATTGATTTATAAAGTTACCAGTACCAAGCATAAGTCCCTTATATTAGTAATTCGTTAATTTTAGCCCAAATACTAGTAAATCCTTTAAAAGCTTCAAAATAAAGCGTCACGCCTCACGCTAAGGCGCGCCTCATCACGCGCCATGCATTAAGAAGACGCCTTGGTCAGTTTCGTAACGCCGAGGCCACGCCTCGTGCCTTAGCGGCGCTAAGGCGCGCCTTTTAGAACCCTGAGTACAGGTATGTTTGTCGCAATGGGTTAAAGCTATAGTTAGGGCTGTAATTTATATTATATGTCAAAAGCCGAAACTTACTTTTTATGAAGTTGTTTGGCGAATTAGTTGGAGATAAATCTTATTAACGTAAAATCGCATTAAAATGCGTCAAATTAAATTTACCTACATTTTCAGCTTTTATGTGATAATCCATTATATTTTAAAAGGTATTTAATTAATTTGACTAGCAATAATCCCTCATAAGCTTTTTCTATATAGTTTGGGGTTATGTTTGGGGTTATGGAAACTTATAATTATATAAAAGATTTCATAACTTTGTATGATAAAAAAATAATTTTATAAGAAAGCTTATTCTAAAACCTCAAGCCTTTATAAGCCACGATAAAGCTGTTGCCAAACATATCCATGTTTCATGCGTATCAATTTACATGAAAACTAGTCTTTTAATGTTTATGTAGCGAATATTGTTCTTGGTTAACTAGTCCAAGTTTAGTATATATATCATAAAACAGAGCCGTATTCGAGTGTGTTCGATGTGTCAAGGCCTCAAATATTTAGGGGCCTCAAAATATATAACTCTTTATAATTTTGTAGCCTCAAAGTTTACTTCCAACTTCAAAGTGTTAACTATATATGAAATTATGTTCTAAATACTTGTTAAACTCATCTTAAAGTGTTTGAGAGTGACAAAGAACTCATTAAAATTTAAAGTTAGATGATTATAATCAATCTTTATCGTCATGTTTAGGCATCAATAAAAAATTTTGCACAGAGCCTCCGCTAACTCAGCTACAGCACTGTCAGAAAACAATATTAATTTTATGATTCAAAATAATATGCATAGTTAAAAGCTACTTACGTTAATCGACGTTTAACAATGGGTTTAATTGTAGGAACAACTTGCTCCGGTATGTGTTCAATAATGTTTATGAATATAACGAGTGTGTTTTATTGTCAATCAATTATTTAGACTTTTGTTTTTATTAACTGAAACCATTATGCCAATATTCCTAAACTCGTGTGTCGACGAGTAATATGACAAATCTATAATACGTCTTCACCACAACAAATTCAATGACATTGCAATTTTTATCTTAGTATCATTTACTTTTAATCATAAGTATCATTATTCTGTAAAGTATAACATGCGGAACATTGTGAAGCGTTGGGGTTTTTTTTTTCTCGTAACCATCATGCACAGAGTCATTATTAACTATAAATGCCAATGATGAAGTGCTTTCATTAATAAATATGCGTTCTACAGTAATTGTCTAATTAAAAAGTTTGCTTAAATCAAACACTTGTTTCCACCATGTCAGATCAGAGTAAGAGCACGAGGTGCAATGAAATACCAAACTACTCATTCGGGTTTCACGGGATGTCATGTCACTATAACATACCTTCATTTACAACCCCCTCCCCAATAACATACCACAACTTACTCATTTGGGCTCCACCATTATCTATTTTTATTTATTTTATTCAAATACCCAAATAAACTAAATTTATTTCATTAAAATAAAAATACAATATATAAAATTTAAACACATACTAAACATAAAGTTACGATAGGAAAAAAAAAACGATGCGGGAATTAAAATAACGATACAACAAATACTAATAACATATACTAAACATAAACTTAATCCTCGTCTTCCTTGTCGTTGACTTGATATTTTTTTTCATGATTTGTTGTTGTCTCCGGCGAATGATAGCGGCTTTGGCCGGTGTGGTTTGGTCAGAATCTATCATCAGAAACCTCATCTCCTCCATCTCTAACATCTTCCGATCCTTCTCCCTCCTCGTCTCGTACGCGGATATTTGACCGTCCGCTTTTTGGGAATATTTTTCTGACAATTGGCCCGAATAAGAACTCGTTTGACTCCCACCCGAGCTCGCCGCGCTCGACGTTGAAGTCGACTTCTGCTTCTTTGAAGCCCGCACTTTGTAGGCGCCTTCGGGACGAGGACGTCCAAATTCACGACTTTTTTTTATTTTCAAGACATTGTTTTTTTTTCGCGTGATTTGGACGGTTCACGGTCCGCATGTACTTTGAATTGAGGTTCTGATTGTGGTATAGGAAATGATGAAGGTTGCAATGGGTTATAGAACTGTGGTTGAGATTGGGAAGGTTGACGTTGAGGGTAACTTGCGAATCCTTAAAATGCAGATTGTTGGTTTTGGTAAATCGCCTCGGGAGGCAATTGCGTCCCATACGGAGGAATTTGTGGCGATGGGGAGTTAGAGTTTTGTGATGAGGGGGTAGACGGGTATTGTTCCCTTAACACGCTTAGAGTTAACTAGAAAGTTAATCTATCCGTGTTTATGACTAATACAATGTTATGATTAATTCTAACAGATTAATGAAAACGTAAAAGTAAAAACACACAAGTATTTTTCAACGTTTAAATTCTTATTAGAAATGAATCAAATAATCCATTACCCAAGTGTTTTGCGGAACAAACACTTGGGATTGAACAGACAAGGTATGGTGGTGTCTCCTATCTAAACTCAAGCTTTGCTTTGAGTGGTAACAATATGCCTCACTGAGCTATCTCAGGGACTGGTTACTCTTTGTAGGAGAGAAGTTGCTTTGTAAAAGTCTAAGCTTTCAATGTACAAAACACACACAACTTCTCTCCTTTTGAACCTATTTATACACAAGTATAAAAGAGTAAAAGTGATTAAAAAACTACAATTTGTTGAAGCAAGCGTGTCTGACAATTACAACAGTAATTATCATTTCCAAGAACCAATGGGAATGGACTATAAAGTCTTTAGGAGTGGTTGGTCTGACACTCCATGACTTTTAGCCGTCTTAGGGAAAGTTTCTTCCTGACAAGATAAGATTTGATCTTATCTTAAACTTTTCCCAGATCTTCCCGCCTTTCTTTCAGGCGTTGAGTTCTTCAGTCTTCAATCACTTAATGTTGTTGAGGAGACTGGGGTTCAGTGAGTTCTTGTCCAACACTCACTGAACCATCATCTTCTTCTTTGGCTTAAGTCCTACTCAGGGAGTACCGCCTTCCTGAGTAGTGAATCCTTCTTCTTGAATTCGCCTTAAGCATCCTGAAGATGACTCACTGAGAGACTGTTCACTCAGTGACTTGAATTGTTCTCGGTTTAATTTACACTTAGTTAATTTGTGTCCAAATCTTGTTTTAAGTATTCTTGGGTACTGATGGACCCAACAATCTCCCCCTATTTGGATATAAATTATTCCTAAGTGTTTTGATCAGTTATGAGTGAGTTAATGACTTCTACTCATACTGAATGTACTAGAATGTAAATAAGGACACTGAAATAATAAAAACATCATCTTATTAATATCATTACAAGTCCTATCAAAACTAAGTACAAAAAGGTGGTGGTGGTATTCAGGCAGATTCATCAGTTCAACTTAATACCAAGGGCTTCAAGCTTAGGCTTCTTTGACTGCAGCTCATGTTGGTCAGGGTGCTCTCGGATTTTTCTTTTCAGATCTTGACAAAACCTCACATTCTCAGGACTCTTGATTGGAAAGGCCATCATGAGGAAACCCATCATTGCCTTGATCCCTGATAGATCAATATCATTCCACCTCTGGAAGGCTGGGTCTCCGAACTCATCAGTGAAGAACAACCCTCTTTCAGGTTGTTCGATGACCACATTCCTCCTGAATGGAACACCTTCAGGGAGGGCTCTATTGCAGTCCAGACCAGGGACCTTGATCTCAGGCTCTGCTTCAATCTTCTTTCTCTTTCTTGAAGAAGACTGAGAAGGGGCAGGCTGTTCGGCTGAAGCTGGAAGAAGAGAGGGAATGCTAAGTTCCTGAGGTGTTGCAGCCAACTTTTTATACCTCAGACTGAGGGATTTCATCAGGTTTGGTCCAACAACATTTTGCTTCTTCTCAATTAGTGGACCCAGTTCATCCAGTTCTGAGATCCCAAAGTCTACGAATCTGAAAGGGTCATGAACCTCAAAGACTCTCTTGTCATTACTTTTGTAGACAGTTAGAATTGCAGGCTTGGAGTTTTTATGAATCTTGACATCAGTGATTGGTTATGGCTTTAACCTGTTTGTCATGACCCACTGATATCTTGCAATCCTGTTCTGCCTAATCTCTTCAGTCCTTTTCATTCTTTCTTCCCTTCTCTGCCTGAGGGCAGTCATTTCAGCATTCTGAGCTTCCACAAAGCTCTTACCACCTTCCCTTTTAGCAAGGTCTTTTGCCTCAATCCCAATCTTCTCAGCCTCTTCTCTTGCAACCTGAATTAGAGCAAGCTTGTTCTGCCTTTCATCTTCAGCAGCTTTCTTTACTGCCTCCTCTTTCTCCATATGATCCTGAATTTCCTTTTCAGTGAGAAGTTCCATCACCCCATTGATTTCATAAGGAACCCTGACTGGTTCATCAGGGTCTGACCTTCTTTCCTTGGAGGCAGGTACCAAGATTGTGGGCTCAGGCTCAATGGTTGTGAGAATGCCCTTGCCTTTGTCTTGGTGGGATGAAGATGAGGTGGCTTCAGGATTCTCCCCCTCAGTGTGAGAAGGAGGTTGTTCTTGTTTAGGTTGTGGAGGTTCGTCTTCGTCTTCAGTGACTTTCTCCCCCTCAACTGTTGCTTGACCCATAGTGAGAGCAAGAGTTGGTTCGCTCACTGAAGTTGAGGGAGCTTGACCTTTGAAGGCCTGATAGATCTCAGTCATCATGGACTTGATGTCTAAGGTGTCCTTCTGAAGAGTTGAGACCTGAGTCTCAAGAGAAGCCTGAGAAGCCTCGAATGCTGTCATCCTTGGCCCAAGAGTCCAAGCCAGGGAGGAAGAAGAAGATGCCAAAGATGCCATGTGGGACTCCATAAGACCCAGGGAAGATCGGATGGAGTCCACTGAAGAGTTGAGTCCCTGAAGATTGGAGGATCTCAGCACAGTTACCAGCTCAGCCAACTGAGAAGTTTGTTGCTGGTAAGTTTCTGAAGCCTGAAGAATTTTCTTGTTTAGCTCAGGGTCATCTTTCACTGACTCTTGAATAGTGTCAACGCTCTTTTGTAAGTTGGTGAGAGACTCGTTGAACATTTTAAAGTTGTAATCAAGATTTGTTAGGGAGAAGGCGATAGATGACTTGTGCTCATTTACATCATCATGATAGGCTTCCACTGATTCCTTCAGATTGACATAATGAACAACTGCTTCAGTGTGCTGGTCAAACATTTCTTCAGTCAGACCTTGGAAGAGAGCCTTGTTGGTCTTTAGCAGGAACTTGACCAATTGTCTCTCAGTGAGAGGAAGAATATTGTCATACTTGCTGAGGATGTTGTCAGTATCTGAAGAACCAGCAGCTTGAGATTCTGATTGTTCACTTGGATGTGGAGATGACTGATGTGATTGTTCAGGTTGTACATCAGTTTCCATATCCTCACCAGCCTCAAAGATTTCTTCCTCACTCTCTTCCTTGCGCTCATTATCAGAATCTTCAGAATCAAGAAGAGCCTGAACATCCCCCATAGACTCGAACTCCAAAAGGTTAACCGGCTCCTCCTCATAAAAGGACTTGCCTTGGTTTTGGCCAGGTCCTGACCCCGCCATAATAACTGATTTGGTTTTATCAGCCTGGCTAGTCATAATAACTGATTTCTCAGCCTGACTTTTGGGGGCAGTTCCTGAGAGACTGGATCCGCCTGAGGTGGTTGTGGGTTCCGTATCAGCGGGTGGTTTATATCCCTCTAAGTCTTTGTCCCCCTGAGCGCCTTCAACTACTGACGGGTGTTTTCCAGTAGTATCACTAGGCACTTTTTGTGATGGTTGGTGGTCCCCCTTCCCATCAAGGTTGTACTGCCCTTTTGGGGATTTAGGGTCCTTGACTCCCTTGGGTCCTGACTGTGATTTTTCAGTACCTTCATCGGGATGTGATTAGGTGTGGGTCCCCTTCTCAGTTGAGTAGTACTGCCCAACCGAGGATATAGGACCCTTTCCTCCCTCAGGCTCTGATTGTGATTTATCAGTGCCTTCATCGGGATGTGAATGGGTTGAGGTTCCTGACTCCAATTACTTGTTTATGTCAGTGGAATCATGAGGAAGAGGAGGTTTGCCCGAGGACACTGAGGATGATTGCTCAGTGCCCTCCGTTGGCCTTTGTTTTGTGGTCAGGGGGGTCTCTGTAGTGGGTGTCTCAGAGGTCAGGGCCACATTCAACCCTTTTTTAAGGTTGAGTTGGTTCTGGGCATCAGTCTCAGTGGCGAGTGGTTTGGGTCTAACCACCTTACTGGACTGACCCTTCTTTGTCTTCTTCACCTTCTTTGTAGGTGAAGGTACTGGAGAAACAGCGTCCTCCCCCTGAATAACCTCTTGCATGTAGTTAGTCAGGGCAATGGGTTGTACCTCAGTGATGCCACTAGTGAAATTGGTCTTATGTAAGACGTCAGGTTTCATACCTACGACGTCAGGCCTCACATAGTCAGAACCAAGAAGGTCCTGAAGCACACAGGAAATAAATCTAGGATAAGACAAGTGTTTTTGCCTAGATTTTCCTGAGAGCTTAGCAACAAGGTCACGGAAGATTATACCTCTGACATCTATTTTTCTACCCTCCAAGAGACTGAACAACATCAATTGTTGTGATGAGTTCAATTGCTCAGTGGAGGATTTATTCCCCCCAAGGACCTGAATGACGAATGTCATCAGGATCCTCCAGACTGGGTGGAACCAGGTTTTGACAATTGGAGCCTTTTCTAATAAGGCTCCAGCGGACTCCTTAGGACGTTTAGGGTCATGAGGTCCTAAGAAGATCAACTCTCCCTTGACCTCTTGGTCAGTTGGATTGGGCTCAAAAGCCTCAACAAAATCAAGACCAGTGGCCTTGATGAAGTCATTGTAACCCAGGGAGAGGGTCCTTCTCCCATTCATCATTGTGAAAGTGAGGATGGATTCTTTGGTGTCTTTTGGGCTAGTAGCCATAGCAGTACACCAGAATTCCCTCAAGTAGTCATGGTAGATGACTGAGGGGGTCTTGGTAAATGCTTTAGCAAGAAAACAGTTTTGAAGATATTTCATCACATTCTTGTAAGCATGGAACTTTTGTGGATAGGAAAAGTTTCCCACCACATTGTTCTTTGTGAGGTCTACGCCCTCTAATATGAAATCCACATTAGGGGCGTATGTGATAGCATTATAAGAAGCCATTTGTATTGGTAGGTCTGGGTTAACAAATGATTCTGGGTTTCTAAAGCCTAAGAACATACACACTATTAGTTTTGAGAGAAAAAAATGGGCAGAATTTGCTTAAGATTTCTAATAGACGTGTGTGTTGTTATTTTGGTTGGGGTATTTATAGGGAAGTGAAGTGGAGGGTATTTTAGGCATTAAGTGGATTTTATTTATTCAAAAAGAATTTTTGAAAACTGTTTTGAATAAAATGTTTTGGGATCCGCATTTAATGCCACCACTTCACTTTTCCCTGGTTTGGCGCGACAGTCAAGGTGAACAGTTGAGCAGTTCTGCAAAAGTGTAATTTGCAGAGATGACTCATCACATATCTGTAATGTGATTGGAGAGGCATTTAATGCCAAGTGGGAATGTGGGGGTCTAGAGGTGGAAGCCAGAAAGGCAAAAGAACAAATATTCTTATATTAAATAAGAATTCAGTTACCAACCTCGGACATTTACTAACTAGATACTTAGAGCATTTAAGTTAGTATTTAATGTCTCATGAGGACCCTGAATGACTTTTCATTCAGTGAACCTGATTGTCAGGACTTGGGTTTAGTCACTGATGGTTCTAGTGTTCAGGAATTTGGGTCTAATTCCTGAGGTTCAAGGGTTCAGGAACTTGGGTTTAGTTCCTGAGGACCAAGAATTCAGGAACTTGGGTTTAATTCCTAAGGGTTAAGGGTTCAGGAACTTGGGTTTAGTTCATGAAGTTCAGTGACCTTTCTCACTGAAGAACACATTGAGTCAGGGACTTGGGTTTATCAGAATTTACACATATTTGGATGGAGTCAATCAGTGGACTGATTCTCAATATCCAACATTCCTAGTTCAGCTTTCAGTCTGGTGAAAGTTGGTTCATCCAATGGCTTGGTGAATATATCAGCTAGCTGATATTCAGTAGGAATGAAGTGTAATTCTATGTCACCATTCATGACATGGTCCCTGATGAAGTGATATCTAATATCAATGTGTTTTGTTCTCTGATGGAGAACTGGGTTATTTGAAATGTCAATTGCACTTGTGTTATCACAAAAGATGGGAACCATCTTGTACTGAATTCCATAGTCACTGAGTTGACTTTTCATCCAGAGTACATTTGCACAACAACTTGCTGCTGCAACATATTCAACTTCAGCTGAGGACATGGCAACTGATTGTTGCTTCTTAGCACTCCAACAAACTAGTTTTCCACCAAGAATTTGGCAGGAGCCTGAGGTACTTTTCCTGTCCATGTTGCATCCAGCATAGTCAGAATCTGAGTGTCCTTTAAGATCAAGGCCTGAACATTTTGGATAATATAATCCAAGGTTTGGAGTACCTTTCAGGTACCTGAATATCCTTATCACAGCATTGATATGAGTCTCTCTTGGGTCAGATTGATATCTGGCACATAAGCAGACAGAGAATTGGATATCAGGCCTTGATGCAAGTAAATACATCAGTGATCATATCATTCCTCTAAAAGGAGTTTGATTCACTGGTTTTCCAGTGAGATCAGGACCAAGGTTGTTTGGGGGTACCATGGGAGTCTTGACTGAGGCACAGTCACTGAGCTCATACTTCTTCAGTAGGTTTTTGACATACTTCTCTTGACTGATAGAGGTTCCTTTATTAGTCTGCTTGATTTGTTGACCAAGGAAGTAAGTCAGTTCTCCCATCATGCTCATTTCAAATTTCTTTGCCATTAGTTTTTCAAACTGTTTGCAAAGTTTATAATTTGTTGAGCCAAAGATGATGTCATCAACATACACTTGTACAAGTATGATATCATTATTTGTCTTGTAGATAAATAATGTATTGTCTATCTTGCCTCTGACAAATTTGTTTTGTATCAGGAAGGCTGAAAGAGTCTCATACCATGCCCTGGGAGCTTGTTTTAGTCCATAAAGGGCTTTGTTAAGCTTGCAGACATGATCAAGAAACTCATGGCTTTCAAATCCAGGAGGTTGCTGAACATAAACTTCTTCTTTCAGTGAGCCATTTAAGAATGCACATTTAACATCCATTTGGTACACCTTGAAGTTCATGTATGTAGCAAAAGCAAGGAAGATCTTGATGGCTTCCATCCTTGCTACTGGTGCAAATGTTTCTTCATAGTCAAAGCCTTCTTGTTGATTATAGCTTTTGGCTACAAGTCTGGCTTTATTTTTAATAACTATGCCATTTTCATCAGATTTGTTTTTAAATACCCATTTCATGCCAATGACTGAAACATCTTCAGGACATTTGACCAAGGTCATTACCTTGTTTCTGTCAAATTGTTCCAGTTCATCATTCATGGCTTGAACCCAACTTGGATGTTTTAGTGCTTCCTTAACACTTTTGGGTTCAATTGTGGAAATGAAGTCCACAAATAGGCATTCATTGGCTGAGGCTGCTCTCAGTTCAGCAGCCATGCTTCTTGTGAGCATGCCTTCAGTAGGCTCACCAATTATATTGACAAGCTCTATATCCTGAGACCTAGTCCAACTGTCCTGAGGTCTTGGGAACTGATTAGAACTTATAGAGGCCTGATGGTGGATCAGGATCAGACACATGATGTTCTTCAGTATCATGAGTGTCTGAGTGGGTTGACTCATCACTGTGATTGTTTAGAACCTGAGCACTTTGTACTGACTGAATGAATTCATCAGTATTTTGTGCTTCAATAAACTCAGTGATGGTTGGGTAAGGAAGGTTGTGGGGAATGATGTAATAGGAGATGTCAGCATTTGCATGGTACTGAGTGGAAGGACCATTATCAGCATGATGTTCATCAGGAGGGTATCTTGATGATTCATCAATACCTATCTCTTCCACTGAGTTGTTAGATACACTGATTGCATCAGTGCTCTCATCAAAGGTAACATGAAATGTTTCCTCAGCATGCTGTCTCCTAGTGTTGAACACCCTGAAGGCCTTTGAGACAAAGGAGTATCCTAGGAAGTATCCATCATCAGCTTTGGCATCAAATTTTCCTAAGTGGTCCTTGTTATTATGAATAAACACAGGACACCCAAAGACATGAAAGTAGCTGATGTCAGGGATTCTTCCCTTGAATAACTCATAAGAAGTTTTGCTATGTCTCTTGACAATGATGGATCTGTTTTGTGTGTAACAGGCAGTCTTTACTGCTTCAGTCCAAAAGTGTTTGGAAAGGACTGATCCATTTAGCATTGTCCTAGTTGCTTCAATGAGTGTTCTATTTTTCCTTTCAGCCACCATATTTTGTTCAGGTGTGTAGGGTGAGGAAATTTTTTGTGAAATACCTTTCTCATCACAGAAACATTCAAGTTCATAATTTTTGAACTCTGTTCCATTGTCAGTCCTAATCTGTTTGACTTTGATGTCATTCTGATTTTCAATGTTCCTGACAAAGGACATAATTGTTTCAGCTGCCTGACTCTTTTTGATCAGGAAGTATACTCAAGTGTATCTTGAGTATTCATCCAAAATGACCAGAGTATACTTCTCATGGTTAATGGATCTAGGACTAATTGGTCCAAATAGATCCATATAGAGAAGATGAAGGCAGTTCCTGATGGAAAAGTTGGTTTTGGTTTTAAAGGATGCTCTGTGATGTTTACCTTTTTCACAAGCTGAGCATGGTTTGTCCTTTGAAAACACAAGAGATGGTAAGCCAAGGACCTTGTTTTGCTTTACAAAGTTGTTTATGTTTTTGAAGTTCAGGTGGGAAAGTCTCTTATGCCAAAGCCAGTTGAGAGTATCAGTGGCCTTGGTAAAGAGACAAGTTCCATTCTGAGTCAGATTGGACATATCTAACACATAAACATCATGTCTTCTTGGTGCAATAAGGACAAATTCCTTATTAGCATTGAAGATGATTCCTTGTTTATCATCAAACTGAACTATGTATTTCGCATCACATAGTTGACTGACACTTATCAAATTATATTTTAGACCATTTACATAAGCTATCCTAGTAAAGACTATACCATTGCAGTTTACTTAACCATAACCTTCAATGAGACATGATGAGTTATCAGCAAATATCACTTTGGGTCCTGATTCATCCACATACTTGTGCAGATACTCCTTCACACCAGTCATGCTCCTTGAACATCTACTATCAAGATGCCAAACAGGATCCCTGGCATGTTTCTGGACAAATGGTAAACTGGGTCAGTTCTTTCTAGGACTCCACTTCTTGGAGGGCTTAGCTTTGAGGGTCTTATTAACATTTTCAAGTGATTTATGGTCAGTGGTGGAGTGGACTGAGCTACCACATATTATGCATTTGATTGCTGATGTAGACTCAGTGGACTGAGAGGCTGACTTTGTCATACCTCTACTGGCCTGAATGGCCTTACCACGTCCTGAGGTGTTATGAGTGGAACTTCCACTATTTTCACAATAATTGTCAATTTGACAATCCTTAGGATGGTGGTCATTGAACCCACAGTAAGGGCAAGGTGCAAAAGGCTTTGCCTTTTGTTTCTGTTTTTGTTTAGAATCAGAAGGATAGTTTAAAGACTGAGCTTTAAGACTTGCCATGTTTGATGTGACTGAATGTGTTTTATGATCAGAGGTCCTGTGATCATCTTTTTTACAAATCATGCAATAAAGAATTCTATAGCAATCATCAGTGATATGATTGGTATAGTTACACAGTTCACATTTTTTCAGGGGTTTTGTGGGTTTGGGTTTGGTCTTTGAGGAAGCTGGTTTTTGTTCCTTCTTGGATTGAGAAGGTTTCTCAGAAGATGCAATCTTCTCTCCCAGCTTCCTGACCATTTCAGCCAACTGATCAAATTTTGAGTCAGGGCTTTGGGTTATTACTTCAGAAGGGACTGAAGAAGATGAGTCATCAGTATTTACTGAGACTTCAAATGTTGGTATTTTCAGGATTGTTTTTCCCAATCCTGACCTCTCCTTTGGAGAGTGTTGAGAGTAGACCATTGGTGGGAGGCCTAAGTTGGGTGCAGCACCCTGAAGTGTATTCAGTGGTGGGAGTGGTGGATATGATTCTGATTCAGACTCATTCACTGACTCAGTATTACTTAGTTGTTCAGTGAGTTCAAGCTTACTGAGTTGTTCAGTAAGTCCAAGCATATTTTTCAAAGCCTGACTTTCAGGAAGCAAGATTTTTCCAGTCTCAAAGTTCGGTAACTTACTGACTAGGTTGTCCCTGACAATCCAGTCATTTGACTTGGGAAGCATTTCTTGCTCAAATGATATGCCAGCTGGAACAAAGGTCAGTTCACTGGGACTTACATAGGGGTTAACCATGTGATGGTCAATTCCTATTGTTTTTCTAGGGATTAAACCCACAGTATCAAAGACCTTGGGGTTCTTTTTGGTCCAGCCTTGGATGACAGCTTTTTCTTTGTTAAGTTCAGTTTGTAGGGCTTGGTTTTGTTTCAAAATTTCAGTGTTCTGAATTTGTAGAGTTATTGTTTCTAATTTGGCATGCTTTAGTACAAGCAATTCATCTCTACATTTATTCAATTCTGACACTATGTTGTTATATTTTGAACACATGTTAAGCCTTTGTTCCTCAACAAATTTAAGATCTACACAAATATAATTCATGAAAGATTGCCAATCAGAATCATCATTCATAGAAAGTAAAGTGTTTACCTTCTTCATGGTGATGTTTACCCACTCTCCATTCCTTGCATGGCTTTTCCCAAAAACCACCTGATCACCTTCAGAGAGTGCCATCAGTGCACTCACTCTAATTTCCTCATCTGAGGATACCTCTTCTTCATCCCAATCATAGGCTTCAGCAACTAAAACCTTGTTTTTTGCCTGAACAAGCTTGGATGTTTGAGCAGCCTGAGACATAGAGGGATTAGTTTCAAGAATTGCAAGTTTAGCCTTGGCTTTCCTATATTTTGCTTCAAAGTCTTTTGACCCTTGTTTTGAAATTGATGGGTCGACTGAAACATTCTAGGTTGAAACTTGCTAGTTCCTGAGGAACTATTTCTTGAAAATTTGTAAGAGGGTTCTGAGGTGGTTTTAGAATAACAGTCCCAAGCAAAATGACCCTTTTTACCACAATTAAAGCATTCAGTGGTTTCATTTGCTTTTCCTTTTGAAAAATTGGTCTGGTTTCTTTTGATGAAATGTTTTGAACTAGCAAGGAGTGCCCTCTCTTGGAATTCCAAGTTTAGATCTTTTAGGTACTCATCACTAGTCCTTTCATCAATTTCATCCTCAGAATCCTCTTGAAAGTCCTGCACAACACCATTAGTATAAAAAGCAGTTGATATGGGTGTGGAGGTTAAGGCCTTTTTGGACTCAAGATCTTTTGAGTCAGGATATCTCCTTGAGATCAAGTTGTCCTCATAGACAAATTTCCCATAGATTTCAGGGAGCTCAAGGGTCTGAATGTGATTAGCATTCCTCAGGCCTTGTGAGAAGTTTAGCCACTTCTCAGGGAGACTGTTGACAAAGCCAACATTTGTCTCATGCTTAGATAATACTATACCATCATTTGATAGTTGGTTTATCAAAGTCTTGTATCTGGTATAAGTCTGAGAGAGACTTTCAGAGTCTTATGCCCTGAAAGTATTATACTCAAGTTTCAGGTCCATGACCCTGTTTTTCTTGGTATCTGAGGGGCCCTCAAAGCTATTAACCAAGTCATCCCAAGTTTGCTTGGCTGTTAAACAGTTGATGACTGATTCCATTATATCGTCAGGAAGACAAGATATAAGGATGCTTTTAAGGCACTGGTCTTGATTGACCACCCTCCTCTCATCAATGGTCCATTGTGCCTCAGGCTTGTTTAACCCTGCAGCAGTCTTAGGGACAAATGGGCCATCCCTGATACAGGTGATGTAGTAAGGTTCCATACCAGTTAAATAGCAAATCATACTTTTTTTCCATTTGCTAAATTTTCCAGCTTCTAGTCTGGGTGCAACAGCAGAATAGCTGCCACCCTTTTTATCGACCAGCTGGGGTACATTAATATCAGCCATAGTAGGATCTTGGTTTTAAAAACCATGAGCACTCTTGGTTAGTTTTGAAAGATTTTATAAACCAGAAGCTCTGATACCACTTGTTGTTCCCTTAACACGCTTAGAGTTAACTAGAAAGTTAATCTATTCGTGTTTATGACTAATACAATGTTATGATTAATTCTAACAGAATAATGAAAACGTAAAAGTAAAAACACACAAGTATTTTTCAACGTTTAAATTCTTATTAGAAATGAATCAAATAATCTGTGGAAAACTAGAAGGGGGGGTTGAATAGTTTTATGTCCTTTTAAAATTTATTATGAAAACTTTATTTACTTTTTAAAACTTAGATTCGAATTTATGTGATCTCAACACCTTGAGCAATATGAACAATGTATATAAGTAAATATAAATAAGTAATGCAAGTAAGGTAATAAAATGAAATAAAAGCTAGAGATGGAAAGATCTAACTGAGAGACAAGAGATTTATAGTGGTTCGGCTACAAGGACACCTTCCTTGCCCTACTCCACTCCCCGAGCACCTAACTCGAGAGTTTTCTTCACTATGTCAACAAGCTCCCTTATGGCGGAGAAAACCTTTACATAACTTTGGCTTACACCGGCTTAACGACACAAAGCTAGATGTCGAGTTCTAATCGTAGCTAGAACCAATCTCACAACTTAAACACGACTTAATCACACCTTCTTCTTCACGACTAGTTCACGACTTCTTCACGACTTCTTCACAACTTCTTCACGACTTCTTCACGACTTCTTCACGACACTTCAAGATTTCTTCACTACTTCTTCACGACACTTCACGACTAAGCACAACCTATGTTCACTACTACTTCTTCACACCTTTACTACTTACACACCTTAACAACACAACTTCTCTACTTACACACTAACCTATCCCAAATAATTTATACACACAACTATCTAACAACAATACACAACTTATATACAAATATATGTGATGACACAAACAACTTAGGTATCTAAGTTGCAATACTTCTTCTCTAGTTGTTGAAGGAGTATTCTTCTTTTGCACTTGAATGGAGGAAGCTTGGATCACTTAGAAACCAAAGCTTAAGATTATATGATCAAAGGATTTTGAAGATATGAAATATGATTTAAAACAGAAAGTTTTAGTGTGCAAAAGGTGAGTAAAAATCCAGGAGAAGACTGGTATTTATAGGAGAAAAATTGGACAGCTAGATGTCTACTGGAGCGGGGGCGGTCCCCTTAATAATTAAGGGGGCCACCTAGTAAAATTAAGGGGGCCGCCCCTTCTGTCCGTTGGCCAATTTTGTCCTTTTGTGGGGAAGGTTTTTCTGGAACATTTTAACTGATTTTGGTTAAAAATTTGAATTCATATTTTTATAAAAGATTAAACATTTTTATTTAATGCCAAAAATGTTTTTCAAAAATATATAAAATGTTTTTGATGTTTTATAAAAAATCTAGTTATTAAGAAAATGTTCCTTTGATCATATAATGCATTAAGCACTTGTTTATTCATACCTTAAGTGATTAAGTTGTAGAAGTGAATATTTACAACTAAATACTTGTTTATTTGATAAGTTTATGTTTAATGAGTTTATATTTTGTGATCATTAAAACATAGAGATATGAATAATGTTTTTAGGCATTATTTATGTCAACAATCTCCCCCTTTTTGATGATTACAAAACTTTAAACTTATTAAATCCAAAAATTTATTTTTGGACAAGTATTTAGTGAGTTTACATTCACTTCTCCCCCTTTTTGTAGAATCAAAAAGGTTATGCCGACAAGTTTTAGAAACTAAATTTGTCGGGACGAGAACTCCCCCTCGTTCGAGGGCACCAAGGAGACGAGCTATGGAAATCTTGGCTGCAAAAACAAGTTAGGAGACACAAGATACATATACATAGCAAAATATTTAGAACAACCAACTAATTCATTCAAGATGATCATATATAACATATGAATCATCATTACATTACATAAAATACTTGAAACATAATGATTACAACATAACTAGAAATACTAATGGTCCTCATATTGCCAAAGAGAGCGATTGGACTTGCTTGCGACACAAAAGGGTGAGGGATTTTATTTTGAGGCGGAAAGCATGTGGATGGGTTTTAGTTATGTGATGGTGAGGGAAATGGAGCGGATCCATTGATGTTATATCGTTGTAGTGGAGGAATGGGATAGGGACGAGTAAGTAGATATTCGATCCAAGAAATATCTTCACTTAGGTGGAGGATTTGTTTTTGAAGGAAGATGCAACAAGGGCAATAGTGGGTGTGATTTGTAACTTGATCCAAGTTAAGAGAGTGTGGTAGGCAATTTGAGTAAGGTGAGGATGGAGGTTGTCCCTTGTTGCGTTGTGTGAGGTGCATAGCAAGGAGATCATTTAGATCATGGATTTGGTTAATCTCTTCATGAAGCTTTTGCCTTTCATGAATGGGAATTTGGTTATTTGGTGGAAATGGATGGTATTGGGGTGAAAGGTTTGATGTTTGACCAAGGTGATGAGGGTTTTCAAGTATTCCATTGAAGTTGGTTTGAGGTTTAGGGGAGTAGTTTGGAATGAATGTGGATGTTTGGCCAAAATGGTAGGGTTTGTGAAATGGTTCAATGGAATGAGGTTGTGATCTTGGAGAGTAGTTGGGGATGAATGATGATGGAGGTGTTGGTTGTCTAGTTGTGATGGGCTTGTGGTGAGGGTTAGGTTTTCTCTTCCACCCGGGTTTTAAGGTCATCCTTGCTAGCTTAGAGGTTTTTGGTTTTGGGTTGATTGGAGAAGACATGATGGGATGATTGAATGTGGTGAGATATGGGGTTATTTATAGTGGAGGATTTGTGTGGTTTAGGAATGAAAAGGCTTGTTGGGTGTTTAGGACAATATGTGTTTGTAAATTTGGGGAAGTATAGGATCAAATGGGCTAAAAAGCAGAAAAAGATTCTCTGAACCCGTCCAGCAGATGGCCGGTCCCCTTAATTATGGGCGGTCCCCTTAATAATTAAGGGGGCCGCCCATCTGGTACCTTTCTGGGTTCCAGAAATGGGTTTTTCTGCAGAAATAGGTGAGGATGGCTATGTTTTGAGCTTTTGGTTTTAGGCAAGTCCCACTCTTTGAGGCAATAGAGAAACATATTAAGCATGCATGACATATAAGACAAATAAATAAGCAAGCAATAATTAATATCTAGCAATTAAGGAACCTAATCATCTAAGGCAAGGATAATGAAACAAAGGCACTAGAAACTAATGGGGAATAGGTGATGGAACAATTGTGAGGATGTGATTAATAAGCTTGTTCTAGTGTGTGCCTATATGCAACAAATGTGGAGATGTGATTGTTTTGACTCCTAAATGCAAAAATTTCCTAAGAAACAATCCAAGGTCTCCTTGATTTGATTTTGCTCAATATATGAATATCAAAGAAGTATATATTAGATTATATACTTTGACAATTCATGTGAGATCTTTATGCATGAAAAAAAATATTTTTAGCATTATTCAACAATGTAAGAAAAATGTGTTTTCCTAGATGTGAGAATGATTTGTGAAAAATAGATTGGGTTTTGTTTATAAATATGTTTATGCAAGGAAATATCCCAATCTTTTATTTTGTGCAAAACAGATACCTAGACTCAGATGAGAGGAAACAAAAAAAAAATTTACAGTCAGATGGCCGGTCCCCTTAATGACAAGCCGGTCCCCTTAATAATTAAGGGGACCGCCTTTATGACATTAAGGGGTCCGCCCATCTGGAAAAAAAATTTTGCAGAAAATTCAATCAATTTGTTCCATCATTCCTAGGCCTAAACGTAAGTGGTTAAAGAGTTCACGCTTAAGGGGCTTAGTGAATATGTCTGCTAAGTTATCTTCCGATGCAACCTTTTCTATAGATATGTTTCCTTTTTGAACGTTATCGCGGAGGAAGTGGTGGCGTATTTCTATGTGTTTAGTCCTAGAGTGTTGAACGGGATTCTTACTTAAATCTATAGCACCTTTATTATCACACATAATTGGGACGTCATCTAACCTAATGCCATAATCTACGAGAGCTTGTTTCATCCATAGTGCTTGTTGACATGCCTTTCCAGCGCTTACATATTCGGCTTCTGTGGTAGAAATAGCAAGAGTGGTTTGCTTCTTCGAGAACCAAGATGTTAGACAACATCCCATTAACGTGCAAATTCCGCTAGTGCTTTTTCTATCCACGTAGTCTCCCGCATGATCCGAATCCGCATAGACGATGGTTTCTATGCCCGATCCCTTAGGATACCATAATCCTAAGTGTATAGTGCCTTTAATGTATCGGAAGATACGCTTAACCGCTTCTAGGTGAGAGGTTTTGGGATCCTCTTGAAAGCGAGCACAAAGGCAGACACTAAACATGATATCCGGTCTACTTGCCGTTAAGTATAGTAAACTACCTATCATTCCTCTATACTTAGTGTTTTCTACGGACTCACCTTCTTCATCTCTTGTGAGTTTTACTTCCGTAGACATTGGTGTCTTCATGGGCTTAGCGTCTTCTAATCCAAATTTCTTAAGCATTTCCTTAATGTACTTAGATTGATTAAAAAATATTCCATCTTCTAATTGTTTTATTTGTAATCCTAGGAAGAAATTAAGTTCACCCATCACACTCATCTCAAACTCATCATGCATGATTTTGGCGAATTCATCACACATATCCTGACAAGTCGATCCGAATATAATGTCGTCGACATATATTTGGACAATGATGAGATTTGGGCTTTTCTTTTTCGTGAAAAGAGTGTTATCTACCATTCCCATGGAGTAATCATGTTTAATAAGAAATGCCTTTAATCGATCATACCAAGCCTTGGGAGCTTGTTTGAGTCCATATAAAGCTTTCTTGAGTTTATAAACATGATCAGGTTTTGCGAAGTCAATGAATCCTGGAGGTTGTGCCACGTATACCTCCTCATTGATAAAACCGTTAAGGAATGCACTTTTCACGTCCATTTGAAATAACTTAAAATCTAGGACGCATGCATAGGCAAGTAGTATTCTTATAGATTCTAATCTAGCTACGGGGGCATAAGTTTCGTCATAATCTATTCCTTCTTGTTGATTATATCCTTGGGCAACTAACCTAGCCTTGTTCCTAGTAACTATTCCATTTTCATCTAACTTATTTCTATAAACCCACTTAGTTCCTATGATGGTCATGTTCATGGGATTTGGGACTAGTTCCCAAACGTCATTAGTCTTAAATTGATTTAGTTCTTCTTGCATAGCCATAACCCAACTTTCATCTTTTAATGCCTCATTTATATTTTTAGGTTCTATAGTTGATAGGAAACAAAAGAAGTTATTTTTATCTTGAGCTTGTGATCTAAGGGTTCTTTGATTTAAGTTTCCTATTATATTATCTAACGGGTGTGATTTAGATTCCTTAACATTTACTATTTCGTCTTCACCTAATATTATATCTTCATTATCATCACCTAAGGGTTTAATTTTATTAACCTCAATAGCTTCTTCTTCAACTAGGTCATCATCTTCTAGGGGCAATGTCTTAGGTGGTGGTGGAGTTTCATCAAATGTTACATTTAAGGACTCTTCTACTTTCATAGTGTGTTTATTAAGTATTATGTATGCTTTACTATTTTGTGAATACCCTAGAAAGATTCCTTCGTACGACTTAGGATCAAACTTAGTAAGGTAATCTTTTGTATTGAGAACAAAACATTTGCTCCCGAATACCCTAAAGTAATTTAGATTAGGTTTTCTACCTCTTAATAACTCATATGGGGTTTTTCCTAATATTCTCCTAATTGAGACTCTATTTATTATATATGTTGATGTATCTACGGCATGGCACCAAAATTTTTGTGGGATAGATTGTTCATTTAGCATTGTTCTACTCATTTCTTGTAAGGTTCGATTCTTTCTTTCTACTACCCCATTTGATTGTGGAGTGCGAGGAGCGGAGAAATTGTGAGATATCCCATTTAAATCACAATATTTTCCGAATTGCACTTCATTATCAAATTCCTGACCATGGTCCGTCCTAATTGATACTATAGAACATCCTAATTTATTTTGAATCATTTTACTAAATATTTCAAATTTATTAAAGGCTTCGGTTTTATCACTTAAAAAACTAGTCCACGTGTATCGTGAATAGTCATCTACAATTACTAAGGTATAACGATTACCTCCGTAACTCCGCACAGCGGTTGGACCAAAAAGGTCCATGTGTAATAATTCTAGACATCTAGTAGTGGAGACTATATTCTTAGCTTTGTGACTAGCATGTGCTTGTTTTCCTATTTTACATGCATCGCAAAAGTGTTGGTCATATCTTAGGTTAGGCAAATTTCTAACTAATTCTTTAGAGGCTAGGGATTGTATTTGTTGCATATTTGCGTGACCTAATCTTCTATGCCACAATGTAGAGTTTTCATCTAAGGTTGCTAGACATATTTTATCTTCCGGTTTATTTCCTAGTTTCATAACATATACGCCACCTTTCCTAACTCCTCTACCTATGACCTTTCCGTCCTTAACTATTTCGCTATCTTTACTTGTAAAAGTAACCCTACACTTATTATCGCATATTTGTCCTATACTAAGCAAGTTATATGTTAAGTTATCTACATGCTCAACATTTTCAATAGTTAGGGAGTCTTGAGAGATCGTACCTTTGCCAATGATTTTTCCACGAAAATCACTACCGAAAATAACGTTACCTCCGTTGTATGCCTTGTAGGAGGAGAATAGCTTCCGGTTTCCCGTCATGTGCTTCGAGCATCCACTATCCTTAATCCATTCGTCGGGCTCCAAATTTATTCCTAGACATATTTCATCGGTGGCTTGAGCTACAAGGCACTTTTCGTCTTTTGCTTTGTCCGCTTCATCTTTGTCGCTATCGCTCCATGTTCCACTAACAAATGCGCTTTCGTAATCATAACCCGGTGGCTTTGGACATTCGCCAATGAGATGGTTTTGACTTCCACATCTAAAGCACTTTCTTTTCCCGTAGTTATCATTTCTATTTCTTTGTAGTGATCTTCTTTCATCTCGCGGTTGTCTCATGAATCTTCCTCGTCTCTTGAAGAATTTCTTGAATTCTCTAACGGCCATTGCATATTCTTCGTCTTCACTCTCATCACTTGAATCGTTGTCATCACTAAGTTCCTTTTTGGCTTTTAGCGCGAGAGACTTGATTTGATCTTTCTTGCACTTGACCGTTTCCGAGTCCCTTTTTATAATTTCTTCATGAACCTTTAAGTTGCCAATAAGCTCATCAAGTGATAACGTCATCAAGTTCTTTGATTCTTCAATCGCCGTGACCTTCGCGCGCCATTTTGGATGTAATGCCCTAAGAAATTTCCTTACACAATTTTTGCTAGAAAAAGTCTCATCAAGTGCTTTTAAACTTGTGATGATTGTGTTAAATTTAGCAAATGCATTATCAATAGATTCCTCTTCAGGAATTGTAAATTGTTCATATTGTTGCACAAGAAGATCTATTTTATTATCTTTGACTTGACTATTACCTTGGTGAGTGATTAGTAAAGAATCCCAAATTTCTTTTGCGGTTTGACACATAAAAATTCTTTCATATTCTTTGCGTGGTAACGCATTATCAATTTGTTTTTAAATCATCATTTTGTTTTTCAAAAGGTACAATTTCATCTATTTTAGTTAGGATATTATATTGAATAGGGGGAAAATCACCATAGGTAATAACATGCCAAAGATCAAGATCCTTTGATTTCACATAAGTTTCGAATCTATTTTTCCAATAAAGAAAACCATCACTTTCAAATAGTGGTGGTCTTTGCATAGATTGCCCTTCTAAATATTTTAAAGATTCCATAGATCGTTTCAAGTTTTAAAATACAGTTAATTTTAAAAATCTTGTTTGACGTGGCTCTTGATACCAATTGTGGAAAACTAGAAGGGGGGTTGAATAGTTTTATGTCCTTTTAAAATTTATTATGAAAACTTTATTTACTTTTTAAAACTTAGATTCGAATTTATGTGATCTCAACACCTTGAGCAATATGAACAATGTATATAAGTAAATATAAATAAGTAATGCAAGTAAGGTAATAAAATGAAATAAAAGCTAGAGATGGAAAGATCTAACCGAGAGACAAGAGATTTATAGTGGTTCGGCTACAAGGACACCTTCCTTGCCCTACTCCACTCCCCGAGCACCTAACTCGAGAGTTTTCTTCACTATGTCAACAAGCTCCCTTATGGCGGAGAAAACCTTTACATAACTTTGGCTTACACCGGCTTAACGACACAAAGCTAGATGTCGAGTTCTAATCGTAGCTAGAACCAATCTCACAACTTAAACACGACTTAATCACACCTTCTTCTTCACGACTAGTTCACGACTTCTTCACGACTTCTTCACAACTTCTTCACGACTTCTTCACGACACTTCAAGATTTCTTCACTACTTCTTCACGACACGTCACGACTAAGCACAACCTATGTTCACTACTACTTCTTCACACCTTCACTACTTACACACCTTAACAACACAACTTCTCTACTTACACACTAACCTATCCCAAATAATTTATACACACAACTATCTAACAACAATACACAACTTATATACAAATATATATGATGACACAAACAACTTAGGTATCTAAGTTACAATACTTCTTCTCTAGTTGTTGAAGGAGTATTCTTCTTTTGCACTTGAATGGAGGAAGCTTGGATCACTTAGAAACCAAAGCTTAAGATTATATGATCAAAGGATTTTGAAGATATGAAATGTGATTTAAAACAGAAAGTTTTAGTGTGCAAAAGGTGAGTAAAAGTCCAGGAGAAGGCTGGTATTTATAGGAGAAAAATTGGACAGCTGGAAGTCTACTGGAGCGGGGGCGGTCCCCTTAATAATTAAGGGGGCCGCCTAGTAAAATTAAGGGGGCCGCCCCTTCTGTCCGTTGGCCAATTTTGTCCTTTTGTGGGGAAGGTTTTTCTGGAACATTTTAACTGATTTTGGTTAAAAATTTGAATTCATATTTTTATAAAAGATTAAATATTTTTATTTAATGCCAAAAATGTTTTTCAAAAATATATAAAATGTTTTTGATATTTTATAAAAAATCTAGTTATTAAGAAAATGTTCCTTTGATCATATAATGCATTAAGCACTTGTTTATTCATACCTTAAGTGATTAAGTTGTAGAAGTGAATATTTATAACTAAATACTTGTTTATTTGATAAGTTTATGTTTAATGAGTTTATATTTTGTGATCATTAAAACATAGAGATATGAATAATGTTTTTAGGCATTATTTATGTCAACAGAATCTATTACCCAAAGTGTTTTGCGGAACAAACACTTGAGATTGAACAGACAAGGTATGGTGGTGTCTCCTATCTAAACTCAAGCTTTGCTTTGAGTAGTAACAATATGCCTCACTGAGCTATCTCAAGGACTGGTTACTTTTTGTAGGAGAGAAGTTGCTTTGTAAAAGTCTAAGCTTTCAATTTACAAAACACACACAACTTCTCTCCTTTTGAACCTATTTATACACAAGTATAAAAGAGTAAAAATAATTAAAAAACTACAACTTGTTGAAGCAAGCGTGTCTGACAATTACAACAGTAATTATCATTTCCAAGAACCAATGGGAATGGACTATAAAGTCTTTAGGAGTGGTTTGTCTGACACTCCATGACTTTTAGCCGTCTTAGGGAAAGTTTCTTCCTGACAAGATAAGATTTGATCTTATCTTAAACTTTTCCCAGATCTTCCCGCCTTTCTTTCAGGCGTTGAGTTCTTCAGTCTTCAATCACCTAATGTTGTTGAGGAGACTAGGGTTCAGTGAGTTCTTGTCCAACACTCACTGAACCATCATCTTCTTCTTTGGCTTAAGTCCTACTCAGGGAGTACCGCATTCCTGATTAGTGAATCATTCTTCTTGAATTCGCCTTAAGCATCCTGAAGATGACTCACTGAGAGACTGTTCACTCAGTGACTTGAATTGTTCTCGGTTTAATTTACACTTAGTTAATTTGTGTCCAAATCTTGTTTTAAGTATTCTTGGGTACTGATGGACTCAACAACGGGTTTGACGAACCCCCGTATGAATTTGAGGCGAGGAGGTTCGTGAAATACATTTGTTCGTTTGGATTTTGCGACATTATTTTTTTGTTTGATGTAGAGATAAGATTTGTGTGAGAAAATCTGTATTTGATATGATATAGTGTAGTGATATATATTATGTAGTTTAAGTGTAGTTTATATAGGGGGAAAAAAAAAAGAACCGTTTGCAATTTAAAACGATAACATAACCGTTTGAGATAAAGAATAAAAAATATTAACGTTGCTTTGTCAGAAATTTTGCTCGTCGTGCAGATGAGTAACACAATCGGCGAGGTGGACGGCGAGTGGGTGGGGTGCAGCGGCGAGCTGCAACGAGCCTCCACATTGGCAACAGCGAGCTGCACCTTCTACTCTAATGTAACGTACCTGAAAGTAATAGACATGCTCTTGAAAAAAAATAATATTTTTGTTAACGCACAACCCTTTACATGATTGTTGAGATTATTGTCGAAAAACAATTTGAAAAAACTTTCTTTTGTGCAACAAATAACTCTCAAAGTCGCACACACTTGGGTACGTGTTAGACTAAAGGGTGCGGGGCTGCCCAACTAAGGGGCGACTCGCGTCACGTGGCGCTGAGTCAACATGTTGGGTAACTTCAAAAAAAAAGGGGAGTGGGGCTACCCAGGAGGGTGGGGCGACTCCTGACACGTGGCACTTGTAATTATTGTTTTTTTTTTTTTTTTTTCTTCATATTAACTTATTAATAATAACTAAAAATACATTTTATATAAATAAAAACTAAAAATACATATTAAAAATTATTCTTAAACTAAAAATACATAATAAATACTAATAAAACATAAATATTACATAATTGTTATACCTAATAATACTAAAAATTATTCTTCATCACTAACAAATTCGTCGACTTCTGGAGGCGCGTTTTCGCCTTCATTCGGGCCACGATTACCCCATACATGATCCACCAAATCCGCCTTAAGCATATTGTGTGTTTCGCGGCTTCTAACGACATTTGAATTCTCAATCTGTTGCTCCATTGGAGTTTCTTGAGTCCAATACTCGGGTTCAATGTCTGGTCGTGCTCGTTGAAATATTGACAAAATGCCTTGTCCTCATCCTCCAAAATCATGTTATGGAGAATAATACAAGTATACATGACGGCATGCATTTTCTCCTTGCTCCAAAATCTTGATGGAAAACTAACAACTTTCCACCTCTTTTTCAAAACCTCGAACGCTCTCTCAATATCCTTCTGTGCCGACTCTTGTTTTTTTTTTGTGGAAAATATGTGTTTGAGTGTGTTTTTTTTTGGAAAATAAAAGGTTTTAAAAGAAAAAAAAAAAAGAAGAAAGCCGTTTGATAACGGCTAGAAAACACTCGAAGAACGAAATGAAGAGGCGATACAAATAAGTCGCCGGAGGAGCTAATCGCCATAGGGGGGCGGTGTTGGGGGCGAACCAGGGGCGATCCAGCCCTGTATCACCTCTTTAGTCGCTGCACTCCCTTTAGTCTTATAGTTTACTAGTTTGGTACCGGACTATAAGGAAAAATGTTGCCTAATAGTAACTAAGTTTCACCACTGTTCTAATTCAGTCACTCGAACTTTATATTAACCACAAAAACCACTCAAGTTTAAAAAGTGTTACATTGTTGAGTAAATGTTTAAAATAACTGTATTGTTTGGTTGTACATTAATAATAAACACCCACCCCCTTGAATTTCACTAATCTCAACTAACTAAATGTACAATCAACTTATGCACATTTAAGAAAAATCTAAGTCACAAAATAATAACGAAGTTTGAGAACTGTTTCATTTTGGTCACTCAAACATAAAAATTACATAAGAATGGAACACTTTTGAAACTTGAGTGGTTAAACCTCACAAAAAAAAATTATGAGTAACAAAATTGGAACACTAATGATACTTCATTACTGTTTAATGATTTTTTCGCGGACTATAATGCAATATTGGTATTGGTATACACAGCGGTTAAATACTTTACCGCGATGACGTGGTGTTTTTACAGTTTAACACGAAATCGCTGACGGCGCATCCTGTTTGTGCTGAGGTTAAAATGGGTTGTGTTTATCTCGAAAATAAAAAGATGGTACAACCATTAAATAATGTCCCAAAATTGCCGGACTTCAACCCGTCTCATTCAATTGGATTTAATATTTTTTCCCGCCTAGATAACAATCACAAATAACCCTTCCACTATGTGTATATTTGTAATTTAAACCTCTATTCATTAAGCATGTTCTTGTAACACCTATTGAAGTTTATTTCTTTGAAAACGCAACTGCTCAAGCCATCTGAAAAGTTTGCTTCAAGTACGAACTATTTACAAAAAGATATCGAATGTAAAAAAGTTATAATTGAGCTCCCAATGGAGCTCCGTGACCAGCCGTGAGAAGCCATCGTCACGTGACATCCTATTGAGGATGGAATACTTCACCCGCGTGAAGGAGGAGAGAAAGTGAGACGAACGGTGACTTGTTCATCAAATAGAAATGTGTGAAAAAGTGGGCCGCCCAGCAGATACTATAGTTTTATTAAAATTAAAAAATAAAAATAAAAGTACCCACAATCATTTTATTACATATAAATAGTTCATAAATTCATCAATTTTAAACACAATTTGAAATTATATACTCTCTAATATTTTACTAATACCTCTTTAGTCTCTTAATATCATTTTATTTATAAAATTTCTCAACAAAACACCCCCGAAACACAAAAATGTTAACAACGAAATACTACCTGAAACACTCTCCCAACACTCGAAGAAACATTCTGTCTCGAAAATACTCTACTGTAAAACCAACAAATCAACTTCCGACCACAATCGTTATTTTACGGCAACCAACCTTACCTGTTCTTTTACGGCAACCAACCTTACCAAAATTGATGTAATGTTTACATTTTTTATTTCGCATGTTTACTTTTTTATTAATTTAGTGAATAAAAGTTTTAGTTTTTAATCCAGAAAATGTCATTAAAAGGTACTATATTATTTTTCAAATATTGCAAAAGTCAAATAAATTACCATACATCAAAGATCAAACTTTTGTCATGTTTACGTGAGTAATTGACTGAAGAAAAGGGGAATAGAATTAAATTCCTGAACTGAAAAGAACATAAATTTGAATATAGTAAAAGTAGCGGTAAATCGTTTGATTTCTCATTTGAATTTTGCCAAAAGTTTGTTTAAAGCAACCATGGAATGGAATATAAAAGGGATGTCTTATACAACACCCCCACCCCCCACATATGACATGGGGTAAAAAGTTAATAAATTCTTTTATCTCTTCTCAGTTTACAGTACAACACATATTTTTGTCAGTTTCAGTTTCGTGTTTCTGTCAATTGTAAGCTTTTAATTTATTAAACTTTGTATTTTCTGTTCCAGACTTTCAAATTTATAGTCTTTTTATATAAACAAAATTATAAAAATAAATAAAAAAATGCAAAAAAAGAGAAAGAGTATCCTTTGTAAAAAAAGGGGGTTTTGTATAAAACTACCCCTATATAAAAAGATCTTTATAGTGGATATCAATCGTATAGTCTCACATCAAAATATTTTGGGTGCTGGTAAATGGGGATATAGAACTATTGACATTGAATGAATCCTATTTTTATTCGTTTGGTATGACACTTTTAAAATAGTGTTTAGAATATTAAAACTCATGCCCCAATAATATACTAGTAGTAGGTTCTCTAACATATATTTGTTGATTTCTTACGCAATGCATCTCAGCCGCATAAAATTTCATTTTAGCCATGCAAGTTTGACTTTGTCTCATTTTTTTTTAATTATATTCTAAATAATAATTTTAAATCTTTTATAACTTTATAAACAAATCTTTTTTATATATAACAATAATATATATTCTCTCTTCTAATCTTTTTTGAAATCTTTCAAACATTTTCTAAATCCGAATCCAATTCTAATCCCACTTACAAACCAAGTTCACAACTCAAACAGACCCGACTTAAATAACATCACACACAAAACCTTCTTTTCTTCCACAACTTTGTCTTCCCTAAGACTGACTTCTCTATTTTTCGCCCAAAGACTGTCGTGTATGGGTGTCCCTAATAAGGAAGACGAGTGGTAACAAGGGAGAAGACGTGTCTTATTCCCCTTATTAAGCTAAGTGTAATAAGGGAGAAATAGTTTGCCGGTCTCCTCATGATACTAGTCCCACTCGGTCGTTATTATTACACTCGGTCGGTCTCACCATAAATGGTGAAGAGGGTTGGTTGACACATCGACTTGTGTGTTTGTTTATATGTGTGGATATTTATTTAAAATATATTTTTGTGAGGTATGTTTTTTATGGTGCCGGTCTTTTTGTTACACTATGTTGGTCATAAAGTAGTCATGGAGAGAAATAATTGAAGTGGCAGGGGAAATGTAAGTCATTTGAAGGTCCTTATTGCACTTAGGTATTGTTTGTTTGTTATGAGGCTCCGAGTTTGAATCTGATTCGCACATATGAATATGAATTTGTGACGGAAAAATCTGAATCTAAATAAAATAATGTTGTTTGTTTTTTTAAATTTCTAAATGATTAAAAAATATAAAAAAATAATAATAATAATAATAAAGCTAGTTTATATATCATTAAGAGATAGTAAGATCCTTTTCAAAGTCTTGTTGGGTAAGAGGTTTAAACCTCTTAATACGTCTAAACGAGTGAAAAAAACAAATACCCTTAATTGTCAAAAACTTTTAGGTGTTATTTAAGAGGTATTAAGTAATTTTATTAAGAAAACAAGCACAACTTTAGCTGTTATTTATTTGTTAAGAGACTCTGAATTTGAATATAATTTGCACATATAAATATGAATATGTGGTGAAAACTATTATTCTGAATCAAATAACGCTGTTTGTTTTTTCAAACGTCTAAATGATCAGAGAGAGAAACATTTTGAAGCCACATTTATATGTCTTAACTAGCCACTTAATTGGGAGAGAGAGTCATTTGTGTGGCTCCCAATTAAGAGAGAGAAACATTTTGGGCCTACATTTATATCAATTAAGAGGTAATAAGAGAAAAGTAAACACCTCCAAATCTTGTTAGATAAGAGGTTTAAACCTTTCATCTAAATGAGGGAAAAAACAAACACCCTTAATTGTCAAAACGTTTAGCGATTTAAATTTATAGACTATTAAAAGATATTAAGTGATTTTATTTAGTAAACAAACACACCTTAGGGTGCGTTTGGTTCGTAAGTGAGAATGAAATTGGATTGAGATTTAGGAAAGGTTTGAAAGAAAAGAAGGAGAGAGAAAATTAATTAATATTTAAATTATATGTATGTTTAATAAGTTTTATGTATTTGTTTGAAATAAAAAAAGTATAAAATAAGAAAAAGAATAAATAATATGTGGTTGAAAAAATTTGATCAAATAAAAAAAAAAATTGATTGGATGGATTGATAAAAACCCACCAAAATATGGTGGAATCAAATCTATCAACTTTTCATTCCTTCATTCCTAATTTGTGGGCCCCAGTGACAACCAAACAAATGTTTCATTTTTTCTTTTGGTGATACCCTCCCAAAATCATGTTATTTAGTAACCAAACATCACCTTATTCTTACTACCAGTCTACAATTTTATTCATATATTCTTATGAACCAAGTTTAATTTAACACTAGATTACCTTTTTATTCTACGCACTTTAAGCTTTTAGCTATTACTAGTAGCAAATGATAATGTTATATTGTTATATATCAAGTAAACATATTTTCTTCTTTTCTTTTGCCTCCCAAATGAATTATATGGATTTAGAATTTTCCCGCCATAGTCAACAGTCGTTATCAAAAAAAGATTATATTGGTGCGGCTCTTGGTTCCAAATGTGAACAAGTGGGGTCTGCCTTTCGTTTTTTTCTGTTTCTTCTATTACTAACAAACAAGAGGGAAAATATTTTAAAATATATCCATGTGTTCTCAAAAAGTCAAACATCATGTTTTTCAAATTCAAACCAAAGTGTTAGGTTCCATTAACGTTTCAATATTGTACATTAAAAATGTTGATTTTAGGAATTTAGGCCTTTATGTCTTGCTACCATGTAGAAACAAGTGCAAAGTCATATGTTTCGAATGTTAATTTAATTGTTGAGAGTCTTCTTTAGTTGACTAACTTGATGGGTGTGACTTATGTTGATGCTTTTTTAATAGATAAAAAAAAACTATAATGTAATAACATGGTTATGAATAGAGAGAATAATTGGGGAAAATGATTATCATTTCACACATTAAAATGAGGTACAAAGTTTGAACATATAAAAAGAGGGAAAAGAGAAAACTGTCTAACAAACTTATTTACACTTTAGTCCCTCATATTTACTAACAAGGACATTTAGGACTAAAACTTATTTACAAAGTAATAAGTCTTCATCCCTCCTCAAGGTGGAGGATCTAAGAGACCCAACTTGGAAGCAAGAGTAGAATGTTGAACTTTATTCAAGGCTTTGGTCATAATATATGCTAACTGTTGATGAGAAGGAATGTGTGCAGTTTGAAGCAAGAGTAGAATGTTGAACTTTATTCAAGGCTTTGGTCATAATATATGCTAACTGTTGATGAGAAGGAATGTATGCAGTTTGAAGAAAGCCTTCTTTTACTTTATCTAGTGAAATGGCAATCTAACTCCATGTGTTTAGTCCTATCATGGAAACAAGGATTGGTAGCAATCATTTGAGCAGACTTATTATCATAGAACAGATTAATGGGAGTGATTGAACAAATAATTGCACAACCAAACCTTCGATGATGATCAAAGGAGTAATGGGGTGTTGAGATTGCGCCAAGCTTGTTCTTAACCTGAAAATAAGAAATACCGAAACACTACGTTAAGTGATTGCGCAGGGGTTGGACCCTGCGAACCACCTCCGGTGCGCGAGTAAGTATGTGTAATCGTTTAAGTAGGTTGTAAATGACAAGAGTGAAGTTAACTTACATTGTTCATGCCCGACTACGCTATTTATAGGGGAGAAATAGGACATAGTGGGCGGTTGCACATTGTTCGGAGATCATGGGGGCGTCCCATGATTTTGTGGTAACCGCTAGGGCTTTGTAGCCCACGATCTCTGTTTTGGCGGGAAAGCCAAAGGGAAGAGGAGACGTGGGTTTGACCAGGTCAGAATGGTCCTTCGTGCTAGTCCCTTCGATAGGAATACCCCGAAGGGCTTAGGGCTTCGATTGGCGGATTCCCACATGGTAACCAGTTCGTAGGCGAATGGTTTTACGCCAATGAAACGTGTTAAAGAGATTAACCTGGGCCTCCGAAGAGAGGGCTTTCTACAGGCTCGAAGGGGAGTCCTTCGACCCGTTAGGAGGGTACGTCATCAAGCCCCCCAGTCGAAAGTGATATATACGTACGAGTATAAATTGCATTCGACTCAACAAATCGAACATGCCTTATACTCCTTGTATAACACTAACCATGCAAAAAAGAAAATAAATGTTCAACTAACCACGCATTTAATGCGGATTAATCATGATTACTCCACTTGGACTGCCACTACTACTATCTCGGTATAAGTAAGCGTCCTTTCAGAATTTAAAATCAATTTCAAATCCGCATAGATAGCAAACTAGACACGTGTGCGGTCATGATTAAAGATTTGATGGATATTTATTCTTTGATACGGTAAAACCCTAGAATACTTTTACCTCCGCCCAAAATATACACATTGCTCTGCAATCTCGTGCTTCCATTAGAACGAAAAGGTAAAATTCCCATAAACCTTCCTTGATCTTTTATTCTTTTAATATGAGCATGGCCACTAAGCGAATTATTAGGCAACAGACCTGTACCTTGTCGAAACAAGCCCTATCTGAGTTCCTGCTTGATTACCCTATACCTTCGGAGTACCAAATCATGCTCCCTAGTAAGAAACAAAATATTTTCGATGCTCCCGAAGGGTTTGTTGGTTTGTATGTGCATGCATTCACTCAATCGAATCTTAGGATACCCATTCATCCCTTGATTTTAGAGTTTCTACAATACTATCAGGTTCATGTTTCTAGGTTAAACCCTTTTGGTCTTGCTAAGTTGACCACTTACATTGTAATGTGTAAGGCGTATGGCTATGAACCCACATTGGAGGTGCTTAGGGGTTTTGTGAATCTCTACCCTGGTGGAGATTGGGTAACCATTGCCAAAAGGGGTGAACATGACGTGCCTGCTCTTGTGACGAAACCTTTTTCAAATATTAGAAACTGGAAAGGACAATTTTTCTATGTTGAGAGTACCATCATACCTCCTGAGTATCCAGCATTGTTGGATAAAGCAAACATGTATGATGAGAAGAAGTACAATGACCCTCTTCCTTATGAGATAAGGAGCGACCCCTTGTACCAGCGTCTCGCACGCCACCCTACTAACGTCCAAACGTTTTCGGAGCCTATATTGTACATGGCTGGTTTAAGTGACAGCTGGGACGGGTCTCCGTCATCACCTGAAATAATTTGTGAAGGAAAAAGTATGTATATATCTTATTTAAATAATTTAAATAACTTATCTGCTGATATTCATCTCCTTTTCGTTTGTTTGTGCAGAAATGGCTTTCAGAAACTTTGTTGTGGCTGGAGGTGCCAAAGAAGTTAGCTTTATGCCGAAGGATCCTCAGGATACAAGTTACGGAGTGGGATCTCCTTCTATATCTGTCAATAATAACGATGTTGATGTCTCTCCACCCAAACCTCTTGCTGTGCTTCCCCCAATCAAACCCCTTGGTACTGAGGAAGCCCCCCAACTTGTGGAGGATGTTGGTGACTCTGATGATACCCCTTCCGGAAGTGATCAGCTCAGGATCGTAGGGTCCTCCGGTATTGCTGATAGAGTGAGAACAAGGAAAGGTACCAGTGCAAAAGCTGCAAAGACTGCTCCAAAAAGGAAACCCAATGTTCCTACTCCCTCATCGAGGAATGTCAAACAAAAAACAGAAAAAGCTCGTGGGAAAGCCATTATGTATGCGCCAGAGAGGATGGTTGATGAAGATGATATCCCTGGTAAGTAAAAGTTCTTCGAGTCCTCCTCCTTTTCCATCGTATTGCATATTTGGCTTATATTGTTTTTCTCTCTCTTTTCTCTTTTTTAGGGTTGCCAGATGCGAAGGAACTGCCCAATGCCCTTGCTTGTTGAGAATATCACTCCTGCCTCTTGGAGGAGTAAAATGAGTGAGATGTCCCTTGAGAAGCTTTGCGATCTTAATGACAAAAGTTATATCAGGCAAGCAATGCTGGACAGCCATCTTAGCTTTCGTACAAGGGGATTGCTTAACAAGGTCAAGGAGGCGAAGGAGGAGGTTGCTGTTGTTGTGGCCAGAGAGAAGGAAAGGGAGAAGAGTTATGCTGAGTTGGAGAAAAGGTGTGACGAAGCCATGGCGGACTTTGAAAAACACCCAAGGTATGAGGCTCTGCGAGCCAAGATTGATGGTCTTGAGGAACAGCTTAAGGAATCGCAAGCTGAGTGTGGTAGGCTAAAGTTGGAGGAAGCTAAGGTTGTTGGTTATGAGAACCAGGTGAGTGCCCTGGAGTCTAAATGTACTGGTTTGGAGGCTGAGAGGGCCAGGTTAGTGGAGCAAGATGCCAAGCGCTGTCAAGAGGTTGATAAGTTGAAGCTCGAATGCCAAAGTCTGAGAAAAGATAGGGCTGAGGTTGTATCGAAGGTTGTTCCCTACATTGCTATGGAGTTGTACCATAGCGATGAGGTGGGGGAGGTTGTGGGCAAACTAGTGAATGCGGCCATATTCCATGGCAAATGCACAACTTTGGAGGAGATTGCTGAAACCAAAAAACCGGTTGTGCTTTCGGAGGTACCATACTATCGTCCGAATTCCATGCGGGAATATGATGAAGCTGGTAACGCATTCACCACGGCAGTATACCCCTTCCTTGCCGAAGCAACCAAAGATCCTTCAGCCTCCATCGAAGATCTCCTCTCTAAAAAGCCGAAGAGCATACAGCCTCCATCTCCAACCAAAAGGACCTTGTCTGAGAAACCTAAGTCTGCAACCCACCAGGAGCGTCCCAACTCTTCCAAGAACAATTGAAGGCTGCCGTGTTGGCAGTAATTTGGTCCATAAGGGTGACATGTACCCTTTTTAAAACAATTTATCATGTTTAAAGGCTGGTGCCTTTGTGTTTGACAATTTATGATCTGTGTGCCTGTTAGAACAATTTATCTTTCGTGTTAGTGGGCTTCGACCCATAACTTTAGACAATTTTCCTTTTTGCGATTATGATAGCTAAGACTGTGCGTAGTCTTCATTAATGCTAATTTAGTGGGATATGTCCCACTTTTATGTCATGTTTATCTTCTCTTACGCTCATTTCAAGAACGTAAACATACAACCTAAGGTTATAACCTTATTGTGTGTATTTTGGACCAAGATTTTAAGCAATCGTATAATTTGACTGCGACAGAGGGTCGCGACCCACTCCGTCTTTATCCTTAAGTTGCAGAGGGCTTTTAATACCCTAAGACTTCATAGGAAAGTTAATGTGAATTGTAATGGATGTTATTGTTATACAAGACATGTGCCTTGCTTCATCCTTCGACATTGAAACTTGTAAAGTACTTGGCTGAACAAATCTATGTTGTATAAAATGAAACAAGAGATTTTGAGGGAAACATGTTATATCATTAAGTGGGTAGGGAGGATTACATCATTTGTAGAAATGAACACTACGACGCCTACCATTAATGCTTCTTTCCCATGTGAGAAGAGTGCGTTACATGAAATTGAAAAAACAACTAAGTGCTTTAAAGGAGGTAAGTTTTTATATGTAAAACTTACGAGAATTGATGTCATGTCCAAACTTGTTCACGACATTTTTTTTTCTGCCCTTCGAGCTCGTATGCCTTGTTGCCACAACATTTTTTGACGCTGGGCTCTTTGACTTGGCTTCGCTTGCTTTCATTCGAAGGACAAATTCTTATATGCCCTCAAGACTTTGGGCAGTTTGTCTGCCCACTTATGCTGATATTGCCCTAGCTTTATCTCGATTTCGTCGACAATATCCTTGTCAACACAAATGAACCTTTGCTTCACATTCAGGCTTTTTCAGAAAGAGGGGAACACTCCTTCGGCAAAGTGTTTCCCTTCATAAGAGGTGATGACTTGTGGGATTCCGAATCTGAAAATTATGTGTTCCCACATAAACTCTTCCACATCTTTTCCTTTTGTTGATGCCAAAGGCTTGGCCTCGACCCATTTGGTGAAATGGTCTATGGCTATGACCAAGAATTGTACCCCTCCGGGAGCTGCTGGTAGGGGTCCGATTATGCTGACGCCCCATTGACCGAAAGGCCTTACTGTTATGGTAGAAGACGCCTCATACTCTAATGGTTTACAAGCTTTGGAGTGTGTCTGACATACCTTGCATGTTTTGATTGCTTCCCTTGCGTCTTCCATCACGGATGGCTAGTAATAACCCCACCTTGTTACTTTTGAGGCGATGGCTCTAGGGCTTGTGTGTCTTCCACAAAATTCTTCGTGAGCATTGTAGAGAATGCTTGAAGCATGCTTTAATTCTATGCAACGAAGCCAAGGAGATGAAAGACGCCTTTTGTAGAGATTATTGCCTATGAGCCTGTACTGGGGACTTTTGAATTTGATTCTTCGTGCTGACTTTGAATTATCAGGCAGAATGCCGCTTATCAAGTACGTTTTTATTGGTGTTGTCCAGTCGGAGCCTTCATCAGATGTTTCACTTCTTGCAATTGACCTGGCGGCCAATACTTCTACTAAAACCTCGCTGGGTAGATGAGCTAAGGCAGTCGACGCTAATCTGATTAGGGCTTCCGCCTTTTTGTTATGGCTTCTTCGGACATTTGTTACTTTATATCGTTCGAAACCCTGAAGGAGCTTTTTAGTTTCATCCAAATATTCCTTAATTACTGGCCGCCTTGCTCTATAAGAACCCTTGATTTGGCTAGTGACTGAAGGCGAGCCTACAAAGACGGAGAGGTCCTGAACCTCCACGCCCTTTGCAAGTTGAAGACCAGCCAGCAAGGCTTCATACTCTGCTTCATTCTTTGTGGCCTTGAATTCAAAACGTAGTGCATAACTGTACTCCTTTCCCTCCGGATTGGCCAGGATTAATCCTGTTCCGAAACCATCAGAGCTTGAGGCTCCGTCGGTGTATAATTTCCACCCCTCCGTTGCTGTCGGGGGTGTTTCACCATTTTGGCTGTGCCCGAAAGGTGTTTCGTTGAGGGCTTCTGCAGATGTCTGGCTTCTGACGGAGCTTGGACTATCACGCCTTGCTAATGACCTCGGAGTTGGTAGATCAACACTTGCTTTGAACTTCGAAGGGTTGGCCTTGATTCCTTGCTTAGTTGGTTCAATGGGTTTGAACCCCTTAAGTTGATATTCCTTGCCGTGGAGCTTGTCATCAATCACTGGTGCCTGAGGGGCTCTGGTATTGCTGGAATACGTCCCTTCGGAGACCTTCCCCTCAGCTTTGTGTGGCTTCTTCAAGTTTGCCGTGGAACTTGCTGGAGGTTGCTTTTCGTCTACCACCCTTCGTCCTGTGTGAAGCCTATTCGTTACGATATCTTTTTCAACATCCGCACCGCTGAGAATATCCTTCGGAAGTCCTTTAGGACCTTCCCTGCTTTTCTTGCTAACCTTCGGGTTGTGCTCAGAAAGTATAGTCCCTATTCCGTAGGGCGTGTGGAATTTCACCGCTGCATGTATAGTGGAAACTACGATACCCATCTTTTGCATGGCTGTCCTTCCTATCAACAAGTTGTAAGGAGAGTTGGACCTTACGATAGTGAACATGAGGGTTTCTGTCCTTGCGAGCTTGCCTTATCCAATTGTTATTTCCAACGGAACTTCTCCTAGAGGCCACGAACGTTCGCCAGAAAACCCTACTAAAGGCATCTTTGAGTCGACCTTTTGAGACCTGACCGAAGGCTTGAGTTTCCGAAAGCAATGTTCATATATGACTTCACAAGGGCTTCCGCAGTCCATGTAAGCTCCGCTTACTTCTTGGCGAAAAATGAGGACTTTGATAACTACTGGATCATTCGAAGGGGTCCTGCCTGTGATAGGAGAAAACGTTATTTCCCTTATCTCGTTCGCTTCCGGCTCCGGTACTTTCCTTTTCGAAGTGGTTTCGCCCCTATGTATCATTAGTATGGGGGCTTCGTTAGGGTTACTATCTTTGGCCATTTGAGTGTCGGTCATCTTTTCTTTTCCTTTCTTTATACCCTTCACCAAATGTGCCAATTGCCCGGACTTCACAGCTTCCTCTATCTGTTTCTTCAGTTCTCTACAACTGTTCGTGTCATGGCCATTGTCTTCGTGGAAGTGACAGTACTTGCTGGTATCCCTGTTTTTTGCCCTTACTTGTCATACGAGGGGGTGCTTCGAAGGCCTTGGCAGCCCTCTCCGTAGCAAGTATTTCCTTTGGAGACTTCGTTAGACTGCTTAGCAAACCATGGTTGGGGCCTTTGTTGTACGGAGAAAACCTATCTCTGTTCTTGTTCTTGTTCTTGGACCCTTCCCACGAAGAATGCTTCGAAAACTTGTTGTTGCTATCTCTGTCTACCGGAGCCCCATTAGTGGACACCTCTTTTGCTTCGATCCAAGTATATGTCTTTTCCGTTAACCCTTTGTAAGTTTTCGGAAGGTCAGTGGATAAGAATTCCACCAAACTCTGATTTCGAAGACCATGTACGAAACCCGAAATACGCTGATCTTCATGAAGACCCAAAATCTGCAAAGTCTCATCGGTGTACCTAGTAACGAAGGCCCTTGTGCTTTCGTTTTCTTTTTGTTTGATATTGTGCACCGTTAAATGAGTCCTCGTGAACTTCTTTTGCTGACTGAAATGCGACCGGAACTTAGCCTTAAGATCATCAAGATTGACGATGCTGCCGGGCTTTTGCCCATTCCACCAGATACGAGCAGAATCCCGTAGGGTGTATGTAAACATATGACAGGCCACTGGCATAACCCATTTTTTCATTTTGATAGCCCCTTCGAACAAATGTAAGAAATTGTCCGGATCCCCCTTCCCATCATAAGTCCCAACGTGCGAAGGCATTTTCAACCCATCAGGCAATGGGTAATCTTCGATCCACCTAACGAAGGGTGTAGCTGAACCCATAGGGTCTGAGTATAGACAGTTATAAGGTGGTGCATACATGGGAACAATATTATATGGATTGTTGTTCGGGGGTATTCCCATAGGAGTTTGGCTTGGGTAAGAATGATAAGGTGTATTCATGGCAAACGGGTAGCCGTTTCCAATGGCGTACGGAGGGCACGCCATAGGATGCCCGTAGGGCATGCTCCCATAAGCTTGGGGAAAGCTTGGGTTATTAGGCTGCCCATTTACTGGGGGATATAAATTTTGAGGATAAGACTGAGTTTGGAACGAGGGGGTACATACCATTGGGAGGAAGATTTCCTCCCATATTAATTGTAGGCGGATTGCCTTTTACGCCTGATGCGTGAGAAGGCTGCAACGGAACCCAGCTTCTGTCCTTCCAAGATGAGCTGCTAGCAATGGAGGCAAAGTCACCCCCACTTCTTCCCTTCGCTGGCTCCAACCGTTAGAGCCTTCGGTAACCGCCCCTTCCCTTCTTGTCGGAGCCCTCTCGGGTACTCCTTCGAAACCAACGGATCTTTTGCTTAGCCTTCGACCGACTGGAGACCCAATTCTTAAGGCCGATAGGGTTAGTCCTTGGGTCGGAGGCCTAGGTTCCATCTCCATTTCTTCATCATACTCATCACTCGAGTATTCCAACTCCCTTCGCACCTCAGTATTCCTAACTTACCTGTTACGAGCCCTTAAGAGGGATTCCAACACTTCGTGGTTGGATTCAACAAAGGCTGGGCTAATGACAGGTTCGGGATTGGCTGATGTCGAAACATGATTGTTGGTTGTGACTTCTGGGTGAGAATGTGTTGTGAAAGTGGAAGCGGTTATTGGGGGAAGTTTGTTAGTGTCGTTGATTGGTATTGGTGCCAAGGTCGAGAAACCCGGTGGGGGAGTATCTTCTCTCCCTTGATCCATGCCGGAATAATAGTGAAAGTGGTTGGTTGGTTATAAGCTCGGAATTAACGAGACCAATTGTAGCGGTCCCACGGATGGCGCCACTGATTGAACAAATAATTGCACAACCAAGCCTTCGATGATGATCAAAGGAGTAATGGGGTGTTGAGATTGCGCCAAGCTTGTTCTTAACCTGAAAATAAGAAATACCGAAACACTACGTTAAGTGATTGCTCAGGGGTTGGACCCAGCGAACCACCTCCGACGTGCGAGTAAGTACGTGTAATCGTTTAAGTAGGTTGTAAATGACAAGAGTGAAGTTAAATTACATTGTTCATGCCCGACTACGCTATTTATAGGGGAGAAATAGGACATAGTGGGCGGTTGCACATTGTTCGGAGATCATAGGGGCGTCCCATGATTTTGTGGTAACCGTTAGGGCTTTGTAGCCCACGATCTCTGTTTTGGCGGGAAAGCCAAAGGGAAGAGGATACGTGGGTTTGACCAGGTCAGAATGGTCCTTCGTGCTAGTCCCTTCAATAGGAATACCTCGAAGGGCTTAGGGCTTCGATTGGCGGATTCCCACATGGTAACCAGTTCGTAGGCGAATGGTTTTACGCCAATGAAATGTGTTAAAGAGATTAACCTGGGCCTCCGAAGAGAGGGCTTTCTACAGGCTCGAAGGGGAGTCCTTTGACCCGTTAGGAGGGTACGTCATCAGGTTAATGAGAGTCTTCACAGGAACCTTCAAATCTTTCAACAGATAACTAAGCCATAATAGTGTGGGTTCTGCCATGCTTCTATATTATGCCTCTGTAGAGGATCTTGTGATAGTAGGTTGCTTTTTAGTCTTCCAAGATACTAAGGAATGGCCCAGAAAAATGCAATAACCAGTTAATGACTTTCTAGTCATTAAACAAGCACCCCAGCCTTTGCAAATTGTTCCCTTCAAATATCTCAACAAATGAATAGCAGCTTGTATATGAGTGTCTTTTGGAGCAGAAACAAATTGACTAAGATGCTGCACTCCAAAAGAAATGCCAGGCCTTGTCATGGTTAAATACAACAGTCTGCCAACTAGTCTTCTATAACTTCCAGGATCAGCAAGAGGAATCCCTTTATCAAGAGAAAATTCCAGATGAGTAGGTAAAGGAGAAGAGGCTGGTTTGCAAGTAGTCGTAACATCTTGTAACATATCAAGGATGTACTTCCTCTGATTAAGATAAGTTCCAGTGGTTGTTTTGGAAACTTCAATCCCCTATAAATACTTAGTTGTACCTAGATCTTTTATGGTAAATTTCTTGTCCAAAGCATGCTTGATAAGGCCAATTTCATGAGGATCATTCCTTGTGACCAGTATATCATCCACATACACAAGAAGTGCAGTAAAACTTTCACGTTGTTGCTTAACAAACAATGAGTAATCATTTTTGAACTGCTCATACCCTAAAGTACACAAAAACTTGGTTAATTCTTGGTTCCATTGTCTGAAAGCTTGTTTCAAGCCATAAAGGGATTTGACCAACTTACGAACTTGTCCTGGTTTGGCTTTGTGGTATCCTTCAGGGGGTGTCATATAAATCACTTCATCAATAAAACCATGCAAAAATGCATTATTGACATCAAATTGATGAAGATGCCATGCTTTGGTTGTGGCTAAGGCTATAAGAACTCTAACTATAGCTAATTTAGCAACAGGAGAGAAGGTGTGTTTGTAGTTTTGCCATTCTTTTTTATTATACCCTCTAACTACTAACCTTGCTTTTAGTATTTTAACTGTACCATTAGGGTTAAACTTGGTTTTGAACGCCCATTTTGAATTAATTGGTTTGTGGCCAGAGGGTAAAGTTGTCACTTCTCAAGTATTATGTAGAAAACTAGAATGGGGGTTGAATAGTTTTACCGATTAAAAACCCTTTTTAAAACTTATAGATCGACTTATGTCAATCTAGTTTTGACGTGTTGGATATTGATAGTATTAAAGCATATAAAACTAAGCTACGAGAGAGAGTGATAGAAAGACACAATCATAACACAAGTATTTATAGTGGTTCGGCTACAAGGTCACCTTCCTTGCCCTACTCCACTCCCCGAGTCACCTACTCGAGAGTTCGTAAACACTTCACAACACAAACTACTTTCACTTGGCGGAAAAGCCTTCACAACGTCGCTTACACTTTATCCGGTACAAAGCTAGATACCGGGCTTTTCCACGAGGTAAAGCCAAACCTTCGTCGCTTGCACTTTATCCGGTACAAGGCTTGATACCGGGTCCTTAGCACGGCGGACCAAACTAACACACCTAGTACAACAAGACTAAAGGATCCAACGTCCTTTTGCACCTAACGACTCAACACATCTACAAAACCCTTTTGAGAAGAAGAAATAACAAGATGCACTTCTGTAATCTTGGAGGAGAAGAATCCAAGCGACTCATATCACGAGCTTGCAAGTCTTCGAGAGGTCGTGATCTCACCTTTTAGAAGGAACCTAGAGAATCACAAAGAAATACTACATAGGAAGATCCTTGAATCTGTGTTTAGAGAGTTTAGAACATAGAGAGAAGGAATGTCTAAAAGGGGTGAGGGATAAGAGAGAAATGACTCACTATTTATAGCAAATTGTCCACTGTTCACCGGGATCCGGTGGATCCCTTCCCAAAGGGGTCCGACCAGTGTAATCCAAAGGATCCGGCTATCTTGTAGTACTAGTTCATATTTTGGGTTACAATTCTGGGTTTTGGGTTATGGGTCAAGGTCCATGGGTCAAGTGATGTCATGAGTGATGTCAAAGACATCTTAGGTCATGGGTTATGGACTTTGGGTTATGGGTTATGGACTTTGGGTCATGGGTTATGGGTTTTACCCATTATGAAGTCATGCATGATGTCATGCAAATGGGTTATGGGTTATGGATCAAGCTCCATGGGTTATGGGTTATGGACTTGGTTTTTGGGTCATGGATAGTCCAGGTCTTTTCCTAGTTAATTTACAAGTAACATGTATTTTATAAAAATATAAGTAACTATTTTACTTAAGTGTTTTTATAAAATGGTTTTGGCTTTTATGTAAACTTGTTTAACTAAATATGTTTAAGGTTTGTTTAATGAAATGAGTTAGTAAGCTTTTGGCTCAAAGCGTTTACATATTTTATCTATCTCGTTAAAATAATTTTACGTTTGTTATCGACAAAACATTAGAAGATCGTAAAATATAAATAAACGTTTTTAAGGTTTATTTGTATTAACATATTGTTTTCTTCTAAGGCATCTAACTCAGCATCCATAGCTTTCACCTAACCAGGATGAGTACCAGCTTTAGAATAAGAAACTGGCTCAGTGGTATTAAGAACATTTGCTATAAAAGCAATATGAGCCTGAGGTGTGTTCTGAAAAGCATTTGCTGAGAATAAGGGGTACTTTGGTCTTTTTGAAACATGATTAGCATTGCTCTGTGGAGTAATGAAATCCTTCAACCAATTTAGTGTACTTGTTGTCCTGGAAGATCTTCTCAAAGGTACATTGGGTCGAGGTACATGATTTGGAACGGATGGATTATGTATTGCAGGGTAAGTTGTTTGAGATACTGGTGGAGCAGGGATCTCATCAATAGGAATTGATGAGATAGGTGTAACTGAATTTGATTCAGATGCTGGAACATCATGATCATCTTCAATATGAAAAGGCACTGAGGGAAGGTTATTGTGAGAAAGATCTATAGGCAGAGCAACCTTAAAAGGAAAAACATGCTCTTCAAATATAACATCTCTACTATAAAACACTTCCTTTGTCCCTAAATTATACAGCTTGTATCCTTTTTGACCAGGAGGATAACCTAAGAAAACACATTTCACACCTTTAGGACCAAACTTATCTCTAGGAAACTTGGTATTTGCAGCATAACACAAACAACCAATAGTCTTAAGGGACTTATAACTAGGTACAGTACCATGTAAAACCTCATAAAGAGACTTCCAATTGAGAATTTTTATTGGCATCTTGTTAATAAGGTATGTTGCTGCAAGAATACAGTCTCCCCAAAAACTATTAGGCAAGTTAGCATGAAGTTTTAGAGCCCGAACAGTTTTTAACAAATGCCTATGTTTCCTTTCCACTACTCCATTTTGTTGTGGTGTATACACCATTGACTTCTGGTGAATGATTCCTTTAGACTGCAATAAGGCTAAACAACTCTGGTTTGTAATCTTAGTACCATTATCAGACCTAATATACTTTACTTTAGTCTGAAAGCATGTCTCAATGTACTGAATAAACTGAGTCAAAATATATAAAACTTGATCTTTAGTGTGTACAAGATATGTCCAGGTAGCCTTGCTTTTATCATCAACAATAGTATAAAAGTAATGTGCTCCATTTAAAGCAGGTGACTTATATGGCCCCCCATAAGTCTACATGAACCAGTTCAAATAAATGAGAGGAAACATAAGTACTTCTAGGAAAGGGTAACTTGTGAAATTTTGCTAAAAGTCCAACCTTCACATGAAAAATCAGAAGCATTGAAATGTTTACAATCATCTAGATGTAACATTTTTGACAAAGAAAGATGACCAAGTTTAGCATGAACAATATGCAAATCTAAAACCGTCTTAGGTAATACAAGATTGCTATGCACAGACTGATTATTGAAATAAAAAACATTTATGGAAGATGAAGGTGTGTTTTGTCCTGCCAAAGAGCTGCAATTGTACAGACAACTTAATCCTTTTCCAAGTGCCATAACCTTTTTAGTTGAAAGGTCTTGAAATACACAGAACTTTGGAAAGAATTGAGCAAACAAGTTTTGTGTGATGAGAAGTTTGCCAACAGATAACAAGTTAAACTCGAATCCTTGAACATATAGGACATCAACCATTGTTAATGATGGAGTTAATTTGATGTTTCTAGCAATGGTCACATATTTAGAAGTTCCATCAGGAAGAACAACTATGATTGGGCTTTTAAGAGTATAGGTGGTTACAAAGAGACTAATATGAGGGCACATATGATCGGAAGCACCTATGTCTATTATCCAATTATAGACAATAAGCTTATTACTATGTGATAATAAAGCAAAAGCTCTCACATGAAAGGACATACCTGCATGGTGCATGGAAGGTCCAGTACCATTTCCATTGTCTTGCGTGACACCCTTTCCTTTAAACATCTTCATTACTTCATGACAGATAGCTGCAACCAGGTGCTGATCATACCTTTGAATTCCTTGACCCCCTTGTATCTCATTTTTATATCCCAAATCAAAAGGAGTATCCTGATTCATCTACAGGTCCACATTTGCAGCCATTCTCACTCCCTTTTTGTTCTTTTTGCCCTTATACCAGTCTGGATACCCTATTTTCTCAAAACATTGATCCAATGTGTGTCCATTTTGATCACAATTAGTAAAATGCCTCTTCCCATCATATTTCACTTCATACTTGTTACCCCTAGTATATAACAACCTTTAATTTTCAGGCCATTATTTTAATACTGTGATAGGTTATTTCACTTTCACACAGACTGACACCACACGCAAACCAGAAACAGACAGAAAGTTAAGAATTATTAGAAAATAATTGAGGACTCGGAGAGTGTTTTAAATAATATTTAACGACTCTAAAATATACACTCGAACTAGAAATGATTTAGAATGGACCCAGATTTGACACTGTTTAACGGGACTCGGGTATTTAAGTTACCCACTTTACCTTTAAAACACTAATAAAATTTACACCATTTAAATTAAACACTGATCGGTTAAAATCAACGTGTAATTATTTCCTAGGAAACACAAGTGAAGTATGTGCAACCCGGTTCGTTATCCCCGATGAAGGATGAATGGAATTTGTGAGATCGGGTTTGTGAATCGTGTTTGAAATATGAAAATGGAGAGATTTTGGATTTTGATGAAATTTAAATATCCTACAACTACGGGAAGCATAAATAGGCTAAGGGAAACTTATACATCTAAATCTACAAAACATATATTAACAAAACGTAAAGAAAACAAATAACGTAACTAAAACCGGGAAAACGCGAACTTAAAACGTGAAATCTAAGAAATATTAACCCTAGGGATGTAAAATTAATTTTCCTAAATCCTAAATGATAAAAGAAAACTTTGAAAAAAAGAATTGTATTTTTTTGACTTTTTAATTATTTATTATGAACTAAAAACTAATATTAAAAGAAAAACAAATTAAAAATACTAAAACTAAACTGAAAATTATGAAATTTTTTCTGAAATATCTTTATGGGAAAACAGTCCTAGGAAAAATTCCCAACAGGTCCAAGCTTATCCCAATAAGCTGGGAATAAGCTAGAAAGCTCGGATAAGCTAAAAATAGAAAAGTAACTTAAGAATTTAATTGTGCAAATATTAACTGAAAAAGACCCAAGGGCGGATGGTTTGTGAGTGGTGTGTTGTGTCTGTGTGAAGCTTGAGGTCCCAGGTTCGAATCCTGGCCTCAGCTTTTTGTTGAGATTTTTTTTTTTTTTTTTTTTTTTTTTTTTTTTTTTTTTTTTTTTTTTTTTTTTTTTTTTTTTTCCTTCTTAACAAACTACTTAAGCACAAGAAAATAAACAAATTACAAAACTATGATAATTTTTGAAAAGCAAGACAAGCTCAGAAATAAGCTAGCAAAAGAGGACAGTTAGGCTTAATGAAGAAAACAAAGGCAAATAGCATTAAGGACTGATAAGCTAATAAATGAGCTAGGCTAACACTGAAATAAGCTAATTCACTAACATTAAGCTTAGGGCTGTAAACGAACCGGACGAACACGAACGGAGCCTTGTTCATGTCCGTTTATTTAATTTTAACCGGACAAATAAACGAACACGAACGCTTAAACGGACGAATTTTCTTGTTCATGTTCGTTTATTAAGAAAATGAGTTGTTCATGTTCGTTCATTAAGACACTAAACGAATGCTAAACGGACATAAACGATCGAACATAAATAAACATAGAAAAACAAACATAAAATTTATTAAATTATGCATCTACTATTGTTTTATAAGTGTTGTTTTGTTTAAACAAACTAATTTTAAAATTATACAATTAAAAAATATGATATCCAAACATAAATAAATAAAAACGAACGCATAATCGGACGTTCACAAACATAAATAAACGGACGTGACTTTTGTTCATGTTCGTTCATTTAACTAAACGATCGTAAAATATTGTTCATGTTCGTTCATTTAATAAATAAACGAACATAAACAAACTTTTTACCGAACGGTTCATGAAATGTTCACTGAACGTTCAGTTCGTTTACAACCCTAATTAAGCTAAAAGGACACTGAATAAGCTGGAACAACTAAGCAACACAAACCAATAAGCACTAAACAAAACCAATAAGCAGATGGGACTGCTGATATGGCAGTTGGAGCAGGGCAAAAGTGGCCTTGTTCAAGCCCCTAAAAAATAGTCAAATTAACATCTAAAAAATCAACAAAAAATAGACATGGATAAATAAGCCAGCCAACTGATTCTATGCAAATTTTCAGCTTATAACATCTAATATTGAGCAAATTAAAAATCTATCAAATTGGCTGCAGAAGGACATGAACTGATATGGGGGCTGACAAAAACTAATACTAACCAAATCCTATTAACTTAAATTCAACTCTTGTACTCCTACTCACTGAACTAAAGGGGATTCAGAAACACCTAAATAAAGCACTAAAACCATCTTATCCTATAATAAGCAGTTTAGATCATAACATACCTTAGTTCAAAAGCAATTCTACTTAAACCTTCAGTATCCTTCAAAACAGCTAAAGTACTCATGAAAACTGATAATTTAGACTGAATTAAGCACAATCAAACTTAACAAGGATGCACATGTACAGTTGACTCCAATTTTGACCCACTTTGGGCCTTAACCCAAACACCACTTAATGGGTCTGTCTTGGATTATAAAGCCAAAAGAAAACTGAACAAGCCTAGATTATTTAAGAACAAAGGTTCAGCAACTTAATCAAGACCTAGTGAACAACTTTTCAACTTCCAATAAGCACTTAATAAGCTTAACTAATCTTGTCTGTTTTTAGACTTTTCTTGGTTTTTTAGAACAAATTAAACAATTGCAAACTCAGACTTATCACACTAAGTTTAGAACATCTAAATAAGCATAAAGACAAGGAATGAGCACATAGAAACACAATAAGTAGTAAATAAGCTGTAACAATATTTTGGGAATTTTTTAAATAAAGACTGAATTGAAATTAAAATAAGAGTGAATTACAATGCTGTGAAATTAAAATAAACTAAAAATACAAAGTACCTTAAAAATTTAAGCTAAATAAAACCTACCTTTTAAGGCTACAATCACTAACTATTTATACTAAATTAAGAAAACTAAGGGTCTTCCTCGTTTGTGTTTCTTTTGTGAGATAAAACAGCATAGGATGCTTCTTGTGCTTCTTGGGAGCAAATCCCAGCCCTTGGTTTAAAGTTGGAATGATCACAGCCCTCTAATTTTGTTTTGGCGCCCAAATAGTCACACGGATTGGTGACATGGAGGAGGGGGTGAGAGGTGAGAAGGGTAGGGTGGCTGGTAGGTTATGGGGAGTGGGAGAGGGGAGACAAGAATGTTGGGGAAGGTACAGTGATGGTGATGGGTTATGGTTTTGGCGGGTTTTCTGGGAAAGAAGAAAAGAGAAGAAGAGGATTTTGACTTTTGGTCAGACTTGTGTTTAGCTAAAAAATGGCCGGATGGTGGGCTGGGGTTATTTGGGTTGGTTTTGTTTAGTTAATAGTTAGGATAAATGGGATTAAATCACAAGGACCAAAGTTGTAAAATCTTGTAACTTCAGGGGTCCAATCTGCCATTCTTCAAAATTAAACCAAGGGACTAAAATTGCCAAATGAGAATAATCCAAGGGCCAATTGGGATTTTCCGAGCTTGAATTTTATCTGAATAAATAATTTCTTTCCCGGCATCGGCTTTCGGCTCTTTTCCATATCACGCTCGGTTTTGTCCATATTTGCCTTGTTTTCAATCCTTTTTGTACCTGAAACACATAAAACACAATCCAAGGATATTTGTAACAATATATGGTCCATTTGGGTGTTTTTGGTCGTTTTTGTGTCTTATATGGGTGTAAAATGATGAGTATTTACACACTCATCAAACACCCACTCTTAAATAAATACAACCCTACACCCACTAACCCATCTTCCCAAAAATCACTTTTACTGCTACTCTCCTTCTCCTTTGTCGCCACTTCCTTCTTCCCCAAAAAGACTGAGATCGTCCCATCCCCATCACCACACACACCCACAATTAATGATAGTTGACCATGAAACTATTGTCTTTTTCACCTTCACGGGTTCACTTAGGAGAAAGAAACCCTAAGTATAGAGAAAACACACCGATTAGGAAGGATCATTTCCCCACAATCCGAAAGTAATATGGGGTTTAACTCCGTTATTCTCCATAAATCTCCACCTCCTAGGAGCAATTCGAACCACATCCAATTACAAACACACCCAAAGATTGAGAGGTTCTCAAGATCTAGGGCACAAGTGGTTCGAATAGGAGGCTGTGGTGGTTAATCTTGGAGCTTTTGGATTCGGATTGGAGGGTTTGTTATAGTGTTCGAACGCCAACAAATTTCCCCGGTTAACCATTGAATTTTATTTTGTTATATTTTTGAATCGTTAATAGGAATTAAAATTAGGTCGAATGGAAGATTATTAAGGGTTATAAAAACTATTTTGTTCTTGTCAAATTAAAATATTTAGGAACCCTTGATCTAGAAATTTGAAGGAAAAATATTAGTTATAATAAAAAATGGGTCGAATGAATAAATGAGGTTAGTATTGAGGTTATCATCTTTCTGTCAAATTAGTACCCAAGAACAGTAATGGCTATTGAGGAAATTTATTAAGAATTGTTGTTTAAGTCACATAGAATTCCCAAGAGATAGGAAATTTTGAGAAAGATATTGATGGTTATTGTTGTTGTTATGTTGGCGTAGAATCTTAGTAAGACCTGGAGATGGTCGTTAGGTGTTAGCTGTTGTTGTGGCATAGAAAATATAAGACCTTAGAAGTCGATTTACAATATGGATGATTCGAATACCCAGGGTAGCGTAGGAGGCTAGAGGAACTAGCATTTGAGGAATAGGTTGTTAGTTGTTAATCGTTAGAGTTGTGGATGTATAATGTTTCGAATGACAGATGATAGTAGTATCTGAATAGATAAACCAGTAGGATGAAACATTTCTCGTTTGGTTAGTGTTGATAACCCGAATAGGCACCGTGACTAACCTTAAGTTGAGTAGATAAACCCACCAATAGCAGGCAACCCACGAATGGGGAATTTTTGTGGGAAGTAATAGGCTTGATATGAGGTAACACTTTTGGCCTTAGGGACTAGGTATCACTTGACGAGACACGACAATGACACAAGACTAAGCCAAGACCTCAAGGCTCGAAGCGAGTAGTACTAGAATCATAGCCGAAGAGATGAACCATAAGACCCTTGCTAATAACCATTTGCGGCCAAAGAGGAAATCCCAAGAAGAACATGAGTCTGTGACAATTTGAGGTATTAAGCAAGAGTGCTGTGTTTGTGTACTAGTAGTACCAGGCCAAGTCCAAAGGCTAGAGCCCATGTGGAAGCCCAAATTTAAGAGCCATAAACACCCTTTGATTTTCAGCCCACATTAAGGGCCTGTGAACACACTTAGTTCAACCCACCAGAAATTAGTACACACCAATTTTAGAGCCCAACCCAATAAGCGATCTTAGTTTTCCCCCTCCTAGAACTCAATGGGCCGCATCCCAGTCGGTACTTGATGAAGCGAAAAGTGTACCGCTTTTAAGGGGTCATTTAAGCCTTAAATCGTATTTATTTGATCAAATATCGCCCTAAATCGTTCCTTTTGTCATTTTAGGTACTTTTGAGGAGAAATCTGGAAAAGGAGGCATTTTGGACGTTTTTGGAGCATAAAAGTGAAGAAAACGGAAAAGTCTCAAAAATCGGCTAAAAGTTACTCTTGACGGCGTCAGACTTTACTCTGGACGGCGTCATGCCTTGGCAAGAAAAGTTGGACGTGAAATTTACTCATGACGGGCCAGTGAAAATAGCATGTGAATTCTGACGGCGTCACGCTTTAACTTGATCAAGGGCGTCACGGCTTAAATCATAAGGGGACGGCGTCACGTTCATGGTTCGACGGCGTCAAGCCTTGATAAGCCAGAATGGATTTTTGAAGAGCTAAAGAGGGACGGCGTCAAGAAGGTCATCCGGGAACCCTAAAAGCGGCGAGGTGACGGCGTCACACTCCATAAGGTGACGCCGTCAGATCCAAAAATCTATATATAGTTTTCTAATTTTTTGTCATAAGGGAGAGCTTAGTGTGTGGAATTTTGGGAGAAAACCTTAAGACGATTTTAGCTACTTTTTCAGGGCTTTTTGCCTTGAGATCTTCCATGTTTCATTGAAAGATAAGTTATCAATTAATCATTCAATATGTCTATGTGTTGTTTGATTCTATCTTATTCTTGTCTTTTGTTTAACATGTTAGGCTAAATTTATCTTGTGTTTGCTTAGATCTAATGAAACCTAGCTATTGATTATTGGTTGTTAGTGTGTTATTAGTTGTATTGGATGATTGTTTATCTATGTTAGGCTTAAGAAAACTGGCTAACTTCCTATTCGGTAACTTGCTTGAACGTCTTAAGAAACATGAACCAAATGCGTACTAAAGGTTTTTATGGTTGTATTTAATGCACAAGCGAATTCTAGTGATCCCATGTTAGGAGCTTCCTAGCCGGCTCGACATAGGAGTGAAGTAGGAGCTTGTAGAGTTGGGGAAGTAAGTACGCCACCCCACGAATGGTATTAAGGAATACACCCGTCATCCACGCAACTAATACACACTAATTAACCGGTAAAAGATAGTTAGGGAGTAAGGAAATCTAAGTAAACACATTTCTCTACACATAAGTTTCTCACCACATTTTCATTTCAGTTATTTTATTTTATTTGCATTCGTAGTAATTTGGGTTAGTTGACTAGCAACTAATTCCGCCCACTCCTTCAAACCCGAGATTTTACTCGCTTTCATAAAATTATAAAAACATAAAAAAGAATCTTCCTCAACCCTTAGACCTAATTAGAGTAGCCTTTCATACCTAACGAACACTATTCCCTGTGGAGAACGATCAATCCCCCGTACTTACCACTACACTATACTACATCGGTCAGGTACACTGCCTGGTGGGGTTGTAAGCCTCTTGAGATCCCTCGAGAGGTAAAACCTGTTGTAAGGTTACAAAACCACGCAATCAAGTTTTTGGCGCCGCTGCCGGGGAATAGTTATTGTTTAGGTTGAATTTTTATTTCTATTAGGTCTACTCACTAGATTCCTTTCTAGTGAGATTTTTATTTTATTTTTCTAGGTTTTCTTTAGTCTATCTATTTTCTTCGTGTCTTTGTTCGTAACCATTACCGTCCGACATCATGGAAGATGGTAATATCCTTAACCCCCACAACCCACCACCACAACAACCACAACCACCTCCTAGAGCCCGTACTTTAGGAGAGTATTCCCGTCCTAGCCACCATGGCTATCGAAACACCATTGAGCTCACTCAAGGAGCCAATATCACACCCTTGCGATCCGACACCATCCGGTTGGTGCAAAGCGGATGCGCATTCCATGGACTTCATTCTGAAGATCCTAATCAACATCTCAAGGACTTTCTTAAAATCGTTGATTCTATAGACCTTGATGTTGCCACTCGAGAGACGACCCGATTGCGTCTCTTCCAATTCTCTTTGCGGGACCAAGCTAGTCAGTGGCTAGAACGTCAACCCGCAGGATCCATCACCTCTTGGGATGATCTCACTACTCGTTTCCTTGCTCAGTTTTTCCCACCGGGAAGAACTACCAAGCTAAGGAATGATATCTTGATGTTCCAACAACGTCAAGGCGAAACTCTCTACGAGGCATGGACTCGATTCAAGGACTTACTCCAAAAAGTCCCCCACCATGGCATAGAACTTTGGCTCCAAGTCCAAATCTTCTATGACCATATCAATCTCTACACGAGGCAAACCATTGACCAATCGGCCGGTGGTAAGCTACGTGATCTAAGTGCGGAACAATCATGGGCTCTCCTAGAGGATCTTGCTCTTTATGACAACGAAAGTTGGAGTGATCCCCGTGATTTGAATAAAACGGTCAAGGCAATATCTTTGCCTTCTAACAATTCAAGCACTTCTGACCGTAGGATCATAGAACTTGAAGACCAAGTCAAGTTTCTCATGAAATCCTACGAGGCTCCTAAACCTTCAAGCCAAGTGAACAAAATCACTTCTTCATGTGAATTATGTAGTGGTCCCCACGACACTCGTGATTGCATGGAACTCCCCGAACAAGCTTTTGTGGACTACGCATCATCGCGTACCGACGGAGCGGGAGACAAGTGGTACACTTTCAAACCCGAGCCAAACCATTACGGTGATACATACAACCCCTCATGGAAAAATCACCCGAACCTTAGGTGGAAACAAAACCAAAACTCACAACAAACCAATTCTTCCAACCCACCTAATCGTTTCCAATTAAGCGGTTCCAACTCGAACCGTACTTTCAACAACAATCCTTCCGGCAATGGTAGTACCAATAACTTTGAAGGATTGATTTCCCAATTTATGGCATCTCAAGAAGCTCGGATAGCTAGATTCGAGACCGAATTCAATCAACAACAAACAGAGATGACCAACAAAATTGACAACTTGTTGAAAGCCCTCAATAACCAAGTGCTATCACCTCCACATAAGGACGCTAGGAACACAAATAGCGGACCCCAAGTAAAAGACCCCTCTTCATCCAAACACGTCCACTTTGTCAACATTGTCACTATTAAACCAATTGATAGGAATGAGGATAATAGTGAACCTAAGGATGAGGATAGGAAAGTCGAGGTTGATAAGGAAGTTAGGGCAAGTGTGATTGAGGAAGTAGATAATGATGAGGACTACTTCAATAGGCTACCCACTAAGGAAGAGCGCGCATATCATACAAACTTATTCGATGACCCCGAGACACCATACTTCCTAGGTAGACCAATCATTGAAATAGGCGACCCTTCTAATCTCAACATACCATGCAACATCGGACATTTGCATGTGTGGAAAGCCTACATCGACCTTAGATCACCCATAAACATCATGACTAGAGCCCACTACAACTTGATAATGAAGAATCAACTTGGGTATAGGATGTTCTCTGACAAGGGTTGGATGAGTAACTTCACGGGAAGAGCTAAGGGATTACCGGTTTATGTAGGAAACTTCACCTATGTCACCGACTTTGTAATTGTAGAAGATATCCGCCCAATAGTCGATGCATCCTTGACTCAAGTGGTTTTTGGAAAACCATTTGTTGAGGTCTCTAGAATGACTTATGAACCTTCCTTAGGGATAGTTAGATTTAAGGATGAGACCGATGAAGTAAGCTACCAAATGCCATATAAGATAGAACAATTCCAACACTTGTCAAGTGTTGAGAAGGAGCTCAAGCAAGCGGTCTACTATAGGAATGATGAGGATAGAAGTAAAGGAGTAGACTATGTTATGGAAAGGATATTCGGTTTCTACAAGGATTGTTTGAAATTAGGACCGGAATATAAAACCGGGAAGGAGAATGGCCTAGGAACCGTGACCGATGATGGAGTCACGTAATGTACGTGACTTTGAGTCTAGCTACAAGACTCGTTAATAAAGAAAAGCGCTTCTTGGGAGGCAACCCAAGCTTTATTTGTTTTATCTGCTTTGTGTGTTTATTTATTTGTTTGTTTGATTTTATTTGTTTCCGTATGTGTGTTTAATTTTTATTACTATTGATTCATGTTCAAAACTAAATTGTGAAAATGCTTTATTTTGTTTTTTAACTTCGTCTTAACTACATATAAAGGTATTTTGCAAAAGATAAGTGTAAGGGAAATCTAAATCGGTTTATTAGAACACAAATGAACATGAATCATAATAATAATAAATTAACATACATATTCGTATTTGTTTGAGTCAAATGCTTGTATCGAGTCATAATGATGTTTTGCAGGATTTCCAGGAAGTAAGGTAAAGGTTTTTCCAGAAATTTTCCGGAAACTTAAAATGAAAATTTTTGTCAGGTCATTTCTGACGGCGTCAGGGGTTATAACCTGACGGCGTCAGATTTAATTTCCAGAAATTTTTGAAAGTTTTGTTTTCATAAAAAGTTTTTATTAAATCTCCAACTTATAATCTCCAGGAATCTGCAAAATTATCATTCCACAAGCATTATATCCTTATATATAGATTTTATCCCGCCGATGTTATGCAGGTTTTCGTGTTTGTTTTCTCAGGTTTAACAGGTTATTTTGGACAAGGAAATGTTTTGAATCAAGCTTATGGCGATGCATTAGTCATGGAGCTTCAACATTCTCTTTGGAGGAAGATTTAACCGTGTAATTTCATTATCCACCGAGCGAATCAGGGGAGTATTTGATTTCATTCTTTTACTTTTTGCTTTTACATCTTATTATTTGAACATTGGGGACAATGTTCATCTTAAGTGTAAGGGGAGGGTAAAAGTACGATTTTAGAAAATACCATTGCGCTTGATTTTTGTTTGTTTAATAATAGATGTGTAATAAAACTGAGAGAAATACTTATTAAGGCAATTTTAGTGCCAAATTTAAATTTTTTTACAACATATAGGAGTGAAACTTTGATCTTAATGAGCGTCTCACGGATAGGAGTTATATGACTAGCACAAAAACCGTACCACTAAAAAATTTTCCACCCCAAATATGTGAGGTTCGCCCCTAGAATTGGTAGGAAAAGCATTTATGCTATGATGTGTGTACCGGTAGCACTTAGATTCTAGAACTTGCGTTAGGACCATTCCAAGGCCACAAGTGAGACTACATTCGTGTAGTTAGATTTACTACATGATAAGAGGCATTAGGATTAACCCATTGTTTTACACCTGTGTTTTTGTTATAATTACTTTGGCTACATTGGTCAAGTAATTCTCCCACACCCTTTGCGTTGTACTCATTTTTAGTACACGATACCCCTAGTACACCCCTCAGAGCCTATCTTTTCGTTTCGACCTTTAAGCATTTTACTTAAAGGAAGAATTTGTTACACCCCACTAAAATGTACACCCAAATCGCCTTAGCCTACCTTGTATGCACTCATCTTTAGTGCATTATTGTTACAACATTTGTTTAAAACCCAAGTTAATTATCTAGTTGATTACATGGTTGCTAAGTCGAGTCATATCCTTGTACATATTGTTTTGGGACGATTGGGACTCATGGGTAAAGTACTAGTGTAATGGAGTAATGGGGAAGAACATCATTTATTACCCCCATATGTGCTAAATGTTTTAAAAGTACTCCAAGTTTTTCAATTATCTTAATTCGAGTCATTAGATTAGTATTTGTAAAGTTATGTAAAAATTCAAGTGTAAGGGGGATGCAATGCCCCTATGATGTATTATTTTGGATGGTAGGGTAAAAGTGTAAAAAAAAAAAAAAAAAAAAAAAAAAAAATCAAGAAAAACACAAAAAAAATGAGAAAATGAAAAATAGAAAAAAAACATACGGACTACCATCCCGTTTTATTTTATGTTTTTGTTATTTTGTTATTTCGTTTCTAGCTTAAGATCGAGTCGAGTCTTGGCTTAGCAACATTGTATAGTACATGTAATTGATCAAGATTTTTAACTCGCCACCAGTAAAATATCCTTTATCCAACAAAACCGTGTTTTCCTTTTCCCTACACCTAACGTTATAACCCATTTAAAAGCCCTCTTTGATAGTTTATCTTTGGTGCTTACGCCTAGTGGAGGAGGTTTTCGATCCTTTCCCAAGCCTATGGTAATCTATTTGCTATGACAGGTAGTGAGAGATATTATCCGTTTTCATTTATGAGATTTATTTTGATGACACTTGAGAGATGTGAGTATCTAAACACTACTTGTGAGGTGCTAGTATGTAATCTCCGTGCTTATTATGATTGAAGTGGAACGATTATTTGTTGTAATTACTTTTATGTTAGCATTAAATGACCCCTAACTTGTATTTTAATTAGAATAAAAGCACATTTGCTTGAGGACAAGCAAATCTCAAGTGTAAGGGTATTTGATGAAGCGAAAAGTGTACCGCTTTTAAGGGGTCATTTAAGCCTTAAATCGTATTTATTTGATCAAATATCGCCCTAAATCGTTCCTTTTGTCATTTTAGGTACTTTTGAGGAGAAATCTGGAAAAGGAGGCATTTTGGACGTTTTTGGAGCATAAAAGTGAAGAAAACGGCAAAGTCTCAAAAATCGGCTAAAAGTTACTCTTGACGGCGTCAGACTTTACTCTGGACGGCGTCATGCCTTGGCAAGAAAAGTTGGACGTGAAATTTACTCATGACGGGCCAGTGAAAATAGCATGTGAATTCTGACGGCGTCACGCTTTAACTTGATCAAGGGCGTCACGGCTTAAATCATAAGGGGACGGCGTCACGTTCATGGTTCGACGACGTCAAGCCTTGATAAGCCAGAATGGATTTTTGAAGAGCTAAAGAGGGACGGCGTCAAGAAGGTCATCCGGGAACCCTAAAAGCGGCGAGGTGACGGCGTCACACTCCATAAGGTGACGCCGTCAGATCCAAAAATCTATATATAGTTTTCTAATTTTTTGTCATAAGGGAGAGCTTAGTGTGTGGAATTTTGGGAGAAAACCCTAAGACGATTTTAGCTACTTTTTCAGGGCTTTTTGCCTTGAGATCTTCCATGTTTCATTGAAAGATAAGTTATCAATTATTCATTCAATATGTCTATGTGTTGTTTGATTCTATCTTATTCTTGTCTTTTGTTTAACATGTTAGGCTAAATTTATCTTGTGTTTGCTTAGATCTAATGAAACCTAGCTATTGATTATTGGTTGTTAGTGTGTTATTAGTTGTATTGGATGATTGTTTATCTATGTTAGGCTTAAGAAAACTGGCTAACTTCCTATTCGGTAACTTGCTTGAACGTCTTAAGAAACATGAACCAAATGCGTACTAAAGGTTTTTATGGTTGTATTTAATGCACAAGCGAATTCTAGTGATCCCATGTTAGGAGCTTCCTAGCCGGCTCGACATAGGAGTGAAGTAGGAGCTTGTAGAGTTGGGGAAGTAAGTACGCCACCCCACGAATGGTATTAAGGAATACACCCGTCATCCACGCAACTAATACACACTAATTAACCGGTAAAAGATAGTTAGGGAGTAAGGAAATCTAAGTAAACACATTTCTCTACACATAAGTTTCTCACCACATTTTCATTTCAGTTATTTTATTTTATTTGCATTCGTAGTAATTTGGGTTAGTTGACTAGCAACTAATTCCGCCCACTCCTTCAAACCCGAGATTTTACTCGCTTTCATAAAATTATAAAAACATAAAAAAGAATCTTCCTCAACCCTTAGACCTAATTAGAGTAGCCTTTCATACCTAACGAACACTATTCCCTGTGGAGAACGATCAATCCCCCGTACTTACCACTACACTATACTACATCGGTCAGGTACACTGCCTGGTGGGGTTGTAAGCCTCTTGAGATCCCTCGAGAGGTAAAACCTGTTGTAAGGTTACAAAACCACGCAATCAGTACTAAATATACTAAAAATTGGATAATATGTATAAGGACATGTCGTAAACGATTAAAAGGAACACGAGCCGTTCACGATGACAAATAACATATAGACACGTTAAAAACTTGAATAGCCAAAATATTAACACGACGGAAAAGATTAAAATCACTAGACTAAATATATATATACATTTTTACAAGTAATCTTACATACTCTCGGAAAATAGAGACATATATTGACATATACTTGAATAGTAAAATGTGGCACTCAAAAGAACGACAAATTAAATTCACGATAGGTGTAGACAATAAAACATGGCGGGATATATATATGTTAACTCATGTATCGTTATTTTGAAACAAAATTAAATGAAAATGAACGTCACTAATGATATACCAATTTAACTTGAATAAATTCGTTGAGACATAAACTTCTAAGCTAATATTGCGTAAAAATGAACCATATTAAATAAATGACGAGAACTTAGTTAACCTAGCTTAGTAAAATTAACGTTATATTAGTAAATGTCACATATATCAAGTCATGCTTTTAGAACCACATAGATGTGCGAAAACGTTGAAATTAAAATGTGTAAGAACTAGAACTATAATACTTGAAACTAAGACATGATTATTTAATCTAGGTTGCGTGTTGGTGTCGTGCACAACGTTCACTGTTCAGACTATTGAAGGTGAGTATTCAGAACCCCTTTTTACCGTTTTATTGTTTGGGGTGGAATGCATGACTTAAAATTTTTATTTGAACTTATGACATATGTTTTGACTGAACTCTTTGAAATTGACTTTGACCTTTAAAATATTGTTTGGGCTTATGACTTGTTTTGAACTGTTAACGTGCCGTACGCACTTAAATTTTAGTCTCCCATGTTTACGGAGCAGGCCTGATTTAATTTGTATATAATAGTTGGTATGATGTACCGTTCGTACATTCGCATTGTTAGTCCCCGATTGGTTTGCCGTTCGCACTCCAATTTAGACGTACCGTTCGTACGGCTCCCTTGTGCGGAGCAGTAGGTAGTATGGATAGCGCTATTAGAGGTCTGCCAATCTCATTACCCTGTTTATGGAATGCATATTATTTATTTTAGGGACTTTGCCGCATACATTATTATATACTTGTCCTTTAATGTGAACTAAATGAGCATGTGTGTTTGACTATAAGACGTTCAATATTTTTATATAATATGATTGTGAAATCATAGGTTACATGTCTTGTATGGGCAAGACATGTAACTGAATGATTTGACACTTGGACTTTTTAAAGACATTAGACTTCTTTTTGGACAAAACCTGTATACTCACCAACTATTTTCATAGTTGACCCGTTTTCTCATGCATTTCAGGTGATCGCTAGTAAGCATTTTTATGAAGACAGTAGCATAAAGGAGTCGTCATGTTTTTCATTAAGTTGTCAAGAAAATATTTATCAAGAGTTTAAACTTATTTTATTTGCCGGTGTCGGCCAAGACAATGTTGTATTAATGTATGGTTTTTCCTTAAGTTTAATTATGGCATTGTACTATATCTCTTTTGCGATGTATATTGATTTCGTAGCACCCCAGGACCCGAAAGCTTCCGAAAAGCCAAATTTTGGGGGTGTTACATAGTATCTCTCTTACCATTCTTATATTGATTAACATTTGCAAAGAATGCTACTGGTTCAGTCATGTGGTTTGTCACTTGTTTTTGTTTCTCTACTTGATGCGTGGTTTTGCGACCTTACAACAGGTTTTACCTCTCAAGGGATCTCGAGAGGCTTGCAATCCCCACCAGGCAGTGTACCTGACCGATGTAGTATAGTGAAGTGGCAAGTACGGGGGATTGATCGTTCTCCACAGGGAATAGTGTTCGTTAGGTATGAAAAACTACTCTAATTAGGTCTAAGGGTGAAGGAAGATTATTTTTGTATTTTTATATTTTATAGAAAGCAAGTAAAATCTCGGGTTTGAAGGAGTGGGCGGAATTAGTTGCTAGTCAACTAACCCAAATTACTACGAATGCAAATAAAATAAAATAACTGAAAATGAAAAGGTTGTGAAACTTATGTGGAGAGAAATGTGTTTACTTAGATTTCCTTACTCCCTAACTATCTTTTACCGGTTGATTAGTGTGTATTAATTGTGTGGATGACGGGTGTATTCCTTAATACCAATCGTGGGGTGGCGTACGTACTTCCCCAACTCTACAAGCTCCTACTTCACTCCTATGTTGAGCCGGCTAGGAAGCTCCTAACATGGGATCACTAGAATTCGCTCATGCATTAAATACAACCATAAAAACCTTAGTACGCATTGGTTCATGTTTCTTAAGACGTTCAAGCAAGTTACCGTATAGGAGGTTAGCCAGTTTTCTTAAGCCTAACAACGATGAACAATCATCCAATACAATTAATAACACACTAACAACCGATAATCAATAGTTAGGTTTCATTAGATCTAAGCAAACACAAGATAAATCTAGCCTAGCATGTTAATTAAAAGACAAGAACAAGATATAATCAAACAACACATAGACATATTAATTGATTAAATGAATACTTATCTTCAATTAAACATGGGAGATCCAAGGGTATGAAAACCCTTAAAAATGGCAGAAATTCGTCTTAGGGTTTCTCCTCACAAAGTTGCACACTAATGACAAAAAATTGCAAAACTATATATAGAACTTAGGGGCTGACGGCGTCACGTTGTAGATCTTGACGCCGTCACCTCGCCGTGTCTAGGGTTCCCGGATGGCCTTCTTGACGCCGTCCCTCTTTAGTGCTCCAAAATCCGCTCTGGCTTATCAAAGGTTGACGTCGTCAGAAATGGGCTTGACGCCGTCTCTCTTTAAGTTAAACCGTGATGGCCTTGATCACCTTAAAGGGTGACGCCGTCAGAATTTCCATTGTAAAACTCCCTGGCTTATCATGTGTATTTTTCATATCCACCTCTTTTGCCAAGCCATGACGCCGTCTGGAATAATCCCTGACGCCGTCAAGAGTACTTTTCCAGCCGATTTTGAGACTTTGTCGTTTTCTTCACTTTTATGCTCCAAAAACGTCCAAAATGCTTCCTTTTCCAGATTTCTTCTCCAAAGTACCTAAAATGACAAAAGGAACGATTTAGGGCAATATTTGATCAAATAAATACGATTTAGGGCTTAAATGACCCCCTAAAAGCGGTACACTTTTCGCTTCATCACTTGTTTTTGTTTCTCTACTTGCTGCACAATGTAATAAGCCTTGTCTACATTAGGAAAAGGGTCCATTGCTAGTATTTGGTTCCTCACTGACTCATACTCATCATTGAGTTTCATAAAAAACTGTTGATGCGGCAGATTGCAACACCGAAGTTTTACAATCCTCCTAGGCAGAGTACCTAACCGTTGTAGTGTAGTATAGGTAAGAAATGGGAGGATTGATCGTTTTCTAGGAGAATAATGAGGTAGGCTCGAAGTGTATAACGAATTAAGTCTAAGGGTTGAGGGATGATTACTTTTGTATTTTTATATTTTATATAAAGGAGTGTGAAATCTCGAGGTTTGAAGTGTCTGGTTTTTATAACTAATTAAACTAAATATGCACAAAAGTAAATTGATAGAAAATCGTATAGGTAAACAAAAGTGCTCACTTAATCATGCATTACTCCCTAGTTGAATTCTCTAACTTATTGCCATGTCATCCTCGTTAGTGCAATGTGTAAGTATTTCCCTAATTTGGCAGTGAGTTGGTCAAGTCCGATATCTATGTGACAACCTAGGCAAGTGTTACATGCAGACAAGCTCTTGCCCAATAATTAATCACACGCACTAAATACTTAAGAAGAATCTCCACTCAGTGAACTTATGGTTGCAAGAGGATCCTTAATTCCAATCACGTTTCACTAGACGTCTAACTGTAGTACGGGATACAACTAGTTTTATAATGCCTAACGTGCACACCACTAACAAGAAGCAATAATATTAAATACTACACCTAGGTTTCATGCAATCATAAGCAAACACTAATTAATTAAGCCAAGCATGTTAAATCGAAAAAAAGACAAACAAATAATCACACAACACATAGACATATTGTAATGATTAATGATTGAATAATTTATATTCAATAAAACATGGAGTTATGGTGGCTAAAAACCGTTAGAAAAGCTGTAAAATTCGGACCTCAAAGTATCTCTCCAATCCCACACAAAGTTTCTACCCCTTAGAATGGAAATTAAATGAAAATATATATCGGATTATAATTGTGACGGCGTCACTTGCAAAGTGTGACGCAGTCAGCTCGCCATCATTAGAGTTTCGTTATTGGCACCCAATTAGGATCAAGAAATGAACGGAATTAATATTGAGCACGAATTAGCGTGTGCTCTGATACCATATGAACGCAGTGAATAATTCGGGAAAATGATTATCATTTCACACATTGAAATGAGGTACAAAGTTTGAATATATACAAAGAGGGAAAAGATAAAACTGTCTAACAAACTTATTTACACTTTAGTCCTGCATGTTTATTAACAAAGACATTTAGGACTGAAACTTATTTACAAAGTAATAAGTCTTCAATGATCGAACATCTCAACTTTAATTCATGTAACTTCTTGTCTATAGTGGTTAGATTTTCATATATTCGGGTGTCATTTAATTTGTAAATGTGTCTAATGTTGATGCGGAGAGTATAAATTTAAGTACATATAGTGGCCAAATTTTCATATATACGGGTGTCGTTTGATTTGTAAATAAGTCTAATGTTGATAAGTAGAATATAAAATTACTACATACGTTGTGTTTTCAAGAAAAAAAATAGAGTGCAAAGTAAATGGAAAAAAAAAAGGTAAATGAGATGGTAGTGAATGAAGAAAAATGGAAAAACAATTATGTTTTCTTAGGTCTAGAAAAAGAAAGAAAGTGAAAGTGGGTATATTGTTGATTTTACAAAACTATCTCTATACTTTCAAAAACAGACAAGGAATCAAGTTGTAATTACGTTTATTTTTGTCATTTGCTTTATTTTTGTAGTTGTTTACTCAACTTTCATCCCAAAAATGGTAAGAAAGTGCTCTCACAAAAAACTACAACTTTCTTCCATTTTTTTTCACAATTTACTTTCACTTGCATTTTTAAAAAACATAATAAGAACACATCATATTTTTGTTTTCATCACTTTCTTTCACTTTATACCCAAAACCAAATCTTGAGAACATAGTGATAGATAGAAAAAAACAAAGACGCCTACTGTATCTCAAACTAAAAAAAATCATCAAAACCCCCTATAATGAGTAGGTTTGTAGAAATCTTCGTAATATCGGTTTTTCAAAACCCATCCTAATAGATCAAACACAATGTATCATTAATTCACTATCAAACATTCAAACCCATACCCATAGCAAAACCCTTAAAACAAACACAATCCTAGTAATCTCTACATGTGTCTAATTATAAATAAAAAGAGTGTCGACAATGTCATACAAAAAATAACCCAACAATGAATTGATGTTGTCTTGTTTTTGTTTTTAAACTTATTCATATCATAGGAATGCAGTTGAGTATGATTGGTGACAAATCTACACGACTACACTTGCAAGCCCCTCATGCATGTGAGTGATGATGATGGGTGAACCATCAGCATTTTGTAAACCACCTTTTGATTTTGGTGGTTGCATCGTAATTTACTTGAAACATGCAACCAACAATAGACCCCAACTAATCAATTTACTCGTACAAGATTACAAACACACGACTCTTTGTTTTGTTACGTTAAAGTTACACTTCAACTTGTTATTCATTATAACGATGGACCTTAGTAGAAACCGGGGAGGCCCACCCAAAACTTTTAGGGCGTGTTTAGTAATGGAAAACTCCTCTGTTTTTCAGAGAGATTATTTTAGAAAACCTAAGAAAATATAAAACGTGTTCAAATTGAGTTTTTGACAAAAGTTTTCTTGCAAAGATGGAAAACCTGTTTTCTAAGTTTATAATCAAGTTTTAGAAAACTCCTTTTATGAGTTCTCCATAAGTTTCTCATTTTAGAAAATCCTATCTAAACACATTTACAAGTATTCTCTAGAGAAATAATAGCTCTCCTATTCTCAAAAAAATTAAAAAAAATGAAAACTAAGAAAACTTTTCCATTACTAAACGCAACATTAGGTTTTACTTATATTTGCTTAGAGGAGATACAACTTTGGCCTTCCCAAATTAACTAATATAACACTCGACCTTTCCAATAAATTCACCAAAGTTCTGTCTATGATTATAACGATAGTATTTTGAAATTATGGTTTTAATCTAGTAATTTTACAAGGACCGATATAGTTTGTAAACAGGGCCGGACCTAAGGGGGGTCTCAGGTTTTCTATATCACATGGATATTTTTGTTGTATGGTGTCAATTTCTGTAGAGTTGGTTTTTTTCTTCATCTTAATACTATATAATGCTGTCCGTTAACGGTTTTATACTTTTATTTGAAATATTGCACCTTTTATCATCAACAAAATACATTAAAAAATGGTTTACAACTTTACAAGCATCTAAGATGAGTTATTAATCAAGTGTGGATCCCATGAAGATGAAACAACAATGTTTAAATGTACAAAGAACATTATTTTGTTTGTATGCCACATGCATTCAACTCTCATCTACCCATAATCCCCTGTGACAGGGTTTGGTTTCTGCCATCAATTTATGTTTTCATCTACAATAATCATGGGAACAACATGTGGTTTTCATAGTAGTGGTACAATTATTATATACTCATTTATCTAACTTTTTTTGTTTAATCATTATCTTTATGTATAGAAGGTTAAATAGGAAGTTTTGGGGTTAGTTTGTTTTTTATGAAATCGATATCACGACCCAGATATACAGATAAATGGACAAAAAAGGAACAAAATTTGAGATAATAAATATAGTGACAAAGAGGGAAAAATATTATTCAATCACATATAAACCAAACAAAAACCGTAGGAAAAGTGACCAAGTGTTTTATGATTCTTCTTTTCACATCAAGCACAGGTACATATGAATTCTATGCATACATGGTTAAATGTTAACATAAATGCATGAATTTTTATGCATCAAAAAACGTGTTTGGTCACTTCATTTGTTTCTATGAACGTTTGTTACTAGAAACATAAAACATTTATTTTTATATCATATATGCTATAGCGAAATGAAAAATTCAAATGGTTTGACACTAGGGGTGTTAACTTCAAACGTAAACACCAGGGGTGTTAACTGAGCGGTTCAGTTAATAATTTGAAGTTTCAAACTACCTATGATCCATAGCGAGGTGAGTAGTTATTTTACTATTCGAAACTGAACTGTACTTGACGAGTAATCAGACATGCAGTACTCAAAATATGCGGTTAATCTGTAGTTAAAATTTGTTACACATTTCGAATGACCCAAAATTTGTTACACATTTCGAATGACCCATTATTGTTCCACATGTCACTAATCAACTATGTTGATTTGTACAAAGTAGGCTAGTACCACTATCAAGGACGGACCCAGGATTTTTAAAAGGGTGTTGCATAAAAGAAATGTTGGGCTAACTAAAGTTACACCGTAAGAAACGAAAGTAGCAAAAAAAATTTGGGGGTTGCACATACCACAAAAAAGGCAGTTTTGAAATCTTTTTGCACTTCGTGACCTAAAATCGGGTGTAATCCGTGCCACACCCGGCATACATGTGAGTCTGTCCATGACCACTATATTCCGATATAATTTGTTCATTACAAACGTTTGTGTGTGTCATTATAACGCGTTATATTAAGATCGTAACATACGTATCTCACGAGACCAACCGTGGTAAGGCCATGCACCACAAGTGGTCAGCGTATGTAGCACCACCAACCGTGCGCGACTGTTGCTACGTATTGACATGCTTGACGCATGAAAGGGTCAGTTGTGTGTCTATAAATGTGTCGTGGAATATGTTTGTGTTTGAAGTGAGGTATACATAAATAGTAGAGAATTTGGTAACCACTAGAGAGGTCAATGTGATAGGAAAATGATGAGAAAATATGTTGATGTAACGATGACGACTATCACAACCGCATCCAACCTAATGCGCAAATAATATCAAAGTAAATGTGGAACTATAAAATAATAGTACGAGCACATAGGATAATGGAAATACGTGCGGCATAAAACCTGTCGGGTACCCGGAATCTCTCGTCCACAACACCACTTTGACGACATTGTTTCTTCCTTTTGAGTTGTCCCATGTTTCATACTCTATTTCCACTACTCTTATGCTCCATATTTTAATACCAATATTACCCGGTAACAGACAAAAAAAAAAAAAAAAAAAACCCAAAAGCAGTATCACTTTGTTTGTCGATAACACAACTTTTGTGCATATGTAAACAAAAATACTAATAAACACATGAGCAATTTGGGACCCTCAAATGCATAGACGATATCAAACATTAAGATAAACCACCGATCATGTACATATGATAACATGATATCGTATTTATGGGCTGCACGATATCTTCCTAAATACAACATGAACAAACCCTTTATTTGTTGGTATTCATCAGTGATACCTGCACACATCCCTCGAAATTAGTTACAATACCGTTACACACATCCCTGAAATAACATTACGGCAATCCTGCTTTATTTGTTGGTATTCATCAGTGATACCTGCAAGTTAGAAAACTTAGTTCAGAAATTTAAAATTTTAAACAAAAAGATACAAAAATTTTAGAGAGACTTTTGGTCCTATTTAGGAGCGCAATCATGGATTTTAGAACTTGAAATAAAGTTTAATATGTAACATCATCTGGGTGTTCATGAAAAGTGTATTACCAGGAGGATATCTTCATCTGTGCCATAGGATTTGCGAGCTTCTTCCAAGCATTTTGATGAAATCCGATCACTTACCCTGTTTACACAATAAACAATGGATCAGTATTGTCTGATGGGGTAAATTTTTTTTGAAGTCAATTCCCGATGCTTAATGGCCAAATTCAGGAAACAATACACCTAAATTTTGCCACAATGGAAAGGACTGATATAAAAATTTCTACCAAAAAACGGATAAAAGATAAATATATTACTCATTATGCTTAATGAACTTCAAATATTGTGAAATACGTACCCTAAATTGTTTGTCGAGGAAAATTTGTTCATTTCACACATCTTCATCTCCTTCATCTTTTATTTTCAGATTTTTGTCTTTTAAAAAAAAAAAAAAAACTTAGAAGTCATGGAACTTAAAAGGTAGAAGACAATTTTGTTTTCTTATAAGGAGTCACGGAACATACAATCACGGTTATGGTGGTCGTTGTGGCAGTGTTGACTGGTGGGGTGGTGATGGCTGTTGGTGGTGTGTCGATTGGTGGTGTTGACGTCTGAAAGTGGTGGTGGTGGTGTTGGCGGCTGGAAGTGGTGGTGTTGGCAGCTGGAATTGGTGGTGGGCTGTTGGCAGCCGGAAGTGGTGGTGAAGGCTTGTGAAGAAGACGAAGGGCTTTTCATGTGACAGAGGGTGACCTAATTATGTATTATGAGCGTTGACCGTAATCAATGTTAGCTTAAATGATAATATTTTGTAAGTTAAGCATAATGAGTTACGACGGATAGTACATAAAGTATATTTAGCTTTTATAAAAAAATACATCCTTAATGTAAGCATTGAAAGACGGGGGATACATAGGAGGGAAGATAAGAATGTTTGTACCTGGGGCTGGCTGGATCTCGGATCTCAAATTCGTCGGTATGAGCATCATAGCCACAGATAACAACATAATGACCTATACGGTCATCAAAATAGTTAGTAACATTTTTCTTTTGTTAAAGTTTTTCTTTGTGAATACTGAATAGAAAGGTCATTTCTCACCAGTATATGTTGCAGTGCCTTCATAAATTCGTGGCATACGGACATCCTCCCTCCAAGGCTGACTACAAAATTATTATTAATATAGCAAGTAAGCTTCTTGATTTGACAATTGATACCGATGTATAACATATGCAATTTTCCATATACAAACATCTTGAAAAAAGATAGGATTCGACGCAGATGAATCACGTCGTCGTAAGAAGTATATAAACTTTGAGTAGCATACCTTAAAATGCACTGGTCAACTAAAGCAATCACAATATATTTTCCTGACAAGATCAAAACGATGATTTCTTCTCCCTTAATTGACCTGTGCTGTTAACAAGGAGAAATGTGTGTGCTTATTTCAAACATCTAAGGCGGTGTTTGGCATTGCCTTTTGAAAGTTACAATTGAGTTTTCATGTTTCAAGTAGCGGACAATTAGCTTCGGGAGTTTAGGACAAGTGAGAATGACTCTGATTATCTGATTATTTAGCTACTCAAAAACCGATGCATTTTATCAGATACTGATAAGCCATTTTACAAGTAATTACTTAAAAGGAACCAAATTTATTAAACATCTAAACAACTCATTTATCTGAATACCACAACTTAAAACAGCAGAAACATATCCACACATCATATCATGCAACCCGATTTTACAAGTAATTACTTGATTATGATCATCCCAACTTACACAATACTTTTTATAAACACAATGCCAAACACCTCCTAAAGTTTATAATTTTGGTAAGGAACAATAAAATCCAAATGGCTCTACGGCTCTACCCGACATATCAATTTGAAAAACATACTATTTCCTAATCAAAGGTTGTACCTCTATCTTTATTCCCTCTTCTATTGATTTCTGAAATAGCATATCCACTCTCCCTATATCATTGGCTAACTGCTCCTGCAAAGAACAAAACAATTTTGGAGTACATATGAAGGATATGGTAAGTGGTGTATTTTATAAAAGATACAATACACCAGCAAATGATCTCCAACAACCCAATTCAAAGAGGATACATATATCAATTCAATTATCTACACGGGAAGTTACCTTGTAAAACGCCTCTACTGAAAAATCTGGATTAGCACCTATAGTTACGGTGAAGAATAAGAATCGAATAGATAACTTTCTCAATAAATATGCCAGATCCACGGTCCAAATACTACAAAAGCACAAACAATGAACAGTGTATCAAAATCAATGGACCAGCAGAATTCTCATTTCTTAATCGTCGAAAAAGACAACATTTCATTTTTAACAACTTTTCAGACTAGGGTGTTTGTTTTAGTTTATTTTCGCCATATGAGTATTTTCTTAGGCTCATTTTATTGGCTTTTTATCTGATTTACGATTTAGAACTGAAAGATAAGTATTGGCTGAAAAAGAAGCCAAAAAATGGGCATACAAAAACTAAGCCGAGCAAAATAAGCTCATAAGCCAGAGAATAAGCTAAAACAAACACCCTTATTTAGAAGCTATAAAATGATCATCTGATCCACTTGCAAGTGTTTGAGTCTTTATGTTTTCAAGTGGCGAACAATCAGTTTATAATGTTTAGGCATAGTGAAAATGATTCTGATATTTAGGGGTCACATAATCATTTTAGAACTAGCGACACAAACACTGATGCATATGATCAGATTCCTTAAAAGCCATTTTACATATAACTCCTTATGGAAGCGAAACTATCTGAACCCCACAACTTAAAACAACAACATTATATCATGCAACCCGTTTTATAACGACTGTTTACTTGATTTTGATCATTCCAATTTACATAATCACCTTTAAAAACACAATGCCAAACACCTCCTAAAGTTGTTTATAAATCTAGTTTGGAACAAAATAAGCTCATAAGCCGGTAAATAAGTTAAAACAAACACCCTTAAGTTAAATCTAGTTCTGATCCGTTTTTTAGTGCACACGACCTACAAAACCTACCTGCTTAGAAACTTAAAACAATAATTGCATCAAAAGATTAGTAATATATTTAGGATATCTTAATGAGCCACTTATTTAGAAGCTTACGCATCCAACTAGTTGATTATGTGAATGTTTACTTTTTGCTATTTCATATCAGAATAACCACCACCAAATGGCCTAGTGGTAAGGTCCTTGCTTTCGTCACAAGAGGTTCAAACCTCGCTAGGTGTGTACATTTGGAAGTGCTCAGGGAAGGCTCTGAAACGGTCCCGAGATTAACCGGTGAGGCTGCGTACATCTGAGTAAAAAAGGTTTGCCCTCCCCGGGTAACCTGGATAGGGAAAACCTCATCTGTCTACCCGTTTTATTTCAAACCAGAATAACTAAAACACCACATTTTTATCAGACGTTTTGACATCATGCCCATTTGTTATCATTTCTTTGGTCAAGTGAAATACAAAATATGACCTAGCTAATAAGGTTCTCATGATTTTCTGAACTCGACAAGTACCTACGCCTTAGAACCCTGCTATTTATTAAGTGACAAGAGGAGGAATATACCTAGTTGTACGACACAGCTCCTCCAGATCTTGAAGATCGTAGTGGTTAAGACCAAGCGTTTTCAAAACCATCAGAACACAAGCAAGACCACAATCCCAGGAACGTAACTGCCTTATATGTGGGACCTAAACCACATACACAAACCTTAATTAACTAAAAAACCAACAATGGCTACCTTAAAACAAATAATGAAGGACCAAATGTACTTACATTAACAAAGTGTGAGCGACCCAAATTCCCATTGCGCGAACCGAAATTGAATAAAGCAGCCCAACTCATATCATCATCGTCCTCTTCACGAACATCGGCTTTTAGTAACTTGTTTAAAAGAGCATGTATAGGCCACATCACTAGTGACTAGACAGAAACGATGACGATCACCAACATATGCAACTAATACTTTGTTCCTAGCATGTAATATCCCTGCATTATTTTTGTGTGGTTAGCTGTAGCATAGCTAACTTCAACTAATATATTAGACTAGCAGAGCATCTAGAATCCCCAACAAACAAGATTATGAGTTTCAACAACAACAACAACAACAACATACCCAATCCCACGAGTGCGGGGTATGGGGGAGGTGAAATGCAGACAGATCCTACCCCTGCCCCCAGGATAAACCCGGGAGTAGAGAGACTGCTTCTAGGAGGACCTCCGGCCAGTGTAAGTCATGTACGTGTGTAGGTGTGTTGTGCTCAAGCTATAAGTGCGTGAGAAAGAGAGCAATAACAACGACAAGGAATATATAGAAACCAAATACGAAATGCAAGCATACAAGCAATCAGGCAATAACAAAAACCAGCATAAAAAGACATCAGAAAAAGGACAAACAGACAAAAAAGCATACGCCACATGAGAACAAGAAAACACTATAAAAAAAAAGAAAAGAAAAAGAAAAAAGAAAGCGCATAAGAGGCAAAGGGGCATAAGCAATAGCATAAGAGCATACAAGCAAAAAAACAACCGGGCAAGGGCACAAAAGAATAAACGCACGCAGAAAAAAGGAAACTCAAGACAAAAAAAAGACCTAAGAGAGCAACGAAGAACTAAACAAGGCGACACTATGGGGATCTATACATAAGAGGCAAAGCTACTAAAAAGCTCCTAAAAGCCTAAACGCAAAAACTACCTCAAAACCTCAAGCAACCTAGCCCTATCCGCATATTCTAATACTATCTCTCCACACGTTCCTATCAGAGGCCATGTCCTCGGACAAGAGAAGCTCCTTCATGTCCTGCTTAAGTTTATCCTCCCACCTAAGTTTTGGTCTACCCCTTCTCCTCGAGCCGTTGACTAACAAAGCTTTGACTCTCCTAAGTGGCGCTGTTTGTGGTCTCCCCTTTACATGTCCAAAAAACTACTTACATGAGGCCATGACAAAATCTACCATATGAAACTGAAATCAACTAAGGGGGTGTTTGTCTAAGCTAATTTGATGGGCTTATGAGCTTATTGAAAAGCTTATAAGCTCATATTTTTGAGTTTAGAGAGCTTTTGAGGGCTTATGAGAGCTTGAGCTTCTAAAATAAGCTAGCTTTTGCAAATAACCTTTGTTTGGATGACAAGCTTGTAGTAGCTTCTAAAAACCCTAAGCTTTTGAAATGAGCATGAACTTTTGGTGTGGCTAATTACATAAAGACACTCATCTTTTATATTTATGCAGTATTTGGATTTTCTTAAAAAGCCATTTTACACCTATAAGCTCCAACTGCAGCAACTTTATCAAACATTTCTCACAATCCCACAAGCCCCAACTCCAGCTATGAGCTTAAGTAGATAAGCCCACAAATTTAGGCTTGTTAACTTATCAAATTTTCAATAAGACCATGAGACAAACACCCAAACAACAGGAAATTAATAAGAAAAGAAGAGTATTAAATTTGAGGGAAAGTCAAATACCGATCTGAAAAAGGTTATAATTCTTCTTTTTTGTTCCTCAAATGAGTTGTTGTGTTTGGGTCATTTTATAAATATGAAAATTAGACGTTTTCCATATTTTTATATTTTTATATTTGGTATCGGGTCAGATTTTATGTTGGGTCGGGGTTTTAACTGGGTCAAATTTGTTGGGAAATTAATGGGCCAAATAGTCCAAACTTTCAAGTTTCAAATAGCATGTAAAAGGTGGATGGGATATTTAGCGGGTATATTTGAAAAGTGAAAACCATGGCCACCGTTAACTTATCCTTAAACTTTTGATAATTCATTTTAACAAGGTTGTCTTGCACTCGTGTTTTTTTAGGTGCAAAAGGTGAATTATATTAATCATCACAAACTTATATACAACAATGAAGAAAGAGTAATAGACATGCCTATACTCTTCTTTTAAGATAAACAACAGACCAAATTCAATCATGGTATACCAAACCTTGATTCAGACTAACTAAAACTATCTCAGACATTCTTCCATAGAAAGCAGTCAACATTTTTCATTCTAGAAAAACTGCAGGCAATTCACACATTTGCAGGAACAAAGCAGTTCTCAATTCACCTTTTCATGCACCAATAACCATCTAACTACATTTCCATCTTACCCTCCCCTCCTTGATCATTCAACCTGCCACCACAATGACCAAGGTAGTACAGGTTAATGGCTTCATTAGGAACCCTTTACCCCTTCCACTGTAAGGGCTATACCACATGAGCTACATTTCCATCTCGAAAATGGCTTCACCCATATGGGAACACACACCCTACAGTGAGGACCATCCATTACCTCCTTTAGCAGCACATAACTAGGACCATGTAGGATCATCTTTCACTCCTCACAATTCCTAGAAACATGTACTGCCCACCAGCTCACTAATACCCTTCATAGATGGAAACTCACTTTATGGTTTTAAAATAGAACATAAACTGTCTCAACCTACACATTCCCATTAGTTATCTAACAAAGACCTACCATGGGAATGAATAGGCCAAAAACAGCCATGAGCTAATTTAGAAACCAAGTTACAGAGCCATCATCTAATAGTGAACTTAATTCTCAGTCAATTTCTAATGCAGAGAAATTTCTGAGAAAGGTTAAAAACCTGAGAATTGGCAGAGTTAACAATTCACCTCTGCATATTAAGATATCTCTGATTCCAGACACAATCTAAACATAATTTCTCAGACATCAATAAGAATTTGATCTCCCATCAGCAGGAAACTACTTTATGATGTTATGAAGACTCAGAATATGAATCTCAAAACACCAAGGTACTAGCCATCTGCTGAACACCCAGAAGTACAAAACCCCCATATACTGCACATACATCAGCTTTTATTTGCTGAGCTGAATGTTTTTGAACTTGATATCCCATTCTCTTGCTACATTATTAACCTGTACAGAATTCAACACCCTGATGCTCATAAGTCTTAGCTTCACAGATTCCAGAATGGTTTCAAGTAAAATCTCAGCAGGCCTTTTTTCAGATGTGAACTGTCTCTTATTTCTTTCTTGCCATATGAAATACACCCCTGCTCCTAGAACAATTTTACTCACAATACTTCTTATGCTTCTGTTCTTGAATCTTGTGGCCATGGCATTTATTAGATCCCTCCAATTCAAAGGGAGATCAGTTGCATATATCTTCCTTTTAAGAGCACTCCATAATCTTTCTGCATATGCACATTGGAAAAAAAGATGATCATGAGAGTCCATACAAGAATTACATAAGGCACATCTCATACTATCATCTTTATTCCACTTGTATACTCTGTCTTGGGTCTGCAATCTTCCATGGATAGCCATCCATAGCACAAACATATGACTAGGAATTCCTTGAGAGAACCATACAAGGTTACTCCAGTTAACCTCATGAACTTGATCTCTAAAATCTTCCCACACTTGCTTAATGGAAAACTGTTTGATGTCTCCACTCTTGCTTCTCCAAACAGTTTCATCTTCTTTATCAATAATATTTGGCACACTGAGATTAACTATTTCAGGAAATTTACCAGCCCACACATCCTTCCAAGCCCATTGGCCATTCACAATAACATCTGCAACAGTAGCATTATTGGAAAATCTTGCCTCATAAACATCTCTTCTACTAATTCTTTGACATAACTGGCCAATTTCACTCCATTTATCATACCAGACAGCAATTTTTTTACCATTGCCAATGTTATATTCAATATGCTTTTTAGCTTCTTCTCTAAGGTCTAGAAACACCTTCCACATCCAACTATCATTATGTTCAATCTCCACTTCCCATAAGCTCCTACCCCTTAATTTCACCATATGTACCCATTTGACCCATAGACTTTCCTTATGAGAAGCAATGTTCCATACATGTTTAGTAAGCAATACTTCATTCCATCTGCTCAAGCTTTTAAACCCCAAACCTCCTTGAATTTTAGGCTTACATATAGTTTTCCAAGCAATCTTAGCTTTGCCCCTTGCCAGATCCCCTTGACACCACAAAAAACCTTTAAGCAGCTTCTCAATTTCTTTCACAGTTGACTTGGGTAATAAAAAAACTGCAGCCCAATAAATTTGCATTGATCCAAGAACAGAAGCAATCAATTGCATTCTTCCAGCATAAGAGAGAAACTTATTCTTCCAATCTCCAATTCTAGCTTTGACTTTATCCACAAGTTGTTTACATTCCTCTTGACTGAGCCTTTTGGTAATCAAAGGAACACCCAAGTATTTGACTGGAAGAGTACCAACTTGAAATGGCATAACATTCAGGATATTTCTCTTCTCTCCCTCATTAAGATTACTGAAAAAAATGGTACTTTTGCTCATATTAGGATTAAGACCAGAAACTTTACTGAAATCCTCCAAAGATTGTTTTATAATTTTCACTGATGCAACATCCCCATAGCACATAACCAACAGATCATCAGCAAAGCACAAATGAGTAAGCTTAAGTTCTCTACACCCAGCATGATACTTAAAATCATTAGATGCCTGTGTGTTTCTTGCCATGATGAGAGAAAAAACTTCCATGACCAAGGTGAAAAGATAAGGAGAGATGGGATCACCCTGCCTAAGACCTCTACCACCTTTAAAGTATCCATGAACCTCTCCATTTACACAGATTGAGAAGGTTGAGGTTGAAATGCATGTATATATCCATTCTATCATTTTCTCATGGAACCCAAATTTTACTAGAATGGCTCTAAGAAACTCCCAACTTACTGTGTCATAGGCTTTAGCAATATCAATCTTTAAAGAACATTTCTTTGAACCACCCTCCTATTATACCCTTTAATAATTTCTTGTGTAAGCAAAATATTATCCTAAATATGCCTCCCTTGTATGAAAGCACTCTGATTCATATTAACAAGTTTATCCAGGCCACCCTTGATCCTATTAGTCAAGATTTTGCTAATACATTTATAAATGACATTACAACAAGCTATAGGTCTGTAATCATTCACTGACCTTGCTTGCTGACTTTTAGGAATCAAGGAAATCAGAGTTGAATTCACTTCTTTTAACAATTTTCCTGATGAGAAAAATTCACTTATAGCAAGACAAATATCCTCACCAACCACAGTCCAAGCTTTTTTGAAGAAGCATGCAGTATACCCATCAGGTCCTGGAGCTTTACAATCTCCTATATCAAACATAGCATTCTTGATCTCTTCCTTTGTAACATCACACACCATAGCTTGAGCTTCATCTCTGTCTAAAGTATTTGTGAAAATATCTCCCAAAGACTCCAAAGATTCCACTTGAGTAGACTGACCCAGAAAGTTTTCAAAGTGTTTAACAAAAGCAGATGCAATACCTTCACCTTCAATAATATCACCATTAGAATTAGTAATACTCACAATTCTGCTCCTGTTCTCTCTATTCTTAACAACTTTGTGAAAAAATGCAGTGTTTCTATCCCCCTCATGAAGCCATTCAATTTTTGCTTTTTGAAACAACAGTTTTCCTTCATCATTCAGGGCTTCATTATATTCATTAAGGGTCTGAGAAGCTAATCTTTTCTTTTCTGCATCATAAGGATCTTGATTAACCATCATCTGAGCAGCTTTAAGTTGATCCCTGAGACTATTAACTCTCACAAAAATATTACCATTCTTCCAGCTAATCTTGTTCAAGACAGGTTTAAGGTTCCTGAGTTTCTTAACAATTCTGAACATATGAAACCCATACACATCATCCTTCCAACTTTTTTCCACACTGGGGATAAAATCCTCTTTATCAGCAATATAATTTGTGAATTTAAAGGACCTTTTCTTTTTCTGCATAGCTTGGGGGATATGTAGAATAGCAGGACTATGATCAGATATAATGAAAGGGTGGAATACAGCAAAGGCTTGGTTATATTCAGATAAGAACTCAGCATTGGCCATTACTCTATCCAACTTTTTCAATATACTGGTAGTAGGGTTAGAAGGGGATTTGATCCATGTATAATACAATCCAGTCTGACAAACATCTTCCACTTCAACATTGTTCACACAATCAATAAACTCTTGCATATCACCACTGATAGTAGACCTTCCAGCAGAGTGCTCATCCAATTTCAAAGTCACATTAAAATCTCCCATAAGCACCCATGGATAACCATTAGAAGAACATTTAGCCATATATAACTCCTTCCATAAATTTCTCCTTTCTGTTCCAGAGTTAGAAGCATACACAAAACTACAATACATTTTCTTGTGATTGTGAATGTTTTCAATGAGGCAAAAAATGCTCTGCTTAGTGGTCTGAAGAACCATGAGTTGAACTCTAGCACTGTCCCAACCTATCACAATTCTACAACCACCTATACATTGCCCTATATTAGATACCCAGTTCCAATTACCAAACACCTTATTACAAGTCTTCTGAAGCTTAGGGGCTTTAACATGGGTCTCAATAATGGCAAAAACTTGGACTTTTTCCTCATAAATAAGATTTTTGACTTCATTCTGCTTTTTACTATTATTCATACTTCTAATGTTCCAAATTCCAATTTTGTAATCCATATAAAACTAGGAAAAGAAAAACCTAGTTCAATATTGAACTACTACCACCATTCACCTCATTAGCTGTTATATTCCTAACAACTAGAGATTCATCTTCACATACATCTTCAACACAATCTTCCATACCATTCACTTTATCTTGTCTCTCTTTTTCCCTATCAGCCTCCCAAGACCTCTTAAAATACTCATGCATTTCTCTAGTCCACTTTTCCATATCATCTGAGCTAGGCTTAAGTTTCAGGTTCAAAAACTTATCAACTTTCATCTTGTCTATTAACATACTAGCTCCCTGAATACTCTCATCACCCTCATCAACTAACACATCAAACTGATTCTTATTCCTATCCTGAGACTTTGACTTATTTTTTGATTGAGCTTGTTTATTCTGTGCATTTAAGGCTGGAAATTCTTCCTCAAAAGTTTTTTCTTTATCATTCTTAGGCACATTATTAACATCCTTCTTATCAGTATTTGTTTTCTTATTCCATTGTTGCTTCTGTTGTTTAAACTGCCATGTGGTTCTAAAAGCATTATTATTATCTTTTCCATTTGTTGTTTTAGCAGGTTGTGGAGGGTTCCTATAAGTGTTCTGAGAATCCCTACTACCCCCATCATTCTTATTTAACTCATTATCCTTAGTTAGCTCTGCCTCAGTCCTAACTCTTATCTTACAACATTCATAGTCATGACCAAACACTTTACAATGGGTACACACAGGAGGTTTCCAATCATATTCAATCTTAACACTTTTAGTACCTTTCACTCTATTGTTGCCATCTCTATACTGCATATCAACCTGATTCTTAAATCCTTTTTCAGCATCAAATTCCACAAGAACCCTAGCATACTCAGTTCTTCCTACACCATTCTTACAAACATAGGCTGTCATACTATCCATGATCATTGGTTTGCCTAGACTACTAGCTAAAGCACTAATACCTTTAACACTCCAAGCTTCCAAAGGGACAGTAGACATCCTAACCCATACAGGCAGTTTGGTTGGTTCAATTTTCCCTAAACCAATACTAGGATCCCACTTATACACCATTAAAGGTTTACCATTAACCATCCATGGACTTTTTTCAGCCACACTTAACATGCCTTCCTCCTTATTGAACTTAAACATCCATCTCCCATTCCCATTATCCACTATCTCCTTAAAGCCATACTTAGCCCACATTCTTCTTAAGTGATAGTTAAGAGCAGCTACAGACATATTATGTCCCACAAATTGTCCACATAAGGTCAAGTTCCATTTCCTACTTCCTATCTTAACAAGCTCCTCATCAAACACAACAACTTCATTCCCTAAATTGTCCAATACAGTTGGTATAAACTCCAATTTATTGTCCTCATACCTGTCTGATTGTTTGGTAGCACTAGCATAAGTCTTTTTAGGTTCTTCCTTATTTTCTACCTTATCAGTATTATTCACCCTAACATCCCCACTCTTATTCACCTCAGTATTATCAACAATAGGACTATCAGCATTAACATTCTTATTAACATCATTATCCTCGTTACTAGATTTATTAACTACTTCCTCAACAGTATTACTATTATCACTATCACAATTCATATTCACAACAGGTAAAACAGATTTATCCTTATCAGTATTCACAGGGTTACTTACAGTAGCTTTAAGAGGAGTATTCTTATTGCTATCAGCCTCATTAAACTTTCCCCCATCATTCCCAGCTTCAATTTCCCCAATTATCTCATCCATTTTCCCTTCATGAACCCTAATTTCATCCAAATTTCTAGAATTATCCTTTTCCGTCCGATTTTGACTTAAATTGCTCATAACATGATAAGAAAACCTCGCCGGAACCCTTAATTGCCGTTTAGAAGATCGTTTTTTATTCGACATTGAACCAAACAGTAAATTGAATCAAATTCAATGAAAACTAATGAAATTTGAAATGAAAAACTTGGGAAACTATGAAATCTAAACAGCTGAAATGAAATATTGGATTAGATTTGAAAAAAACAAAGAAAATGATAGGTAAACAAGCGTTTTTTTTTTATTTTTCATGGCTTTTTTTGGTGGGAAATTTGTTAGGGGAGAGGGAATTCAGTTAGAAGAGAGAGAAATTGGTTTTATGTGCTAATTAGATTGAAGCACAAAATATATTTGTTTAACTAGAAAAACTAGTGATGTAAGATTTTAACTAGAACTCTATGAGCTAGGGGATATTCAGTATTTAAACATCATTTCTTGTTTTATCGTCTCGTCTTGCACTCGTGTTGCGACGGGGTTACATTCAATCAATATCTTACGTGCAAGATTATAAATTTATATGTGTTTAAAAACAAAATAAAAGATTAAATAAAGTTTATGGGGATAAATTGTAAATATGAAATGAATAGTAAATTTTTGGATAATTAATATAAAAGAAGATGCATACAGTAAAAGGATACTACAAGTTAGGCTAAAGGAAGTGTAGAAATGGTAATAACACTTGAGAATGAATTCAACCAACCACCACTTGATTCAAATATGAAAAGAATATCAGATTACAATACCAGACATAAGAAGATCAGATTGAACACCAACTGTGGTCAATCAGATTAAGAACAACAATATTCAAAGACTGGATCAATATGATCAGTCAAATGATTTACAAGACCAAGAGATAAACCAACTCTTAGAGAGAGGTGAGAATTAATCAACTAAAAGAGCCGTTGAACCCTAATCCAGATGCGATCTTATATAGGCTTCATCTTATAGAGATAACAGCTTCAATCCCTGCACAATGAGAAACATACCAAACAAAGAAAAACACAAGAGGGTTAGAAATAGCAAGTTTCTGTAATGACAGAAACAGTCCCTGAAAGTTTGAAAGGTATTTTAACACCCTCCCTCAAACTTTCACTCCAAACATGTCCAACATACCCAACTGACCACTAAAAAACTTATGACTTTTGCAGTCTAAAGCTTTTGTCAAAATATCAGCAATCTGCTGAGAAGTGTGAATTTTCTCAGTCTTAATAACACCAGCAGAAACCTTCTCTCTAACAAGATGAACATCAATCTCAAAGTGTTTGGTTTTTTCATGAAATACAGGATTTCCAGCAATTTGTAAAGCTGAACTGTTGTCACAATACAACCTCATAGGAAGTAAACCATTAACACCCATATCACTAAGAATATTGGATAACCAAATAATCTCACAAGTACATGAAGCCATGCTTCTGTACTCAGCCTCAGCTGAAGATCTAGATAAAGTAGATTGCTTCTTACTTTTCCACGTAACTAAAGAGTCACCCAGAAAAACACAATAGCCAGACACAGATTTCCTAGTAACAGGGCATCTTGCCCAGTCAGAGTCAGCATAAGCTCTAAGCTTAAGATTTCCCTTTTTGTTAATTTGCACACCATTACCAGGAGAGCCTTTCAAGAATCTCAAAACCCTCAATGCAGCATTCAAGTGAGACTCAAGGGGAGCATGCATGAACTGACTTAAGCTATGAACAGCATAAGAGATATCTGGTCTGGTATTGGTTAAGTAAATTAACTTGCCAACCAGTTTTTGATAGTTCCTAATATTTTTCAAAGCTTTGTCATCAATAGACTCAATGTGATTAAGAGTGGTGTTTTCAGGCAAAGGTGTGTCAACAGGTTTGGCAGCAAACAGACCATATTCATGCAAGAGTTCTAAACAATACTTCCTTTGACTGAGACAAACACCATTATCATTTTCCAAAACTTCAATTCCAAGAAAGTATTTTAACTTTCCTAAATCTTTGATTTGGAATTTTGTTTTCAAAAACACTTTAAACTTCTCAATTTCATTAATATCTGTTATGAATATAAATATTCAGTTGAAGACTCGGTCACCCCGAGCACTCTAGTGTATTAAATAGCTCGTAGTAAAACAAGTAATATTAGTAGTAAAGTAGTTAATTAATATTGTGGAGTGAGTCGGGTCTTTACCCTCTGTCAGCTCGCTCCACAGTCCACTAGGGACAAAGTAAGTAGGCTATGCATGTAACTATAAATACCCCTCTCCTCATGTGGAGAGGGTTGGACCTTTTGCAAGCCTTCAATTCATTTTTTCTTTTGGTTTATCTCTCTAAAGGCTCCCTACTTCTTTCTCTCTCTAACATCTTGTTCGATCCATATAACCCACTCAATCTTGTGTTTATTAGTTTCTGAATATCCTACAATTGGTATCAAGAGCCATGGTTAGATTCGTGTAGTGCATATTCAGATTTGTGTTTGGTTTTTGGGTGCTTTTTTGGTTCGAACAAATAAGTAAGAAAAAACCCTTGTTTGATCTTGTTTTGTGGTTAAAGTAGTGTAAGACTTGTACTTTTATGTTCAAAAAGGTGTTTTAGATCGTTCTTGATAAGTTACAACAGTGTTTGTGACTTGTTTGTGTAAGATCAGACGGGTTTCTGGGTAGCGGGTTGTACTTCGGACTAAGTTTCATCGCAGCGGTTTACCATTCGGTGAAAGTTTCTTGTCAGCGGTTTACCCTAAGTTGGCTGTTTAGGTTCAGCGGCTTGGTTAATAGCGGTTTGTAATTTATCTATTTTTGGTAAAGGACAAACTGTACTGAAAAGGACAATTTGTCAACTAGTGGCAGCGGTTTGTCAGAAATTGTCAACTAGCGGTTTGTCGTTTTGTGTTAGAGGTTTACGGTTTGTCGTATTGTGGTAGAGGTTTACGGGTTTCAGCGAGTTAAGCATCAGCGGGTTAAAGTTCAGCGGCTTTAGTCTCAGCGGGTTAATCATTCAACGGTTTAAGTTTCAGCGGGTTAATCATCAGCGGGTTAAAGGTCAGCGGCTTTATCTCAGCGGGTTAGTCGTCCAGCGGCTTAGGTTTCAGCGGGTTAAATATCAGCGGGTTATCGTTCAGCGGGTTAATCCTCAGCGGTTTAATCCTCAGTTGTTTAACTGTTAGCAGTTCTGCTTTCAGCGGCTTAATACTTCTGTATTTCAGCGGTTTAGATTAGCGGTTCAGTTATCTGCTTCAGCGGCTTACTTTAGCGGTTTGACTTGTACTAGAGGTTTGGTACTCAGTTTTAGCGGCTTGTTATTAGCGGTTTGTTATTAGCGGTTTGTCTAGAAGGGTAGCGGTTTGCTTTTGAATTGCACATTAGCGGTTCTGAAAATACTTTTAACTCAATGGCGAGCACACCTTCCGACGATATTCAAGCAGCTGGGTCCGATACCCGTCTAGAAGGGTAGCGGTTTGCTTTTGAATTGCACATTAGCGGTTCTGAAAATACTTTTAACTCAATGGCGAGCACACCTTCCGACGATATTCAAGCAGCTGGGTCCGATACCCGTCCACCTATGCTTGATAGGACAGACTATGAGTCATGGGCACAAAGAATATGGCTTTATTGCTTGGGAAAAGATAATGGGGCAAACATCCTTAAGTCCATTGATGAAGGACCATTTCAGATGGGTACTACCAGAGATGCTGTGACTACTGGTGAAGATGGCACAGTCACACTAGGTATTGACAGACCTCGCACGTACAATGATCTTACTGAGGAGGAAAAGAAGAGGTACGATGCTGATGCGTGGTTTTGCAACCTTACAACAGGTTTTACCTCTCGAGGGATCTCAAGAGGCTTACAACACCACCAGGCAGTGTACCTGACCGATGTAGTATAGTGTAGTGGTAAGTACGGGGGATTGATCGTTCTCCACAGGGAATAGTGTTCGTTAGGTATGAAAAACTACTCTAATAGGTCTAAGGGTGAGAGAAGATTCTTTTTATGTTTTTATAATTTTATGAAAGCAAGTAAAATCTCGGGTTTGAAAGAGTGGGCGGAATTAGTTGCTAGTCAACTAACCCAAATAACTATGAATGCAATTAAAATAAAATAACAGAAAATGAAAAGGTGGTGAAATTTATGTGGAGAGAAATGTGTTTACTTAGATTTCCTTACTCCCTAACTATCTTTTACCGGTTGATTAGTGTGTATTAATTGCGTGGATGACAGGTGTATTCCTTAATACCAATCGTGGGGTGGCGTACGTACTTCCCCAACTCTACAAGCTCCTACTTCACTCCTATGTCGAGCCGGCTAGGAAGCTCCTAACATGGGATCACTAGAATTCGCTTGTGCATTAAATACAACCATAAAAACCTTAGTACGCATTGGTTCATGTTTCTTAAGACGTTCAAGCAAGTTACCGAATAGGAAGTTAGCCAGTTTTCTTAAGCCTAACATAGATGAACAATCATCCAATATAACTAATAACACACTAATAACCAATAATCAATAGCTAGGTTTCATTAGATCTAAGCAAACACAAGATAAATCTAGCCTAGCATGTTAAACAAAAGACAAGAACAAGATAGAATCAAACAACACATAGACATATTGAATGATTAATTGATAACTTATCTTCAATGTAACATGGAAGATCTCAAGGCAAAAAGCCTTGAAAAAGCTGCTAAAATCGTCTTAGGGTTTCCTCCCAAAAGGTTACACACAAAGTTCCACACTAATGACAAAAAATTGCAAAACTATATATAGAGATTAAGGTCTGACGGCGTCACGTTGTAGATTCTGGCGCCGTCACCTCGCCGCTTTTAGGGTTCCCGGATGGCCTTCCTGACGCCGTCCCTCTTTAGACCTCCAAAATCCGTTCTGGCTTATCAAGGCTTGACGCCGTCAGATTATGGCTTGACGCCGTCCCTCTTTAATTTAAACCGTGACGACCTTGATCAGATTAAAGGGTGACGCCGTCAGATTTTTCATGCAAAATTCTCTGGCTTATCATGAGTAATTTTCACATCCACCTCTTTTGCCAAGCCATGACGCCGTCTGGACCAATTCCTGACGCCGTCAAAGATACTTTCCAGCGTAATTTTGAGACTTTGCCGTTTTCTTCACTTTTATGCTCCAAAAACATCCAAAATGCTTCCTTTTCCAGATTTCTTCTCCAAAGTACCTAAAATGACAAAAGGAACGATTTAGGGCAATATTTGATCAAATAAATACGATTTAGGGCTTAAATGACCCCTTAAAAGCGGTACACTTTTCGCTTCATCAAATACCCTTACACTTGAGATTTGCTTGTCCTCAAGCAAATGCGCTTTTATTCTAATCAAAATACAAGTTAGGGGTCATTTAACGCTAATATAAAAGTAATTGCAACAAATAGTCGTTCCACTTTAATCATAATAAGCACGGAGATTACAAACTAGCACCTCACAAGTAGTGTTTAGATACTCACATCTCTCAAGTGTCATCAAAATAAATCTCATAAATGAAAACGGATAATATCTCTCACTACCTGTCATAGCAAATAGATTACCATAGGCTTGGGAAAGGATCGAAAACCTCCTCCACTAGGAGTAAGCACCTAAGATAAACTATCAAAGAGGGCTTTTACATGGGTTATAACGTTAGGTGTAGGGAAAAGGAAAACACGGTTTTGTTGGATAAAGGATATTTTACTGGTGGCGAGTTAAAGATCTTGATCAATTACATGTACTATACAATGTTGCTAAGCCAAGACTCGACTCAATCTTAAGTTAAAAACAAAATAACAAAAACATAAAATAAACATAAAATGAAACGGGATGGTAGTCCGTATGTTTTTTCTACTTTTCTTTTTCTCATTTTTTTGTATTTTTCTTGATTTTTTCGATTTTTTTTTTCATACACTCTTGCCCTACCATCCAAAATAATACATCATAGGGGCATTGCATTCCCCTTACACTTGAACTTTTACATAACTTTACAAATAACTATTCTAATGACTCGAATTAAGATAATTGAAAAACTTGGAGTACTTTTAAAATATTTAGCACATATGGGGGTAATAAATGATGTTCTTCCCCATTACTCCATTACACTAGTACTTTACCCATGAGTCCCAATCGTCCCAAAACAATATGTACAAGGATATGACTCGACTTAGCAACCATGTAATCAACTAGATAATTAACTTGGGTTTTAAACAAATGTTGTCACAATAATGCACTAAAAATGAGTGCATACAAGGTAGGCTAAGGCGATTTGGGTGTACATTTAAGTGGGGTGTAACAAATTCTTCCTTTAAGTAAAATGCTTAAAGGTCGAAACGAAAAGATAGGCTCTGAGGGGTGTACTAGGGGTATCGTGTACTAAAAATGAGTACAACGCAAAGGGTGTGGGAGAATTACTTGACCAATGTAGCCAAAGTAATTATAACAAAAACACAGGTGTAAAACAATGGGTTAATCCTAATGCCTCTTATCATGTAGTAAATCTAACTACACGAATGTAGTCTCACTTGTGGCCTCGGAATGGTCCTAACGCAAGTTCTAGAATCTAAGTGCTACCGGTACACACATCATAGCATAAATGCTTTTCCTACCAATTCTAGGGGCGAACCTCACATATTTGGGGGTGGAAAATTTTTTAGTGGTACGGTTTTTTGTGCTAGTCATATAACTTCCTATCCGTGAGACGCTCATTAAGATCAAAGTTTCACTCCTAAATGTTGTAAAAAATTTTAAATTTGGCACTAAAATTACCCTAACAGGTATTTATCTCAGTTTTATTACACATCTACTATTAAACAAACAAAAATCAAGCGTAAGAGCATTCTCTAATCGTACTTTTACCCCCCTTACACTTAAGATGAACATTGTCCCCAATGTTCAAATAACAAGATGTAAAAGCATGAAGTAAAAGAATGAAATCAAATACTCCCCTGATTCGCTCGGTGGATAAAGAAGTAACATGGTTAAATCTTCTTCCAAGAGAATGTAAAAGCTCCAAGACTAATGCATCACCAAAAGCTTGATTCCACATACATTTCCTTGTCTAAAATAACCTGTTAAACCTGAGAAAACAAACACGAAAACCTGCATAACATCGGCGGGATAAACTCTATATATAAGGATATAATGCTTGTGGAATGATAATTTTGCAGATTCCTGGAGATTATAAGTTAGAGTTTTAATAAAAACTTTTTATGAAAACAAAACTTTCAAAAATTTTTCAGAAAATTAAATCCGACGCCGTCAGGTTGTAAATCCTGACGTCGTCAGAAATGATCTGACAGAATTCTCATGTTACGTTTCCGGAAAAATTTTGGAAAAACCTATACCTTACTTCCTGGAAATCCTGCAAAATATCATTATGACTCGATACAAGCATTTGACTCAAACAAATACGAATATGTAGGTTAATTTATTATTATTACGATTCATGTTCATTTGTGTTCTAATAAACCGATTTGGATTTCCCTTACACTTAACTTTTGCAAAATACCTTTATATGTAGTTAAGACGAAGTTAAAAACAAGATAAAGCATTTTCACAATTTAGTTTTTGAACATGAATCAATAATAATAAAATTTAAACATACATACGGAAACAAATAAAATCAAACAAACAAATAAACACACAAAGCAAATAAAGCTTGGGTTGCCTCCCAAGAAGCGCTTTTCTTTATTAACGAGTCTTGTAGCTAGACTCAAAGTCCGGGGCTCTACGTTTTTCCGTTTTGTTTCTCTATTGCCCCTCTGATCATCCTAACAACCTCCATATCAACTTTGTATTTAGGTCCTAGGTTCAAGCAATCTTTATAATAAAGGCTTCTCTTATTCCAAACATAGTCCATGCCTTTCTCTTTATCCTCATCATTGATGTCCTCAATCGCACCAATGTTGTCCTTGTCAAATCGAGGCACAAAACGAAATTCATTTACCCGATAAGGCATCCTATATGTGATCCTATCTATGTGATTAGAAAACTGAACCGTGCCTCTCAAACGATCATACTTTAAATTGGATGCTTCAATAAATGGCTTACCTAACACCACGCGAGATAGGCGGCAATCAACAACACTTGCCAAATCTTCTAAGATCATGAAGTTGGTGACAAAGGTAAAATTCCCAACAAGGATATGCATATCCTTAATCCTTCCAACGAAGTTGCAAACTCCGCCTGGGCACTTGGGGTCCATCCTAGGCTCAAGTGGTGTGTTTATGATCTGGCTATAAAGGCCTGAGGACATCACGTTGATTGGGGATTCACAGTCAATGTAAGCATGCTCAACATATTGGTACCCAATCATACATGGTATCTTCACATTCCCGGGATCACCCCTCTTAATCTTTGGGTCAATTCTAACAAAAGGTGGTCGAGGGTTATCAACTAGGTTGTTATAATAAGCAATTTCCTCCTTAGTGGGGTATTCATTGAAATAATCATCCAACCTAGGATCTACCTTCACTTCATTAATTTTCTCAATCAACTTCTCAACCGTAAGATTATTACGTTCTAAGTAATTATCTGAGTATATGGCGGTCTCTAAGTTGTTCAAGGCATAATCAAGCTCTATATCAATCATTCTATTGAGCTCTCTGAGCTCACTAATCTCATTCTCAAGTTGGCTACGCAACAAAGCTACTTCGCCAGGTGTAAGGGGCGGATTCGCGTTTTCCATAATGGCAAACTGAATAGTCAATGAAAATCTTATACGAACAAAAGCACGAAGAAAATAGATAGACTAAAGAAAACCTAGAAAAATAAAATAAAATAAAAATCTCACTAGAAAGGAATCTAGTGAGTAGACCTATAAAATAAAAATTCAACCTAAACAATAACTATTCCCCGGCAACGGCGCCAAAAACTTGATGCGTGGTTTTGCAACCTTACAACAGGTTTTACCTCTCGAGGGATCTCAAGAGGCTTACAACCCCACCAGGCAGTGTACCTGACCGATGTAGTATAGTGTAGTGGTAAGTACGGGGGATTGATCGTTCTCCACAGGGAATAGTGTTCGTTAGGTATGAAAAACTACTCTAATAGGTCTAAGGGTGAGAGAAGATTCTTTTTATGTTTTTATAATTTTATGAAAGCAAGTAAAATCTCGGGTTTGAAAGAGTGGGCGGAATTAGTTGCTAGTCAACTAACCCAAATAACTATGAATGCAATTAAAATAAAATAACAGAAAATGAAAAGGTGGTAAAACTTATGTGGAGAGAAATGTGTTTACTTAGATTTCCTTACTCCCTAACTATCTTTTACGGTTGATTAGTGTGTATTAATTGCGTGGATGACGGGTGTATTCCTTAATACCAATCGTGGGGTGGCGTACGTACTTCCCCAACTCTACAAGCTCCTACTTCACTCCTATGTCGAGCCGGCTAGGAAGCTCCTAACATGGGATCACTAGAATTCGCTTGTGCATTAAATACAACCATAAAAACCTTAGTACGCATTGGTTCATGTTTCTTAAGACGTTCAAGCAAGTTACCGAATAGGAAGTTAGCCAGTTTTCTTAAGCCTAACATAGATGAACAATCATCCAATACAACTAATAACACACTAATAACCAATAATCAATAGCTAGGTTTCATTAGATCTAAGCAAACACAAGATAAATCTAGCCTAGCATGTTAAACAAAAGACAAGAACAAGATAGAATCAAACAACACATAGACATATTGAATGATTAATTGATAACTTATCTTCAATGTAACATGGAAGATCTCAAGGCAAAAAGCCTTGAAAAAGCTGCTAAAATCGTCTTAGGGTTTCCTCCCAAAAGTTTACACACAAAGTTCCACACTAATGACAAAAAATTGCAAAACTATATATAGAGATTAAGGTCTGACGGCGTCACGTTGTAGATTCTGGCGCCGTCACCTCGCCGCTTTTAGGGTTCCCGGATGGCCTTCCTGACGCCGTCCCTCTTTAGACCTCCAAAATCCGTTCTGGCTTATCAAGGCTTGACGCCGTCAGATTATGGCTTGACGCCGTCCCTCTTTAATTTAAACCGTGACGACCTTGATCAGATTAAAGGGTGACGCCGTCAGATTTTTCATGCAAAATTCTCTGGCTTATCATGAGTAATTTTCACATCCACCTCTTTTGCCAAGCCATGACGCCGTCTGGACCAATTCCTGACGCCGTCAAAGATACTTTCCAGCGTAATTTTGAGACTTTGCCGTTTTCTTCACTTTTATGCTCCAAAAACGTCCAAAATGCTTCCTTTTCCAGATTTCTTCTCAAAAGTACCTAAAATGACAAAAGGAACGATTTAGGGCAATATTTGATCAAATAAATACGATTTAGGGCTTAAATGACCCCTTAAAAGCGGTACACTTTTCGCTTCATCAGGAGGAAAAGAAGAGGTACGATGCTGATATTAGAGCCTCAAATATCATCATTCAAGGTCTTCCAAAGGATGTCTACAAACTCATCAACTTCAATACAGAAGCCAAGGCAGTATGGGACAATGTGAAGATGTTGTTGGCTGGGTCAGAACTGACAAAGGAAGACAGGGAATCTCAGTTGTATGATGAGTTTGAACATTTCAAAATGAACCCAGGAGAGAATATTACAGACTACTATGTGAGATTCCATAAGTTGGTTAATGACATGAGGATAATTAGAATGACAATGCCCAACATCCAACTTAACTCCAAGTTTGTGAACAATATGACTCCAGAATGGGACAGATTTGTTACTGCTGTCAAACTCAACAAAGGTCTGAGGGATACCAACTATGAACAGCTGTATGCCTATCTTCAACAACATGAGAAGCATGCTGTCTTTGATCGGGTGTTAAGAGAGAAGTTGAATCCATCCACTTCCAATGATCCACTAGCATTCATGGCAACTGCTGTACCAAACTTTCAACCATCATCTGCTATGAGTCCTCAACTTGACTCAGGCTATACTCAGACTGATAAAATGCTTGATAACCTCACCAACCAAGTATCTTTACTTGTGCAACAGTTCAAAGCTTCTCTCCCTCAGACCAACAATCAGTTAAGAAATTCATCCAACCCGCGAAATCTTGCAACGGTGGAGGATGGAAAAATTGTGGTTCATAATGTGCAAGGGAGAGCTGGCAGAAACATGGGACGAGGTATTATGCAGAACAGGGCTGGGAATGCCAACCAGGGGCAAGGGAAACAGATCAAGTGCTATAATTGTGGAGGTCTGGGGCATATTGCAAGAAACTGCAATCAACCAAAACGACCTCAGAACTCAGACTACTTCAAGGACAAGATGCTGTTGATGCAGGCTCAAGAGAATGGAGCAGTATTGGATGAGGAAGAATTGTTGTTTCTGGCTGGTGATGGGGGTAATACTTTTGATGCTGATGTGGATGAGCAACCAGTCCAAGATATGGCACTCAATGATCCTAATGTCTTCCAAGCTGATGATTGTGATGCATTTGACTCTGATGTGGATGAAGAACCAACTGCTCAAACTATCTTCATGGCCAATTTGTCATCCTTGGCCTCTCCATCTCAAATAGCTGGTTCTTCAAATGCTTCTGTGATATCTGAGGTACTAAGATTATATGACACATATGAATTAGTTGATAAACAAAAGTTTCCCATCGATGTACAACAGGCAATTGTCTCTGACTCAAATAATGCTGACATGGATAATAGCAATATGATTCCATATGAACAATATCTGAGTCAGAAAAATGTGCCTGATGTACAAAATGCTGAATCTTCTGTTGTAAATGATGCTTGTGTTGTTGATAACTTGTGTGCCGTAGATATTACACGTGAAATAGATAATGCATGCACTAGTGAAAGAACAGTTCTTGCACCTGATAATAACTTGATCACTAGACTAAACATCTATAAAGAACAAGTAGCTATGTATGAACAGCGTGCTAAGTTTGAGCTTAATGAACGTGAGCAGAAATTAGAAGGTAAAATGAGTACACTTATTAAAGAGTCTAGAGTAAGAGAAGAAACATTAAAACAAGAGTTGAATTCTTTGAAAAGTGATGTGCGTGGTTTTGTAACCTTACAACAGGTTTTACCTCTCGAGGGATCTCAAGAGGCTTACAACCCCACCAGGCAGTGTACCTGACCGATGTAGTATAGTGTAGTGGTAAGTACGGGGGATTGATCGTTCTCCACAGGGAATAGTGTTCGTTAGGTATGAAAGGCTACTCTAATTAGGTCTAAGGGTTGAGGAAGATTCTTTTTATGTTTTTATAATTTTATGAAAGCAAGTAAAATCTCGGGTTTGAAGGAGTGGGCGGAATTAGTTGCTAGTCAACTAACCCAAATTACTACAAATGCAAATAAAATAAAATAACAAAAATGAAAAGTGGTGAGAAACTTATGTGTAGAGAAATGTGTTTACTTAGATTTCCTTACTCCCTAACTATCTTTTACCGGTTAATTAGTGTGTATTAGTCGCGTGGATGACGGGTGTATTCCTTAATACCATTCGTGGGGTGGCGTACTTACTTCCCCAACTCTACAAGCTCCTACTTCACTCCTATGTCGAGCCGGCTAGGAAGCTCCTAACATGGGATCACTAGAATTCGCTTGTGCATTAAATACAACCATAAAAACCTTTAGTACGCGTTTGGTTCATGTTTCTTAAGACGTTCAAGCAAGTTACCGAATAGGAAGTTAGCCAGTTTTCTTAAGCCTAACATAGATAAACAATCATCCAATACAACTAACAACACACTAACAACCAATAATCAATAGCTAGGTTTCATTAGATCTAAGCAAACACAAGATAAAATTAGCCTAACATGTTAAACAAAAGACAAGCATAAGATAGAATCAAACAACACATAGACATATTGAATGATTAATTGATAACTTATCTTTCAATGAAACATGGAAGATCTCAAGGCAAAAAGCCCTGAAAAAGTAGCTAAAATCGTCTTAGGGTTTTATCCCAAAATTCCACACACTAAGCTCTCCCTTAATGACAAAAGATTAGAAAACTATATATAGATTTTTGGATCTGACGGCGTCACCTTATGCATTGTGACGCCGTCACCTCGCCGCTTTTAGGTTTCCCGGGTGACCTTCTTGACGCCGTCCCTCTTTAGCTCTTCAAAAATCCATTCTGGCCTATCAAGGCTTGACGCCGTCGAACATTGAACGTGACGCCGTCCCCTTATGATTTAAGCCGTGACGCCCTTGATTTAGTTAAAGCGTGACGCCGTCAGAATTCTCATGCTAACTCACTGGCCCGTCATGAGTAAATTTCACATCCAACTTTTCTTGCCAAGGCATGACGCCGTCAAGAGATGATTCTGACGCCGTCAAAGGTAAATTTCAGCCGATTTTGAGACTTTGTCGTATTCTTCACTTTAATGCTCCAAAAACGTCCAAAATGCCTCCTTTTCCAGATTTCTCCTCAAAAGTACCTAAAATGACAAAAGGAACGATTTAGGGCAATATTTGATCAAATAAATACGATTTCGGGCTTAAATGACCCCTTAAAAGCGGTACACTTTTCGCCTCATCAAATACCCTTACACTTGAGATTTGCTTGTCCTCAAGCAAATGCGCTTTTATTCTAATCAAAATACAAGTTAGGGGTCATTTAATGCAAACATAAAAGTAATTACAACAAATAATCGTTCCACTTCAATCATAATAAGCACGGAGATTACATACTAGCACCTCACAAGTAGTGTTTAGATACTCACATCTCTCAAGTGTCATCAAAATAAATCTCATAAATGAAAACGGAAAATATCTCTCACTACCTGTCATAGCAAATAGATTACCATAGGCTTGGGAAAGGATCGAAAACCTCCTCCACTAGGCGTAAGCACCTAAGATAAACTATCAAAGAGGGCTTTTAAATGGGTTATAACGTTAGGTGTAGGGAAAAGGAAAACACGGTTTTGTTGGATAAAGGATATTTTACTGGTGGCTAGTTAAAGATCTTGATCAATTACATGTACTATACAATGTTGCTAAGCCAAGACTCGACTCAATCTTCAGCTAGAAACAAAATAACAAAATAACAAAAACATAAAAATAAACATAAAATGAAACGGGATGGTAGTCCGTATGTTTTTTTCTATTTTTCATTTTCTCATTTTTTTGTGTTTTTCTTGATTTTTTTTTTTTTTTTTTTTTTTTTTTTTTTTTTTTTTTTTTTTTTTTTTTGCATACACTCTTGCCCTACCATCCAAAATAATACATCATAGGGGCGTTGCATTCCCCTTACACTTGAATTTTTACATAACTTTACAAATACTAATCTAATGACTCGAATTAAGATAATTGAAAAACTTGGAGTACTTTTAAAACATTTAGCACATACGGGGGTAATAAATGATGTTCTTCCCCATTACTCCATTACACTAGTACTTTACCCATGAGTCCCAATCGTCCCAAAACAATATGTACAAGGATATGACTCGACTTAGCAACCATGTAATCAATTAGATAATTAACTTGGGTTTAAACAAATGTTGTAACAATAATGCACTAAAGATGAGTGCATACAAGGTAGGCTAAGGCGATTTGGGTGTACATTTTAGTGGGGTGTAACAAATTCTTCCTTTAAGTAAAATGCTTAAAGGTCGAAACGAAAAGATAGGCTCTGAGGGGTGTACTAGGGGTATCGTGTACTAAAAATGAGTACAACGCAAAGGGTGTGGGAGAATTACTTGACCAATGTAGCCAATGTAATTATAACAAAAACACAGGTGTAAAACAATGGGTTAATCCTAATGCCTCTTATCATGTAGTAAATCTAACTACACGAATGTAGTCTCACTTGTGGCCTCGGGATGGTCCTAACGCAAGTTCTAGAATCTAAGTGCTACCGGTACACACATCATAGCATAAATGCTTTTCCTACCAATTCTAGGGGCGAACCTCACATATTTGGGGTGGAAAATTTTTTTAGTGGTACGGTTTTTGTGCTAGTCATATAACTCCTATCCGTGAGACGCTCATTAAGATCAAAGTTTCACTCCTATATGTTGTAAAAAATTTTAAATTTGGCACTAAAATTACCCTAACAGGTATTTATCTCAGTTTTATTACACATCTATTATTAAACAAACAAAAATCAAGCGCAATGGCATTCTCTAAAATCGTACTTTTACCCCCTTACACTTAAGATGAACATTGTCCCCAATGTTCAAATAACAAGATGTAAAAGTAAATAAGGTAAAAGAATGAAATCAAATACTCCCCTGATTCGTTCGGTGGATAAAGAGGTAACACGGTTAAATCTTCTTCCAAGGTAATGTTGAAGCTCCATGACTAATGCATCGCCATAAGCTTGATCCAAAACATTTCCTTGTCCAAAATAACCTGTTAAACCTGAGAAAACAAACACGAAAAACCAAAGCATCAAACCGAACAAAGACAACTCACAACTAGGTGTAATTCCAGACTTAGAAATAAAACAATAAAAGATATAATGCTTGCGGAATGAATGTTTTGCAGGTTCCTAGAGTTTATAAGTTAGAGATTTAATAAAAACTTTTTATGAAAACAAAACTTTCAAAAATTTCAGAAAATTAAAACCTGACGCCGTCAGGTTGTAATTCCTGACGCCGTCAGAAATGATCTGACAGAATTCTCATGTTAAGTTTCTGAAAAATTTCTGGAAAAACCTATACCTCATTTTCTGGAAATCCTGCAAAATATCATTATGACTCGATACAAGCATTTGACTCAAACAAATACTAATATGTATGTTAATTTAATATTATTATGATTCATGTTCATTTGTTCTAATAAACCGATTTGACTTTCCCTTACACTTATCTTTTGCAAAATACCTTTAAATGTAGTTAAGACGAAGTTAAAAACAAAATAAAGCATTTTTACAATTTTAGTTTTGAACATGAATCAATAATAATAAAAATTAAACATACATACGGAAGCAAATAAAATCAAACAAACAAATAAATAAACACACAAAGCAAATAAAGCATGGGCTGCCTCCCAAGAGCGCTTGTTTTTGTTCGAGTCACGAGCCTGACTCTACCCTTATTTAATGGATAAAGGAGAGGTTTTCCCTACACTTAGGATTAAGTGCGGGTGATAGTAGCGATACACACCAGCTCGGTAGGAGTATGCCACGTGAGGAAAGAGTGGTGGATGAATTATATGCTCAAAGGGGTGTGCTCCTTTCATCATAACCTTGCCTAGTTCACTTTGGTCAATGGGTGATTTTGAGTTTCCTCCTAAAAAGGGATCATCTTCTATCAACTTCGAGAGACTCCTAGTTGGGAATCCATCTTGACCTAATAAACCCGGTTTAAACCTATAGTGTTTCTTGTGATCAATCATAAATGGGTGATGTAAGTATGTAAGGTCATGGTTCACTCCTATGTTAGCTTCCTCTCTACAAGGCTTAGAGTCTACTACCTTCAACGTAAAACTACCCGGACTATATGGTTTGATGGGTGGATCGGGACCTTTCTCATTTCCTAAATTCACATCTAAAGATGGAAGATTAGGTAACGGTTTTGGTTGAGGCTCTGGTTCATCAAAACTAGGAACTTCCATAGAACTAAAAGAAAGGTTATGACTACAAGTATTCAAACCTATTTCTTCTAGTTTTGTTTCTTCCAAAGGTTCTACTTCAATTGGGGTTCCTATAGTCCCTTCTACTTCTTCCGGGTAAGTCACGGGCGGTGTGTGTGCCTCAAATGATGGTAGGACTTGTGGGGCACTTGGTGGGCTTATGTTACTTACCTCATCATTCCTTATGTCAAGCTCACCTATATCCTCATCATGCGTTTTAGTAGGATCTAACCCTAACATTTTCCCAAGTATCTCAAGTGCTTCTCTAGGCATCTTAACTTCTATATCCGAATCATAAGGATCATCCTCAATATTATGACTGCTATATTCAAATTGCCCAAAAGATTCATCATGTGTTTCTTGAGATTCATCATCATCGATCATAAAACCTAGGTCTTTTTGATCAATGTGATCATGTTCGGCTAAATCCTCCATCACATCAAGGTCACCTATGTGTTTGTTTTGTACTATGGCATTACATGACAACCACTTAGGTATCTCAACACTAATGTATTCATCCCCAAACAAACTTGTTTCATGATCCAGGAAATTTATATTCAATTGACTTGTACTGACGTTTGTTTGGCTGTCTATCCTATAATAATATTGGGCACAATCTTCTATGGCATCCCATGCTTCTTCAGCACTTAATTCCCTAAAGTCCCCATTGGCAAAATCCTCAATGCGCATTTGGTCATATTGGCCAACACGATAGTAAAAGGTTCGGGTTAGGGATGCTAAAGCGAAACTATGATGAGGGAATTTTCGGAGTAAATTTCTAAAACGAGTCCATGCATCATATATGGGTTCATCTCGATATTGTTTGAAATTCGAGATGTCAATAGGGTAGAATGGCCTTTGTGGTTGGTGGTATGGTGGATTCGCGTACTCCATAATGGTGAACGGAAGAGTCAATGGAAATTACGAACAAACACACAAAGAAAAAGATAGACTAAAGAAAACCTAGAAAAATAAAATAAAAATCTCACTAGAAATGACTCTAGTGAGTAGACCTAATAGAAATAAAAATTCAACCTAAACAATAACTATTCCCCGGCAGCGGCGCCAAAAACTTGATGTGCGTGGTTTTGTAACCTTACAACAGGTTTTACCTCTCGAGGGATCTCAAGAGGCTTACAACCCCACCAGGCAGTGTACCTGACCGATGTAGTATAGTGTAGTGGTAAGTACGGGGGATTGATCGTTCTCCACAGGGAATAGTGTTCGTTAGGTATGAAAGGCTACTCTAATTAGGTCTAAGGGTTGAGGAAGATTCTTTTTATGTTTTTATAATTTTATGAAAGCAAGTAAAATCTCGGGTTTGAAGGAGTGGGCGGAATTAGTTGCTAGTCAACTAACCCAAATTACTACAAATGCAAATAAAATAAAATAACAAAAATGAAAAGTGGTGAGAAACTTATGTGTAGAGAAATGTGTTTACTTAGATTTCCTTACTCCCTAACTATCTTTTACCGGTTAATTAGTGTGTATTAGTCGCGTGGATGACGGGTGTATTCCTTAATACCATTCGTGGGGTGGCGTACTTACTTCCCCAACTCTACAAGCTCCTACTTCACTCCTATGTCGAGCCGGCTAGGAAGCTCCTAACATGGGATCACTAGAATTCGCTTGTGCATTAAATACAACCATAAAAACCTTTAGTACGCGTTTGGTTCATGTTTCTTAAGACGTTCAAGCAAGTTACCGAATAGGAAGTTAGCCAGTTTTCTTAAGCCTAACATAGATAAACAATCATCCAATACAACTAACAACACACTAACAACCAATAATCAATAGCTAGGTTTCATTAGATCTAAGCAAACACAAGATAAAATTAGCCTAACATGTTAAACAAAAGACAAGCATAAGATAGAATCAAACAACACATAGACATATTGAATGATTAATTGATAACTTATCTTTCAATGAAACATGGAAGATCTCAAGGCAAAAAGCCCTGAAAAAGTAGCTAAAATCGTCTTAGGGTTTTATCCCAAAATTCCACACACTAAGCTCTCCCTTAATGACAAAAGATTAGAAAACTATATATAGATTTTTGGATCTGACGGCGTCACCTTATGCATTGTGACGCCGTCACCTCGCCGCTTTTAGGGTTCCCGGGTGACCTTCTTGACGCCGTCCCTCTTTAGCTCTTCAAAAATCCATTCTGGCCTATCAAGGCTTGACGCCGTCGAACATTGAACGTGACGCCGTCCCCTTATGATTTAAGCCGTGACGCCCTTGATTTAGTTAAAGCGTGACGCCGTCAGAATTCTCATGCTAACTCACTGGCCCGTCATGAGTAAATTTCACATCCAACTTTTCTTGCCAAGGCATGACGCCGTCAAGAGATGATTCTGACGCCGTCAAAGGTAAATTTCAGCCGATTTTGAGACTTTGTCGTATTCTTCACTTTAATGCTCCAAAAACGTCCAAAATGCCTCCTTTTCCAGATTTCTCCTCAAAAGTACCTAAAATGACAAAAGGAACGATTTAGGGCAATATTTGATCAAATAAATACGATTTCGGGCTTAAATGACCCCTTAAAAGCGGTACACTTTTCGCCTCATCAAAAAGCCAGCTAGAACAGTTTGTCAAACAGAAACAGGAAGTACAAAAGTGTATAACTACACTTAAGCTAGAATTCAAAGAAAAAGAAAATGAACTCTTAAATGATTTCTCTAGGCTCAAAACCTTAAAAAATAAGCTTGAGGATAAGTTGTACACACAAGACCAAACCAGACAGACTGCCCAAATGATGTATAAGCACAGAAAGTTAAGTGACAAGCACAGTGAAAGCAATGTAGGTAGATCCAAAGTAGCTATTCATGAGATTGCTAAGATAGCCCAACCTGCATTAAATGATTCTAATGTGATGTTTATGCCTAATCACGACCCGCCTGAGCATATCTACACTGAAGAGGAAGATGAGTTAAGTGAAAGAACAAGGGAAAGAATGAATGAGAAAATGAGGGATCCCGAGTGCATAGCCAGACGAATAATAATCAAGCCCCATAACTATAGTGAGGAAAATCATTTGGCTGTGTTTGCTCCTCAAAAGAAGTTAACACCTGAACAGATATTCTGGAAACAGGATAATGAAAAACTTAAGGAAGAAAAACTTAAGGCCAACACCCCTCTCATTAGAAAAGTTGCGTCCATAACGGTGTATCCTCCCAATACACCTAGGAATTTGGTGCCGCTGTCTCTTCCCACTGAAAGCAAAACCTTTATTAGCTTATATGTGCTTTGGCAACTGTTTGCTGATTTTGATAAAACATGTAAGAAGAGAATCACACCAACCGGCATTACTGAGGGGGAAAGGTGTTTTGAACATGCAAAAAGGTGTTACTTAACTGAGGTCATGCCATTCTTTAAACTACTCAAAGAACATTTTGAAGGGCTGCAAACTGCCCTCAATACAGAAATAAAAGAAATGAAAGTAGTGTTTAAAGATATGGAAAATGAGGTGAATGAATATGCAATAGAACTTAAGAGCCGCGAAATTGAAAGGAAAAACATGCTCATCAATTATGATAATTTGATTGCTAGATGTATTGCACAAGATGTATTTTATACTGCAAATGATTCTGCATTATCTGCTTGTCAATATCATGAGTATGCTATGGCTTTAAATGTTACCCAGAATCGTGTTGTGGAGCTTGAGGGGGAGAATTTGAAACTGCTTGAAAAAATTCAAAATGATGATCATGATGACATGGTCAAACGTTTTTCTAAACTAGAGGTTGAACATCTTAACTTCCAATTAAAATATCAACACTTAGAAGAAAGATGTAAACTATCAAATGCCAAGACATCTTTGGATGCTCCTGAGTTTGATACGTATTTTGAATTAAGCAAACGGGATGAGAAAATTCAAGCTCACACTAACACGATTCGTCTGTTGAGGGCTCAAATTGCCCAATTAAAGTCCAACAAGTGTGATGTTTATGGCACCAATAAACCGTCGTCGTCAGATTCTCAGAATTTTCAAAATCAATACACCATAAACAAATTACATCATGAAAATGAGTGTTTTCGAGAAGAAAATTCTAAGATTAAACAACATTACAGAGAGTTATATGACTCAATTAAAGTTACAAGAAATAGTCATAATGAAAGGAAACTTCTTTGTTAAATGAAATTGAGAATCTGGAGACTCAGGCGAAAGGTAAAATGCCATGTACATCTTGTAATTGTGGTTCATCAAAGGTTTCTGCTTGTAAAATATATGATGTTGATGTGGGGCCTATTCCATTTCCCATAAGAAATAACAGACATGTCCATCAGATGTATCTGAGTCACCTTAGGGATGGACTTGACACTCTTCGAGAGGTTGTGGAAGAGGACAGAATAGGAAAACCACATGATAAGGCAATAGGTTATGCAAGTGCCCTCACAAAAAGGATCCAGGAACAGCTAGAATATGCTATTAGCTCGGGTCTTAGGTCCAGTTACCAAAAGGATAGCTTAGGTGCCTCATCGTCCACTATTAAGAACAAGCATGTGTCCTTTGATTTACCACCAAGAACATCAGAACCTAACACATCATTATTGATGAACTCAAATAAGTACATTTTATTACCGTCATTTATCATATTTATTTGACTTGTTTTATTATATTATCTGTGAGAATTGATATGTTAATGTTTACTTTTGTAATTCTCAGGTAAAAACAAGTATTATGTGAAACTTGGCGATTTTGGACTAATTATGGAGCAAAACATGCAAGAAGTTAAGAGTCTACTGAAATGTACAAGATCAAGACCATTCTGCTCCAGATACGCCGCATCTTACTTATTATATACGGCGCATCACTATCAAGATTTCACAAGCTACGATCCAAGACAGCAAGGACATGCGCCACATCTAAGAATGGAGTTACGCTGCATCTTCTGGCGGTGTACGAATATTCCTGAATATATTAATCTTGGACCCCACACGAAGTTAAGTCAATGCGCCGCATCTACTTATCCTATGCGCCGCATCTAGACCTCAGACAGAAACTATAAATACCCCAAAGTCAGACGAATTTCAGGGGTTCGACAATTTAGCAAAGTACGAGACAGAAGAAACCCTAAGCCGAATTCAGACGAAGTAGCAGCACAAGACACACCTTGAACGAAGATACAAGAGCTGTAAGAAGGTTGATGAAGCGAAAAGTGTACCGCTTTTAGGGGGTCATTTAAGCCCTAAATCGTATTTATTTGATCAAATATTGCCCTAAATCGTTCCTTTTGTCATTTTAGGTACTTTGGAGAAGAAATATGGAAAAGGAAGCATTTTGGACGTTTTTGGAGCATAAAAGTGAAGAAAACGACAAAGTCTCAAAAACTGCTGGAAAAGTACCTGTGACGGCGTCAAGCCCCAGTGTGACGCCGTCAACCCTTGACGCGCCAGAGAGGATTTTGGAAGATTAAAGGGGGACGGCGTCAAGAAGGCCGTCAACCCTTGACGCGCCAGAGAGGATTTTGGAGGATTAAAAGGGGACGGCGTCAAGAAGGCCATCAAGAAACCCTAACCGCGGCGAGGTGACGGCGTCAAGCTCTATAACGTGACGCCGTCAGATCTGTTTTCCTATATATATATTTTCATAATTTTTAGTCATTAGTGTGCAACTTTGTGAGGAGAAACCCTAAGACGATTTTTCTGCCATTTTTAAGGATTTTATACCCTTGGATCTCTCATGTTCAATTGAAGATAAGTAATCAATTAATCATTCAATATGTCTATGTGTTGTTTGATTATATCTTGTTCTTGTCTTTTATTTAACATGCTAGGCTAGATTTATTTTGTGTTTGCTTAGATCTAATGAAACCTAACTATTGATTATTGGTTGTTGGTGTGTTATTAATTGTATTGGATGATTGTTTATCGATGTTAGGCTTAAGAAAACTGGCTAACCTTCTATACGGTAACTTGCTTGAACGTCTTAAGAAACATGAACCAATGCGTACTAAGGTTATTATGGTTGTATTTAATGCATGAGCGAATTCTAGTGATCCCATGTTAGGAGCTTCTTAGCCGGCTCAACATAGGAGTGAAGTAGGAGCTTGTAGAGTTGGGGAAGTACGTACGCCACCCCACGATTGGTATTAAGGAATACACCCGTCATCCACGCAATTAATACACACTAATCAACCGGTAAAAGATAGTTAGGGAGTAAGGAAATCTAAGTAAACACATTTCTCTCCATATAAGTTCCACAACATTTTTATTTTCAGTTATTTTATTTTATTTGCAATTGTAGTTATTTGGGTTAGTTGACTAGCAACTAATTTCGCCCACTCCTTCAAACCCGAGATTTTACTTGCTTTCATAAAAATATAAAAAATACAAAAAGAATCTTCCCTCGCCCTTAGACCTATTAGAGTAGTTTTTCAATCCTAACGACACAATTCCCCTAGAGAACGATCAATCCCCCGGTACTTGCCACTACACTATACTACATCGGTCAGGTACACTGCCTGGTGGGGATTGCAAGCCTCTTGAGATCCCTCGAGAGGTAAAACCTGTTGTAAGGTCGCAAAACCACGCATCAAAGTTTTTGGCGCCGCTGCCGGGGAATAGTTATTGTTTAGGTTGAAATTTCTTTTTATTAGGTCTACTCATTAGATTCCTATCTTAGTGAGATTTTTATTTTCTTTTTATTAGCTTTCTTGTAGTCTATCTTTTTCTTTGTGCCCTTTGTTTGTAAAACCATTTTCATTTGTCTCTATGGCGGATGAAACTCCATTTAGATCATTGACAATAGAGGAACAACTATATTTCACTAATAGATTTGCTTCCTATCATTCCAATGAATTTTTGTGTGCTCTTAGTGATTTCCAAGAGGAGTTGGGGGTAAAGTTAGATGGGTTTAATGAATTCTATGCATGTGTGATTTCTATTAGACGATCATTATCAGGATCAATTCTTTTTAGTAAGACCCTTTGGATGAATTTTGAGGAAAGCTTCCTAACCATGACCCATAAGTGGAACGAATTAGTGGATTTGTATGAGCAAAAAGACCTAGTTTCTAAGAACATGGACTTAGAGTCAAACCAAGATTCTGAGACGGTTAGAGTTGAGCCACCTAGCTGCATGTCATGGTTAGGCACTACCATAATACAGGGTGAACACTTAGGTGATCTTGATGTGATGGAGGATCTAGCCGAGCATGATCACATTGATCAAAAAGACCTAGGTTTTATGATCGATGATGATGAATCTCAAGAAACACATGATGAATCTTTTAGGCAATTTGAATGTAGCAGTCAGAATATTGAGGATGATCCTTATGATTCGGACATAGAAGTTGAGATGCCTAGAGAAGCACTTGAGATACTTGGGAAAATGTTAGGGTTAGATCCTACTAAAACACATGATGAGGATATAGGTGATCTTGACATAAGGAATAATGAGGTAAGTAACATAAGCCCACCAAGTACCCCACAAGTCCTACCATTATTTGAGGCACCCACACCGCCCGTGACTTACCCGGAAGAAGTAGAAGAGACTTTAGGAATCCCGATGGAGGTAGAACCCTTGGACCAAGCACAACTAGAGGATATAGGTTTGAACACTTTTAGTGATGACCTTACTCTTAGTTCTAGGGAATTTCCTAGTGTTGATGAGCCGGAACCTCAATCTTTACACAACTTTTCATCCTTAGATTTACATCTAGGAGACAAAAGAGGAACCGACCCACCCATCAACCAATATTATCCGGGTAGTTTTAGGATGAAGGAAGCCATTCACTCACCCCCTTCACCTCACGTGGCATATTTCCACCCTAAGGGTGTGTATCGCTACTTCCACCCGAACTTAATCCTAAGTGTAGGGAAAACCTCCCCTATTTCTGTTAAATAAGGGTAGAGTCAGGCTCGTGACTCGAACAAAAACAAGCGCTTCTTGGGAGGCAACCCAAGCTTTATTTGTTTGTTTGTTTGATTTTATTTGTTTCCGTATGCAAGTTTAATTGTTATTGTTTGTGCTCATGTTTCAAAGTAAATTGTGAAAATGCTTTATTTTATTTTTAACTTCGTCTTAACTACATATAAAGGTATTTTGCAAAAGATAAGTGTAAGGGAATCCAAATTTGTTTACAAGAACAAGATTGAACATGAATCACAACAATATTAAATGAGCATGCATACTAGTAATTGTTAGAGTCAAATGCTTTTATCGAGTCATAATGAATATTTTGCAGGATTTCCAGGAAGTGAGGCATAAGTTTTTCCAGAAATTTTCCGGAAACTAACCATAAAATTTCTGCAGGTCACTTCTGACGGCGTCAAGGTTAACACCTGACGGCGTCAAGTGTAAAATTCTGGAAATTTTGCAAGTTTTGTTTTTCTACCGGAGTCATAAAGTTTTTGTTAAATCTTTAGTTTTATAAACTCCAGGAAATCTGCAAATATTCATTCTACAAGCATTATATCTTTAATTTTTTTGTTTTTATTTCTAAGTCTGGAATTACATCTAGTTGTGAGTTTTCTTTGTTCAGGTTGATGCTTTGGGTTTTTTGTGTTTGTTTTCTCAGGTTTAACAGGTTATATTGGACAAGAAGATGATTTATATTTCGGAAGGGAAGCTTTCAACGTTCATTTTCTTGGAGGAGGATTTAAACATGTTACTGGATTATCCACATCGAACGAATCAGGGGAGTATTTGTTTTCATTCTTTTACCTTATTTACTTTTACATCCTTTGAATGAACATTGGGGACAATGTTCAGCTTAAGTGTAAGGGGAGGGTAAATGATGATACCTTAGAGAATACAATTGCACTTGATTTTTGTTTGTTTAATGGTAGATGTGTAATAAAACTGAGAGAAATACATGTTAAGGCAATTTTAGTGCCAAATTTAAAATTTCTTACAACATATAGGAGTGAAACTTTGGTCTTAATGAGCGTCTCATGGATATGAGTTATATGACTAGCACAAAACCGTATCACTAAAAAATTTTCCACCCCCAAATATGTGAGGTTCGCCCCTAGAATTGGTAGGAAAAGCATTTATGCTATGATGTGTGTACCGGTAGCACTTAGATTCTAGAACTTGCGTTAGGACCATTCTGAGGCCACAAGTGAGACTACATTCGTGTAGTTAGATTTACTACATGATAAGAGGCATTAGGATTAACCCATCGTTTTACACCTGTTTTTTTTGTTATAATTACATTGGCTACATTGGTCAAGTAATTCTCCCACACCCTTTGCGTTGTACTCATTTTTTAGTACACGATACCCCTAGTACACCCTTCAGAGCCTATCTTTTCGTTTCTAACTTTAAGCATTTTACTTAAAGTAAGAATTTGTTTACACCCCACTTAAATGTACACCCAAATCGCCTTAGCCTACCTTGTATGCACTCATCTTTAGTGCATTATTGTGACAACATTTGTTTAAACCCCAAGTTAATTATCTAATTGATTACATGGTTGCTAAGTCGAGTCATATCCTTGTACATATTGTTTTGGGACGATTGGGACTCATGGGTAAACTACTAGTGTAATGGAGTAATGGGGAAGAACAACATTATTACCCTCATATGTGCGTTAATATTTTAAAAAAAAGTACTCCAAGTGTTTTGATTATCTTAATTCGAGTCATTAGAATAAGTTGATTGTAAAGTTATGTAAAAGTTCAAGTGTAAGGGGGATACAACCCCCCTATGATGTATTATTTTGGATGGTAGGGCAAGAGTGTATGAAAAAAAAAGAAAAAAAAAAGAAAAAAAACATACGGACTACCATCCGTTTCATTTTATGTTTATTTTAACTTTTTGTTATTTCTTTCATTAGCTTAAGTCGAGTCTAGTCTTAGCTTAGCAACGCCATATTGTACATGTAATTAATCAAGATCTTTAACTCGCCACCAGTAAAATATCCTTTATCCAACAAAACCGTGTCTATCATATCCCTACACCTAACGTTATAACCCGTTTAAAAGCCCTCTTTGATAGTTTATCTTAGGTGCTTACGCCTAGTGGAGGAGGTTTTTGATCCTTTCCCAAGCCTATGGTAATCTATTTGCTATAACAGGTAGTGAGAGATATTATCCATTTTCATTTATGAGATATACTTTTATGACACCTGAGAGATGTGAGTATCTAAACACTACTTGTGAGGTGCTAGTCTGTAATCTCCGTGCTTATTATGATTAAAGTGGAACGACTATTTGTTGTAATTACTTTTATATTAGCGTTAAATGACCCCTAACTTGTATTTTGATTAGAATAAAAGCGCATTTGCTTGAGGACAAGCAAATCTCAAGTGTAAGGGTATTTGATGAAGCGAAAAGTGTACCGCTTTTAGGGGGTCATTTAAGCCCTAAATCGTATTTATTTGATCAAATATTGCCCTAAATCGTTCCTTTTGTCATTTTAGGTACTTTGGAGAAGGAATCTGGAAAAGGAAGCATTTTGGACGTTTTTGGAGCATAAAAGTGAAGAAAACGACAAAGTCTCAAAATCTGCTGGAAAAGTACCTGTGACGGCATCAAGCCCCAGTGTGACGCCGTCAACCCTTGACGCGCCAGAGAGGATTTTGGAAGATTAAAGGGGGATGGCGTCAAGAAGGCCGTCAACCCTTGACGCGCCAGAGAGGATTTTAGAGGATTAAAAGGGGACGGCGTCAAGAAGGCCATCAAGAAACCCTAACCGCGGCGAGGTGACGGCGTCAAGCTCTATAACGTGACGCCATCAGATCTGTTTTCCTATATATATTTTCATAATTTTTAGTCATTAGTGTGCAACTTTGTGAGGAGAAACCCTAAGACGATTTTTCTGCCATTTTTAAGGGTTTTATACCCTTGGATCTCCCATGTTCAATTGAAGATAAGTAATCAATTAATCATTCAATATGTCTATGTGTTGTTTGATTATATCTTGTTCTTGTCTTTTATTTAACATGCTAGGCTAGATTTATCTTGTGTTTGCTTAGATCTAATGAAACCTAACTATTGATTATTGGTTGTTGGTGTGTTATTAATTGTATTGGATGATTGTTTATCGATGTTAGGCTTAAGAAAACTGGCTAACCTCCTATACGGTAACTTGCTTGAACGTCTTAAGAAACATGAACCAATGCGTACTAAGGTTATTATGGTTGTATTTAATGCATGAGCGAATTCTAGTGATCCCATGTTAGGAGCTTCTTAGCCGGCTCGACATAGGAGTGAAGTAGGAGCTTGTAGAGTTGGGGAAGTACGTACGCCACCCCACGATTGGTATTAAGGAATACACCCGTCATCCACGCAATTAATACACACTAATCAACCGGTAAAAGATAGTTAGGGAGTAAGGAAATCTAAGTAAACACATTTCTCTCCATATAAGTTCCACAACCTTTTTATTTTCAGTTATTTTATTTTATTTGCAATTGTAGTTATTTGGGTTAGTTGACTAGCAACTAATTCCGCCCACTCCTTCAAACCCGAGATTTTACTTGCTTTCATAAAAATTAAAAAATACAAAAAGAATCTTCCCTCGCCCTTAGACCTATTAGAGTAGTTTTTCAATCCTAACGACACTATTCCCCTAGAGAACGATCAATCCCCCGGTACTTGCCACTACACTATACTACATCGGTCAGGTACACTGCCTGGTGGGGATTGCAAGCCTCTTGAGATCCCTCGAGAGGTAAAACCTGTTGTAAGGTCGCAAAACCACGCATCAAAGGTCCTGCATGTATTCAATTCATTAAGTAGTTTTGTTTTATTGTATTAGTACACTTTAATTGGTCAGGATTGATGGGCTTGTGTCATTGATTTAATCATGCACCTCAACTCCCCTTAAAATTGCTTTCCCATTAATTAAAGTTTATATGTTGATGTCTTTGGTGACTTTTATTAGTGCATTGATAACCTCTGTGTCTAGCTGAGCATTGCTTGGGTCGCCATGCCCCTTCCTCGCCTATTTATTAGATCGCCTATGCATTCTATCGTCTGTAGAAAAGTAGTAAGAAAGATAAATAGGATAGTCATAAGTAATCATTAAGGGTTTACTCGCCGATAAGATTAGAGCCAACGAGAAAGGACTTAATCTCGGTGCGTTGCATCGAACTATACACTTCATATAAAACTAGCAATAAAACAAGTGACAAGCTACTTAACTATCAGGACAGGTCTTCTTATTGTCTCAAGTATTTATCTGTGTACGTGTGTGCTATTCGCTGATTCGTGCTCATTAGTTTAGTTTATATTTAATCACAACCAAACCGTGCCAGTCTCTCAGGCTGAACCCCTTGCGTTAGATTAGGTTGTATAGCTAACTTAAGATATTAAAATACTGATTAGAATAACTAGATAATACGTTCCACTCTTAGTGATCGACACTCTACTTACCATTATATTCATACTGACCGGGTACACTGCTCGTTAAAGTGTGTGTGTTATTGATAAGTCGGCTAAATATAAATTTAAAACTTGAATACTGCTAAAACCACAACGACATACCGTGGGTATAAATTAGAGCACTACGCACACGCGCATCAAGTTTTTGGCGCCGCTGCCGGGGAGTGAATTGTTATTATCTGTTAATTTGATTAGTATTTTAATTAGGTTTTTCTTTTTAATTTTTAATTCTAACCGCTAACTCTGTTGTAAATTAGTTAAATTGCATTCATTGTATTATTTTTCATATTTTCTGTTTTTGTGTGTTTTTATTTTCTTTTATTTGTGTTTATTTTCGTTTGTTTTTATTTTTGTTTTTCTTTTTGTTTTTCTGTATTCTGCTATCGTTGTACTGAGCTAATTCAAACGATACGGCGCATCTATTTTCATAGATACAGCGTATTGCGTTTACTTTTTATAAAATACAACGCGTTTAATAAATTCGATACAACGCATCTTTACCCAAGATACGGCGTATCTGTTTTTAATAAAAAAAAATTTTTCTAAGCGATAACGCCATACGACGCATCTGTTTTCGCAGATACGGCGTATCTATTATTTTAATTAAAAACAGTTTTTGAATTATTAAACAAATACGACACATCAATTTTTATCGATACGGCGCATCTACTGAACCAAAAATCTGGTATTTTGAAACGTAAAAAAAATACGGCGCATTAACTTTTGTTAATACGACGCATTTAATTTTAAATAAATATCGATTTTTGATAATTAAAACTGATACGGCGCATTCTAATTTATAAGCGGCGTATCTATTTTCTGAATAAAGTCTGATTAAATTTTAACGATTATAAGATACGGCGTATCCAACTTTTTGGATACGGCGCATCGTCTGCAGATATCAGTTATTTTTATTCTTATATCCGTTCCTAAATTCATTAATTTCTCTTCTAGCGAACAAATCCTACTTACGATTTTACCTATGATGACAGGTTTTGCTATGGAAGACATGTCATTGAACGGATATCTTGCCAAGGAACTCTTGCTTTCGGATTCATTCGTAGTGGAAGTTTTTGATGATGTCAACTTCAATGTGCTCATGATTGATGCCGAATTATTCTCTTGGGAGACCCCTCTTGAAGCTACTTATAAGGAATTCAAGCGCTTATGCAATATTGAAGATGGGATATTCTCTTATGATTTACTAATGAGCTACACTGAAGATGAATTGTTACTCTTATGGCCCATCATTGAATCCAAGGGATTAACTTGGACTACTATCGAAGAAAAAGATGGGAAATTCCAAATTGAATACATGAACTCAGCAAATGCAGTCAACAGATCGAGCAACAAAAGCTATGAAGTCCAACCTTTACAAACTTCTTATATGCCTTATTCCGAACAGTATTGGGGCTTTGATGAAAACTATCTGGATAACGAAAGAATGTATGCTGAATCGGAGATACTATTTCATGGAAAGTTGGTAAGGTTGATGGATATCTCTTTGGAAGAGTGGCTTGAACTTAAATACGGTGATCCGAAATTTGCTCCTAGGAATGAAGTCAGACGGATTGTGACCTCATGGTTGACACGAAGTTTTAAAGGACAATTTAATGAGTTCATGGAGATAAGAAGGAACATGATTGGTAACACTAGCTTTGACGTTAACCACGATCCTAACAATGTTGATTTTTCAAATTGGTTAGCTAGTAAGTTTAATAACCATAAGAGCATGGACCGTGCTACTAAAGATGTGTTATGGGTATATTGGACGAGAGGAGAAGATGAGGAAGTAGAGAGCGACAATGGATCGTCTGATGACAATTCAATAATCGAGGAAGGGATTGAAGAATTATTCAGGATAGACATTGATGTGTTCAATTATGAGACACCCTTGTGCAAACAGTTCAAAGAATTTAATTACCTTCTTCAAATCGACGCTGATGTGCTTACTGGAGATCTACCAGGATTCAAAACTTATGATGATTTCAAAAACACCTGGTACTACGAATGGAATGACCAAATACCATGGGTTTGGGATAAACCATGGGAATTTGAGCATATTAAACACACTTGTAAACCTTTTCGCTTCAAGGATGGATTTAGTGAATGGCCAACCTGTGATTATAAGAATGATGAAACCTGTAATGGGGGAAGTATAATTGGAATGAAACGGGTTGGAAACGATGTATACTTTGAGGACGACGATTGGTATGAAAAAGTTGAAGACTGCCCACGTAAAGCAGAAGCTTTGCAAGAAAAAGGTAGAATCAACTACTTAAAAGAACTTAAGGGAGCGTCGGACACTACTTTCTGGGAATGGGTGCATGGACAATTTGATGATTACACAAAGCTTAGTCAACGCTTACAATGGGAGTTGAAAAAAGAATGGGATGAGATTCAAGATTATTATCAATCCTTTAACGTGGTTAATTATGATCCCTCTGCTAATAACGATGAGTCGCGAGAAGAATTGATTGATGAACTTGATGACTATTTGAATAAGGATCCTTATTTCGAGTTTGTTGATAAAGACGAAGAAGAATTCACCAAGAGAAAATGTCGACTACTTGGTATCCCTTATAATAAGCCACCCATGATTATTTCTGAAAAATTTAAAATCATCAAATATTCTTTGGGACCTGATGAAGAATATGTTGCGATAAAGACCAAAAAATTTATTAGATTAAGTCGCACGGAAGAAAATGTCGCGGAGCTATACGGAAACATCTTTCGGATGAAAGAAGAAGGATGGAGCGTAACAAGAACAAAATAAAGAGCTGAACGTGAGTCTAACTTGAAGACTCTGGAATAAAGACAAGTGCTGACCGGGAGACAACCCGGAAATTTTTTACTATTCTGTTCTGAGTCGAGTCAGTCAGGCCCGCAAAAGATACGGCGCATCTCAATCCTGAGATGCGACGCATCTCCTGCACTGGTCATATCTTACTTTATTTTCTGCATTTTTATTTTTGACTTTAAAACTTTTTGTCAGTTTATTTTAATGCGGCGCATCCCTGGTTAAGGATGCGACGCATCTTCTATTCTGATTCGTATTTATTCCAGGCTCGATACGGCGTATCTTCTTCTATAAGATACGGCGTATCGACTGACCTGATGATTTTCAGTTTAATTTTTAAGTTTTATTTTCGCTAACTACTAATGTATTATGCAAGTTTGAACCTTCTTAACTTAGGTGTGTTAAAGTCTTGATGGTATTATAGATTCCTGCAATTCCTGTGGATACATCAAATATGAAGCTTAAACGTTCTAATCCACAAGGAAGTTGATTTTTGCTCTTACACAAATAATGGAGGATCATACCGAGCAAATCTCAGGGGAGTTTTCCTGTTCTAATTCTTTTATTTTCCAGTTTTTAATCTTCGATACAAACAACGAGGACGTTGTTTAACTTAAGTGGGGGGGGGGTTGGAGAATTAGAACACTTACTTGTCCTGAACTTTTTCAAAATATGCTTAAAATATGCTTAATATATCAAAATTTAAAATTTTTAGCATGATTTTGTTTAAAGTCTAAATTACATAGCTGCACACATGACATTATTTTAAAAAATATTGAACTTTTCAAAAATTCACAAATCTATGAGTGTGCCGGTGACTTGTAAACTTTAGAACTTGGCTTGTATACTATTCGAGACCACCATAATAAGTATTATTTTTATAATTGGAATGACTTCTCTAAATTGGTAAATTTCTAGGATTACACCCAAAAAGCCTTATATGTTATGTGATATTAGCTAACTACACTGGTTAGTTAACCCCCGTATAAACCCTTTTGTTACTCTCATTTTTAGAGTAAGATACCCCTAGAAAAACACTCAGAGCCATTCCTTTCGTTTCTTACACCTTTGTTATAATGTTTCGTTACACCCTTACACCTTAGCCTACCCTGTAAATTAAAATCCGTGGTTGGTTAATTGCTTTAGGCAAAGTGTGTTTCCTTACATTACCTGTGTTCGCGTGCGTAATTCATTATCTTTGGTTAGGTCGGGAAATTGCACAATGCAATTGGAGTGAAAGTAAATATTGTATACTTTGAGTTTATTTTTCGTGTGTTTACTACTTTCACTATTACCGTTATTTCTGAAGTCATGAAAAGTATGGAAAAATTATCCAGAGTTATCATTATAGTGATGTGGTGAAATTTTACACATCTATGTTTATGTTGATGTCAAAAAAAAAAAAAAAAAAAAAAAAAAAAGGAAAAGTTGGATGTTTGTTTTAACCAACTTATGTAAAGTTTTGTATTAAGTGGTCGATATCACCACTATTTGTTATATATTATATCTATGGATTGAATGGGAGTTGAACGTTATGGGAACGCCAACTAAGGTTATTCTTTGATTGAGATCTTGTTGAGTATAATTCGTGTCTACCTAAAGCGTGTGTTTCAAGTGTTAAAGCGTGAGTTATTCAATGATATGAGTCTTATTCATGGGATGGTTGGGATAGTGATTAACCACACTTAGGATTTTAATTTATCTGTTTTGTTTATTTTTCATTTTACACCAATTTATATCCCAAATATTATCCATACCCTATATTATTCTTTATCCAAACCTTTGATTTATTGAGATTAGGGATTTGAGCAATCTTAAGTATCGTAGTCGTGGATTCGGCTATGTATTTATGATTTTGTCGCCCTTTTTGATATAATATTATTGGTGAAGATTACTTGGTCCTATCTTTAGCCTATTTGAGTTAAGGATTTGAGCAATTGCAAGTATCGTGTTCGTGGATTCGATCATGTATTTGTGATTTTGTCGCCTTTTCTGGAATTTGAGATCGATAGAGATTAAGGAGAATGATTAACCCTTAACCTATAAACCCTTTTTACCACTTTAGACTTGTTATTCCTTGGCTTTAGTGGGGGAGATGCGTATACTTGCCAAGCTTATGATAGAATATTCGTCACGACTGGACAGTTAAACGATTAGATTTGATTTTATCAAATTATTTTATTTTACTTCTAATTCGTTAAGTGTTTGGTTGTGTGATTATGACAAAAATGAATACATGCTTAAATATAAAAATAAATCCTAACATCTTTTAGGATACATTTTCATAAGTTTAATTCTAAGGTTTACTTGGGGACAAGTAAAGTTCAAGTGGGGGGATATTTGATGAACTCAAATAAGTACATTTTATTACCGTCATTTATCCTATTTATTTGACTTGTTTTATTATATTATCTGTGAGAATTGATACGTTAATGTTTACTTTTGTAATTCTCAGGTAAAAACAAGTATTATGTGAAACTTGGCGATTTTGGACTAATTATGGAGCAAAACATGCAAGAAGTTAAGAGTCTACTGAAATGTACAAGATCAAGACCATTCTGCTCCAGATACGCCGCATCTTACTTATTATATACGGCGCATCACTCTCAAGATTTCACAAGCTACGATCCAAGACAGCAAGGACATGCGCCGCATCTAAGAATGGAGTTACGCCGCATCTTCTGGCGGTGTACGAATATTCCTGAATATATTAATCTTGGACCCCACGCGAAGTTAAGTCAATGCGCCGCATCTACTTATCCTATGCGCCGCATCTAGCCCTCAGACAGAAACTATAAATACCCTAAAGTCAGACGAATTTCGGGGGTTCGACAATTTAGCAAAGTACGAGACAGAAGAAACCCTAAGCCGAATTCAGACGAAGTAGCAGCACAAGACACACCTTGAACGAAGATACAAGAGCTGTAAGAAGGTCCTGCATGTATTCAATTCATTAAGTAGTTTTGTTTTATTGTATTAGTACACTTTAATTGGTCAGTATTGATGGGCTTGTGTCATTGATTTAATCATGCACTTCAACTCCCCTTAAAATTGCTTTCCCATTAATTAAAGTTTATATGTTGATGTCTTTGGTGACTTTTATTAGTGCATTGATAACCTCTGTGTCTAGCTGAGCATTGCTTGGGTCGCCATGCCCCTTCCTCGCCTATTTATTAGATCGCCTATGCATTCTATCGTCTGTAGAAAAGTAGGAAGAAAGATAAATAGGATAGTCATAAGTAATCATTAAGGGTTTACTCGCCGATAAGATTAGAGCCAACGAGAAAGGACTTAATCTCGGTGCGTTGCATCAAACTATACACTTCATATAAAACTAGCAATAAAACAAGTGACAAGCTACTTAACTATCAGGACAGGTCTTCTTATTGTCTCAAGTATTTATCTGTGTACGTGTGTGCTATTCGCTGATTCGTGCTCATTAGTTTAGTTTATATTTAATCACAACCAAACCGTGCCAGTCTCTCAGGCTGAACCCCTTGCGTTAGATTAGGTTGTATAGCTAAGTTAAGATATTAAAATACTGATTAGAATAACTAGATAATACGTTCCACTCTTAGTGATCGACACTCTACTTACCATTATATTCATACTGACCGGGTACACTGCTCGTTAAAGTGTGTGTGTTATTGATAAGTCAGCTAAATATAAATTTAAAACTTGAATACTGCTAAAACCACAACGACATACCGTGGGTATAAATTAGAGCACTACGCACACGCGCATCAGAACCTAGCACATCATTATCAGGAAAGCATGTGTTAGTGAAGCAAACTAATGTTCCCATCATTGCTTCTACAGGAGTAAGAAGTGACACCCAAGCTAGCGGGTCAAAGCCTAAAGGCAATGCAAGGAATGATAGGACTGCGCCGGCTAAGAGTGATCACAAGAAAAGAGTAGAAGTCCAACCTAGGAACAATAAGTTTGTAACAACTAGATGGAATCGTGTTGATTCTAGTATCAAAAGTACTGTAATTAATTCGAATTCTAAAATGGTCTGTAAAACATGTGACAAATGCTTAATTTCTGTTAATCATGATGAATGTGTTGTGTCGTCTCTGATATCTCATGTAACACCCATACTATGCATGTTAGGAAAACTGAAAGTAATGTGAAAAGTTGGAGAGCCACAGGAAAAATCTTCACTAAGGTTGGGTATCAATGGAGACCCACTGGAAGGAAATTCAGTTTAGGAAACAAGAATCCATTGCCTAAGTTGAATAAACATAAAATTGTGAAGATTAAAGAATGGAGACCAACGGGTCGAATCCTTCCATTAGGAACACATAGCCCTTCTAATAGGTCCCTTGATAACTCTAGAGTAGTTCCCACTGTAGAGGCATCAATATTAGAAAAGACTAATGCTCCAGAACTTGTGTGTGCTAACCAAACGGACCCCAAATTCCAGTGGGGATCCACATATTTCAGTTATCCACTGTTGTCTGATTTCAAATGCAGGTCGTACAAATCGTTCTTTGGTATTTGGACTCAGGCTGCTCAAAACATATGACTGGGGATCGCTCACGGCTCAAGAACTTTGTGAAAAATTTTATCGGGACAGTTAGATTCGGGAATGACCACTTTGGTGCGATTATGGGTTATGGAGATTATGTGTTTGGTAACAGTGTGATTTCACGGGTTTACTATGTGGAAGGATTAGGGCATAATTTGTTTTCTGTGGGTCAATTTTGTGACGCTGATCTGGAAGTGGCTTTCAGAAAACACACGTGTTTCGTCAGAGAATTGGATGGTATAGATCTTCTCAAGGGTAGTCGGGGTACGAATCTATACACCATATCAATCGAAGAAATGTTGAAGTCCTCTCCCATATGCTTGCTTTCAAAAGCCTCTAAAACAAAATCATGGCTGTGGCATCGTCGTTTGAACCACCTGAACTTCGGTACCATCAATGATCTTTCCCGCAAAGATCTTGTTAGAGGAATGCCCAGATTAAAATATGAAAAAGATCATCTCTGCTCTGCATGTCAACTGGGCAAAAGCAAGAAACAAACCCACAAACCCAAAACCGTCAACACCAACTTGGAAGTTCTTCATACCCTTCACATGGATCTATGCGGTCCAATGAGAGTACAAAGCATAAATGGAAAGAAATATATTCTGGTGATAGTAGATGATTTCTCTCGGTTCACATGGGTAAAGTTTTTGAGAACCAAGGATGAGACTCCAGAGGTGATCATTAAGCTGATTAAACAGCTGCAAGTAAGGCTTAACTAGACTGTCAGAATCATCCGCACTGATAATGGAACTGAGTTTGTCAATCAACAACTCAGAAACTTTTATGAAAATATTGGCATCACACATCAGAAAAGTATACCTCGCACTCCTCAGCAGAACGGAGTCGTTGAACGGCGAAACCGTACTCTAGTAGAAGCTGCAAGAACCATGCTTATATTTTCAAAGGCACCGATGTTTCTCTGGGCAGAGGCCATTGCAACTGCATGCTACACCCAAAACCGATCTCTGATTCATCCCATTCATGAGAAGACTCCCTATGAGTTAATTCACAACAAGCAGCCAGATTTATCATTTCTTCGTGTGTTTGGTGCTCTTTGCTATCCAACTAATGATAGTCAAGACTTGGGTAAGTTAAAAGCTAAAGCAGATGTAGGTATTTTTGTTGGATACGCACCAGACCGTAGAGGGTACAGAATCTACAACCAGAGAACCCGGCAAATCATGGAAACCATCCATGTCACGTTCGACGAGCTAAGTGAGCAAACCGTTTCAGGACAAACCAGTTCTGGACCCGATCTTAAACTTTTGACACCTGGACCAATTAGTTCAGGGCTTGTACATAATCACACGCTTGCAGAGTCATTCGTTCCACCAACAAGTGAGGAGTTGAAGAAGCTATTTGATCCTATGTTTGACGAATACTTTGAGCCAACAAATGAAACAATCACAAATGCAGTAGCTGCACCTGAGGCTGCGGATGTTCAAGTTCCACAAGGCTCAGAAAACCATCCAGCTTCAGTCTCAATCAGTTTCAATGCTCCTGCTGCAAGTCAATCACCCACAACATCAAATACTCAATCCTCTCCGGTGCAACAAGAATCTGCAGATGATCATTCTTTGGAAGTTAATCCTTTTGCTCCTATCGATGATGTTCCTTTTGAGAACATATTTGCTCCTGAACCCTCATCAGACATGTCCTCTCACAAAGAACACAGCACGGAAACATCAATCCAAAACCCTCAACCTCATGACCATCTCAGAAAATGGACCAACGATCACCCAATTGACAACATTATCGGCAATCCTTCTCGTCCTGTATCCACTCGTAAACAACTGGCAACAGATGCATTGTGGTATTTCTTCAATTCTGTATTTTCTAAAGTCGAACCAAAAGATGTCGAAGATGCAATGACCAAAGACTGTTGGTTCGAGGCCATGCAAGACAAAATTCATGAATTTGATCGACTTAAAGTATGGGAATTAGTACCTCCTCCAGAGTGTGCTATGATTATTGCTCTCAAGTGGATCTTCAAGGTAAAACTTGATGAGCATGGGGATGTTTTAAAGAACAAGGCACGTCTAGTTGCTAAAGGATACAGACAAGAAGAGGGCATTGATTTTGAAGAATCATTTGCTCCAGTTGCTAGAATTGAAGCTATTAGAATCTTCCTGGCCAATGCTGCAAGTCTTAATATGATAGTCTACCAGATGGATGTCATAACAGCTTTCCTGAATGGGGACTTAAAGGAAGAAGTCTACGTGAGCCAACCTGAAGGATTTGTGGACGCTGAACATCCTACGCATGTTTATCGTTTGAAGACGGCTCTTTACGGGTTGAAGCAGGCACCTAGAGCATGGTATGATACATTGTCCAAGTTTCTTCTAGATCATGGATTCTCAAATGGTGTAGTTGATCCAACATTATTCACCAGGAAGACAAACAAACATCTACTACTTGTTCAGATTTATGTAGATGACATCATATTTGCTTCATCTGACCCTAGTGAATGTGATAGATTTTCAAATGAGATGAGCTCCAAGTTCCAAATGTCGATGATGGGACAAATGTCATTCTTCCTAGGATTACAAGTATCTCAAAGTCCCGGAGGCATTTTCATCAATCAGTCCAAATATGCATATGAAATCTTGAAAAAGTTTGGATTCGATTCAAGTGAGCCAGTTGATACTCCCATGATTGATAGATCTAAGCTAGATGAAGACCCGTCAGGGATTCCAGTCGATCAAACGAAGTACAGAAGCATGATTGGATCCTTAATGTACATTACTGCAAGCAGGCCAGACCTTCTATTTGCTGTATGCATGTGTGCGCGATATCAATCCAAACCTACCAAAAAGCATCTAGAAGCAGTAAAAAGGGTTTTCAGATATCTTCAAGGAACAGTTCATATGGGTCTCTGGTACCCTAAGGACACAACCATGGAGTTAACGGCTTATGCTGATGCAGATCATGCGGGGGTGTCAGGACACTCGTCGAAGTACTTCAGGAGGAGCTCAGTTTTTAGGGGAAAAGTTGGTTAGTTGGTCTTCGAAGAAGCAAATGAGCACATCCATATCTTCTACTGAAGCGGAATACATTGCTATGTCGGCTTGTTGTGCACAAATTCTATGGATGCGATCACAACTATCAGACTATGGATTCTCATACAACAAAATTCCTCTATATTGTGACAACAAAAGCGTTATTGCACTTTGTTGCAACAATGTAACACCCCCAAAATCTGGTTTAGCGGAAGCATACATGTCTGGGTGCTACTAAATTGGTATCACAACACAAGGTATAAAGAATGGTTTTATCTCAACCATTTAAAATAGATTTCATATTCAAAAGTGTTTTGTTTACATCATTTCAAAATGGTGCGGAAATATAAGCCCATAGAAGATTTCAAGTGGTCCCAAATTTATCAGAGTTTTCTATGACCATGCCATGCCATGCCAACAGCCTTCAGCACTAGTTAATCGCCTTAACCTGAAAATACATACTAAAAAGTGTCAACACGAGGTTGGTGAGTTCATAGGTTTTAGTGGAAAATGTAAAGCATTTGAATAACGATTTCCCGGCAAAGGAATTGTAAATCCACTCAGTCACAAGTCCCGCCCATACAAGACTTGCAACCTGTGTGTTTACAACCCACTGCCAAATAAGATTTGTTCTTGGTAAACAGAAGTAATATATTGTTTGGTTAAGCGGTACGCTCGTAATGACCATTACACTTGGTAGTATGTCCGTTACACTCGGTAATGTGACCGTTACACCCAGTCATGTGACCGTTTCGCCCGGTCATGTGACCGTTACACCCGGTCCTGATATATGTGTTCGTCCAGTACCCCTGGTCAATGTGTGTGTTATGTGTACATATAATGCAGTCTAGTGAACATTCAAGTATTTCAGCCAAACAGTCAAATATGGAGTAAATAGTTTGCATTTTCCAAATAAACAGTCATAGAGTTTAATTAAAAACGAGCATGTATTCTCCCCCAAATCAGTTGTAAAACGAGTAAAAGTAGGGGCCATGAACTCACCTTGGTAAATAGCAGTCAGATCACAAAATAGTTCAGACAGTGTTCAGCACCGACACGCGACCTAAATCAGTAGGTTGGTTTTAGTCCGCAGACTATGTTTAAGACTTAAATTCAATAGTTTAGAAAGTCTATGTTGGTGTTGCTGGTGTGGCAGCATTTAAGTTCAAAAGTCTTTTCTGAGTTATATGAAAATGTTGGCTCTTGAGAGTATGCACGAATTACGAGAACGGAAATCCTTAGTTTGAAATGACTAAAGATTACAGAAATGACGAATAATGGCACGACTTTTGTGATATGACGGAGAATGCTATAATCATGTATATATGAATTTTACAAAGTGTGTGTGGTTATGAGAAGTAAAATAAAAGTTATGTATGTATGTATATATATATATATTTAAGTCATATGTGATGGTTTGAAAGTAACTTGTTGAAATAAAATCTATAAGAGGAATTTGAAAAAATCATTGCTTTTCAAATTATTAAAAACGTTGATAAAATATGTCATTTGTTAGATATATATTGTTAAGTTAACAAAAATGAGTTTGTATTTTTATAATTGCGACATATATAACGGCTTTTTCCCAATTTCTATATTTGTGAAATTAACTTATGTTTTCAATATAAACGTACGAGTCAAGTTAATACACATATGACGTTGTCAAATTTTTATAGCGATGTGTGTCGACATGCCGCGTTACGTTATTAACACATAAAGTATCTTTTGGAAATATAGACGTGTGTTGACGAGTAAATGTTATGGCGAAATATTTATGGAACGAGTATCGTACATGAATTGGTGTCGCAAGTGGGCTGCGGCCCACAGTTCGAATGGGCTAAAAAAATATGACAGCCCTTATACAAAATTTTGGGCTTCTGGGCTAAACCGTGTACAAAGAAAAGGACTCACAGGTGGGTTTGCTTGGTGGACTGTGGCCCAACCAAGAGTTTGCTTGGACTAGCCACAAGCCATAGAAATAACAGGTAACAATTTATACTTGTGTTTTCTCTTTTTCGAAATGTGGCAGTAGGAACAAGGGAGGCAAAAAGATAAATAACTTGCCTATTAACGTTCATATTCAACGAGTATTACACAAGAAATGAGTTTACACTTGAGTTGCCTACTGTTGGTATATTGACCGAAGGATCAAAGGAGAATGAAAGGTTTGTGTACTAGAGTCTATCCTCACAAAAACGAAATGGCAAAAACTTTACTCAACAATTAAATCACAAAAACTAAATGGGACTTTGGGTAAGAGTCTGTTGACACAAAACACAGGAGGAAGCCCAACAAAAATCCTTGTATTTCACACTTAAAACTATTACCCAAAAACTAACAAGATTGTTTACCTCATGACCCCTTATATTAGCACCAAGAAAAATGTGTATTAGTTGTGACTTAAACCTCATTTTAACACAGGTTAGGAGTGGTTTTAGACTTGAGATTCAACGCGACTAGTGGGGATTAAAATGGTACGATCCACAAGACATTACGAGGGGAGACTATACTCTAAATGCCGAGTAGCTAAGTTGTTCATTAGGAGTCCCTTTGGGGCCTCTTTGTTGAGCAGTGAACACTCCAAAGAAGTGGGTTTCCACAACTTAGCACCCACATTTAAATCCTATACACTCGAGTAAGAACATAGTCAACATATCGAGCACAAGGGTTGGCCAATTCGACCCACCCCATGGGTTTTTGAGTGTCATACATGTCCTATTCGGACATATTCTCAAACACCTCATGAACATGTGTTTCGACTAGAAACCCATGTCGCTCAAACTTACTCAACCACAACCATTTCCTATTTTTTTTTGACGTGTATTTCATGATTTTGAGCCAACATAAATTCTAAAACAAAAACTATCCTCAAGTCCTACCACACCAACACCCCAAATGGGTCGACTATAACATAAAAAAAAATCATAGAGTTCACAAGTTTTCATATCATTCGATTTACTAAAACATGGAAAAGTAAAGACAAGGGTTAAATCTTACAACAAGAACAATGATGCTTCGATTCTAGGGGAATGGGTAAGAGCTCCAACTCGGTTCCAAGCAGTCACACTTTTCTTCTCACAATCACCCTCAACTAGTGTAAGACTTGGTGAGTTTGATTATTTTGTGTGATTGCTTCTCCTGGCACCAAGCTTTTGAAGGAGTAACCCATGGAAATTTCTTGACCCATTTTCGGCCTAGAAAGAGAGGTTTAACCATTTTGGGGTTAACTTCTCTTGGTCTTGATGAAGATTCGACCTCCAGGGAGGGTTTTGAGTCTCGAGGGTCTTGGGAAGGGAAGTGAACGCCACTGTTGATGGTGATACTAGCTAGGGAATATTTGATTGCGTGTGGTGGAGTGGTCTTGGGAAGAAGGGATATCAAGATAAATCGAATTTTATCTCTTTGATCCGGTTTTTGCTATGGGTCGACTTGGAGATTAGTGTTGAGGTGCATTGGAGAAGATGAAAGGGTAAAAGAAAATCTGAATTCTGGGTATATCACGTGTGAGTGAGGGTGAGAGATAAGGTTAGGCTTATCTTGTTTTATTTTAAATTTTTAGTGTATCAAGTGTACCCCGTGTTCCGTTAAATAACATTTGTTTGTGACAATGCGCCTTCACGTAACTGCAAAAGAAAATATATTTCGAGTCGTTTTCCCGTTACTGATGTAAAAATAAATTTCTCGACTCATAAGGATAAATTTTACAGTTCAACCTTTACTAAATTGGTGTCGGTACGCGTGTGATGTCAGTTTTTCAGAAAAACAAGATAATCTCTCATTTTTGATTTGTTAGTGTCTGAAGTTGTTAGGAAATGATAAATTCACTTTTACTGATAAGTTTAAATAATTTTGATGAGTTATTGTATGCTACTGCGTGCGGGTTTTCTTCCCAAAGTAGATATATAATTGTTTAGTTTAACAGTTGTGCAATTAATAAATAGAAATTTATTTTTAAAATATTAGTGAAAAAGTACCGGTTGTCACAACAAAAGCGTTATTGCACTTTGTTGCAACAATGTTCAGCACTCCAGGTCAAAGCACATCGACATCAGGCATCACTTCATCAGGGAACAGGTTGAAAAGGGAATCGTGGAGCTGTATTTTGTGAGGACAGAGTTTCAGCTAGCAGATATCTTCACTAAGGCTCTTCCGAGAGAAAGGTTTCAGTTTATTCTCCCGCGTCTGGGAATGAAGAGCTTATCTCCAGAAACTCTCAAGTGTCTTCAGGAGGAAAAGGAGGAGTAAAGGGTTATCTTCTCATATCCTTGTATATATTTGTATATATCTTTAAAAAAAAAAAAAAAAAAAAAATCGAAAAATTAGAAAATACCAAAAATAGTCCTACTTAGGCATGTCTTCTGTTTATCGATAACATTTACGGATCTAGAAATGTCATTCAACAATGACACGGATCTTTAAATGAAGCTCGAGCAGAAGTTATACTAATCAGTTAAAACATGTCTTAATGGCTTGCAGTTACTTCATACTGCAACCCGCGATACACTCTGGGGAAAGCACGTCGCCTAAAAGACGGCTGTTCCTCCAACTGGGTGATGTTCACCTGGGCATGGATTACTTTATATCCATGTTTCACCGACTTGATGTACGTTTCAGTGCGTCATTTCGTGTATAAGAAGAGAAGTCTTCTTTACATCAGACTCTTTATCTTGTTTGATTCTTCAAGAGAGTCTTGATGTTACACAAGGTGGTAAATTGAATTAAATTTTCAAAAATACCCGTCGCTCGATTGAATGACTACAGCTCTTTAAATGGAAAACGGGTCATTAATTGAGGGGGAGCATATTTGTTCAAATTTCTGACACCTTGCCAAATTTGTGCAACATCAGCAGTGACACTCTCTCGTTGTTTCAGGGGGAGCATAGTATGCTCCTAAATCAGAATACATTTAAACCTGACCACATTTTCTCCCAAATTTTCTAAACTTATTTAAATCACTTGGGATCACAAATCTCAAATGGTTTGAAATTTTTGATCGGGGGAGAGAATGTGATTTAAATATGAAATTCTGATAAAATGTGATGATTTGGAAGTTAATGTAAGCTCTCCCGTATGTGCTAAACTGCTTTGTATATCAATGCACATATTGAGGGGGAGCAAAATGTTTTGGTCATAAAAGCAAGCTCTTCCATATGTGCTAAAATCTTTCGTATATCGATGCACATATTGAGGGGGAGCGAATTGATAAAAAAGGATTTGGCAAGCATCTTATGTGAGCACGGCTCAGACTTCACCAAAAAATTGACGAAACTTGAATTGTCATCAATCGAAAGGATACGTCTTGGCCGGGTAATAATTTCAAGCTGGTCTAACCAGTGATGTAAGCGTGTCTCGAAAAAGACGTATCTGAGTAGAGTGTACCATTTCGAGAAACTTTCTGTGGACTTGACCAGGCCGGGTAATAATTTCAAGCTAGTCTAACTAGTGATGTAAGCGTGTCTCGAATCGGTCATGTTCACTGAAAGTGGATCAATTCAAAAAGTGCGAGCTCTACCTAACATGTGCAAATTTATAAAAACAATCACTCGAGCACATGTTGAAGGGGAGCATTTGAAAAATATAAAACTCTCAAGTGTTGGCAAAATGTTTTTCATAATCATGAACACTTTGAGAGATTTTTCAAAGATTTGGTTTGGCAATTGTGGAAGAACACCAAAGATCGACCATTTAATTTAATGCATGGAGTTATAAGGATGGTAAGGTTAGGTTCAAGTTCCCACGATCCCGCCAGAGCCGGAGGGATCTACCCAGGGACAATCCACTAGATAGTGTAGAAGTCCTTAGGTATGATTAAAAAAGGAGAAAAGTGAATCAGGGAAGAGTGCAGACTGAGATGGAGCTAGAACTGGAACAAACCCAACAAGGTTCTAGTAATGAAGTCTTGGTATGCACTGAAGGGGTTGAAGAATTAAAAAGAAACTAAGTGAGAAAGGGTGAAAAGAAATAGCCCTCCTTACAACTTAGGCAGAAACCAGGTCAATACATATGCTGTCAGAATCACATAGTTGATTGCTGGCATTGAAGACAAAGTATCATGGACCCAGTGATACGCTGCACAACCCTCCCTAGCCACTCAAGGTCCCTCAAAGGATTCTTGTTTCAATTGTCACGGAGCTCAATACATTTCTATCGTCTCTCTCACTCCGAGTTAGATGATATTGAAAAGGTGGCAGTCCTCTCCAGCCTCCGTTCACTAAATCAAAACGCACTATAGAGTCTAGAGCCTCGAGATTCATAAAAAGATCTCATAGGAACACAGATTATTTCTACACTGGTTGTTCAACATTAAGGACACCAGTTGTAAACTTATGAGTCCTACGCAGATCTTAGCAATCTGCCAGAACATTCATGAGGAAATTTACTAATGTAATTCTCAATGATTGAATGGAAATTCCTGTCAGGGTCAACATCAAGCAGCCCTGAAAGCAGGTCACTTCGGTAATTCGTTATGGATTACGCTTAGTGATCACGGCGGTTTCAAACGGTCTACAGTCGTGGAGTGATCTCCAGCGACTCACCTAATCGTTGATGTACTACGGTATGATCTTAAAAAGCCCTCTGTGGGTTTTCGATTAGGAACGGTCTTGGTAAGGATTAGAGAGAGTTTTCACACTATGCTGTTAACAATCTCGAAGTCCGAACCTGTAAGTACCGGTCGATTTGTTGCTAACTGTCGTATGCAGGAACTTCTGGCGATTGTAGCTGTGGAATGCTGTAGCTGGTTGCTGTTGTAGCTGGTTGCAGAAAAGATGCCAATCCTCTATCACATGTTCACACTACATCATCATTGTAACTCAACAAAGTCATGATCAACCTAAAAGACCTTTAACACGGCTTCTGCAAACTCTGATGCTAAAGATCATGACTCCAAATAGTGTGAGCATGTAGGCTCAAAGAATACATCATCACATGGAGACATACGGACAAAAGATGACTTGAAGATACACGTTGGATGATACTATTGAAGAATGATCAAAATCATCCAAGACAAGGAGAAGTCGTCACAAGTCTACTGCTGAAGGCACAAAGATTACTAATGACTGAAGAATCAATGTATACGAGCTACAAAGTTAAGGTTCATGAAAAGAGTGCTTGATTTAAGAACATTGTTATCGGGGTGACCTCCCTTAGGGGGAGATTGTTAGGAATATAAATATTCAGTTGAAGACTCGGTCACCCCGAGCACTCTAGTGTATTAAATAGCTCGTAGTAAAACAAGTAATATTAGTAGTAAAGTAGTTAATTAATATTGTGGAGTGAGTCGGGTCTTTACCCTCTGTCAGCTCGCTCCACAGTCTACTAGGGACAAAGTAAGTAGGCTATGCATGTAACTATAAATACCCCTCTCCTCATGTGGAGAGGGTTGGACCTTTTGCAAGCTTTCAATTCATTTTTTCTTTTGGTTTATCTCTCTAAAGGCTCCCTACTTCTTTCTCTCTCTAACATCTTGTTCGATCCATATAACCCACCCAATCTTGTGTTTATTAGTTTCTGAATATCCTACAATATCATTGCCAGTTATGACAATGTCATCAACATACACAAGTAAAGCCAAAAACACATTCCCAGACCTCTTAGTGAACAAAGAATAATCATATTTAGACTGCACAAAACCATGTTCATTAAGAGTTGAAGTTAATTTTGCATTCCATTGTCTAGGAGCCTGTTTAAGGCCATACAGAGACTTATTAAGCTTCACAACCTTAGATTTATGATCACCAAAACCAGGGGGCAGAGTCATATACACATCCTTAGTTAAATCACCATATAGAAAAGCATTGTTAACATCTAATTGAAAAAGACTCCAATTATTACAAATGGCAACATTAATCATGCATCTAACCGTAGACATTTTAACAATAGGACTAAAAATTTCCATATAGTCAAATCCCTCCCTCTAGCTGAAACCCTTGGCTACAAGCCTGGCTTTAAACTTATCAATCTCTCCTGTAGACTTATATTTAATTTTCCATAACCATTTACTGCCAAAAGGTTTTCTTCCTTTAGGAAGATCACATTCAGTCCAAGTATTATTCCTTTTTAAGGCAGTAATCTCATTATTCATAGCCTGAACCCAATTGTTATCTTTAGCAGCCTCATCATAAGAAGAAGGTTCAACAGATTTGTTTAAAGTAGTGGAGAAACAGTAATTAGCAGGGCTAAGATTGGAATAACAGACATATTTTTCAAGCCCATATTTGACACTACTATTGACAACATAGTCATTAAACCTAGCAGGAGCCTTAGTGTTTCTACTAAACCTCCTAAGAGCAGGCTGCTCAGGACTTAGGTTCTGAGTAGGATTGACTTGAGCTGTTTCAGGATTAGAACTGGAAGGGACATTTCCCTCAGACAGAGTATTATCACCTATAGATGTTGCAGTGCCATTAGTCTCACCATAAATAGAAGTATGTATACTTCTAGGGCATGAAGAGGCACCACCATCATCATTGGGTGTGGTATTGTTACATCTCCTTTCATTATTGGGATTATGATCAAAGTGTTTCTCATTAAAAAAAATTTGATCATTCAGTGTAGAATCAGAATTCTGATCAGTTTGCAGCTTAGAATTCATTTTGAATGGAAAAACAGTTTCATAGAATTGAACATATCTATAATAGAAAATCATTTTTGAGTCAATACTATAAACTTTGTAAGCCTTTTTTGTAGTAGAGAAACCAATTAGAACACATTTTTCAGATCTAGCAGAAAACTTATCAGAATTGTTAAGAATAGAAGAGAAACATAGACAACCAAAACTTCTCAGATGAGAAAGTTTTGGTTTTTGACCATACACAAGCTCAAAAGGAGATTTCCCACTCAGAGCAGAAGACGACAACCTGTTAATCAGATAGGCAGCAGTTAAGATGCATTCAGGCCACATACTTAAAGGAATACCACTTTGAAACAACAAACTTCTAGCAACATTTAACAGGTGCCTGTGCTTTCTCTCAGCAATGCCATTTTGCTGAGGAGTATAAGCACAAGATGTTTGATGAACTATACCAAGGTTACTAAACAAGTTACTCATTTTGTTATTTATAAATTCAGTACCATTATCTGATCTCACAGTTTTAATCCCACACTTAAATTGATTGTGAATCAGATTAACATAACTAACAAACAAGTTATAAACTTCATCTTTAGTTTTGACAAGATAGAACCAAACAGCCCTGGTATAATCATCCACAACAGTCATAAAATATCTAAATCCTTCTCTGCTAGTGACCTTGTAAGGCCCCCAAAGGTCTATATGTACAAGATCACCAATAGCAGAAGTCTTATGATCACTAAAAGGGAAATGTTCTCTTGTCTGTTTAGCCTTGTGACAGATGTCACAAGGAGACACATGAGAATCCTTGGTGAATTTAAGATCAGGTTGAAGCATACTCACAGCTTGGTCAGAGGGATGACCAAGTTTGTTATGCCATAGAGATTTAGATGCATAACAAGTAACAGATAGATTACCTACAGTTTGATTTTTGGAATTAAGAGGAGAGGGAGTATCAAACAAATAGAGTCCACCATTTTCACTACCAGTCCCCATGATTTTGTTTTGAGTCAAATCCTGAATGTAACATTTAGATTCATCAAAACCATCAAACATTCTGCTATCCTTGATAAGTTTGTGCACAGAAAAAAGACTAACACAATATTCAGGGACAACCAACACATCATACAAGATGACTTTATCAAAAAGTTTTAGATTATCAATATACTTGATTTTTGCAAGAGTACCATTGGGATGTCCCACAGTAAGATTTAAATCAGAAATATCAATAATGCTAAACATATTTACAGTATTAATAGTCATGTGTTGGTTTGCTCCTGAATCAATAATCCACCCAATACTGACCTTACACAAAGCTGTATTGTTGTTATAAAACTTATGAAAGTTTATATTGAAGAAAACATTATTGTTCATAAAACTGGATATACCTACCATGTTGGCCTGCATACTGCTAGCAGGCATATCATTGATAAGACTCATTAATTTCATCATCTGCTCATTGGTAAAGGTCATAGAAGGTCCATTTTCCACAGATGAGGTACTTGAATTAACATTATAAGAAGATTTGAAATTAGTTTGTTTTTGACCAGGATTCTTGTTGTAACCAGGGGGATACCCAATAATATCAAAGCATTTGTCAACAGTGTGACCAATTTTACCACAGTTATTACAAAGCAAGTTAGGATTAGGACCCCTGTTATTACTATTATTATTATTCCCAATATTCACAAACTTCTTATTGTCTGCACCATAACCTTTTTTATTCTCAAATCTTTTATTTCCATTATTAGACCAATTAGTTTTAGAAACAAAGCCAACAATTTGATTTTTTGAATCAGAACCAGAAGAAGAAGAGGCAATGTCTCTGTGAGACTCTTCTCTGGAAACAATAACAAAGGTATCTTTAACATCTGGGAGAGATTCTCTGGAGAGAATACTACTCCTGATATGCTGATAGATTTCATTAAGACCCATGAGAAATTGCATAAGTTTCATAAGTTGATTATGTTTTAGAACATCTTCTCTAGCAGTACAGGAACACTTAGGCAATTTGGTCATAATGTCAAATTCTCTCCATAAGGAGTTAAGCTTATGATAATACTCAGACACAGTTAGTTCTCCTTGTTTAAAGTTATTAATTTTTTGCATAAGACTCAGAATAACAGAACCATCAAGTTTATCATAAGTTTCTTTAAGTTCAGCCCACACCTCAGCAGCATTTTCAGAAAAAATTTGACCAAGATATAAATCTTCAGACACAGAATTCAAAATCCAAGACAAAACAATAGAATTACATCTATCCCACTGATTAGACAGAACATCACTGGAAGCATAAGTGGCCTTGATACATGTACCATTAATAAATCCAGTTTTATTCCTTGTGTTAATAGCCAGCTTCATAGCAGTAGACCAGACCCTATAGTTCTCAGTACCAGTAAGTTTAACAGACACAATAGAGCTAGTACTGATATCATTAGAATGAAGATGCAAGGGATTACCCAAGTCAAGATTACTAATAAGATCCTCAGGCCTATCACTACCACTAGCAGACATAATGAAAGCACACAGAACAAATAATCAAACAGATAATCAGCAAATAAGAGCAGATAAGCACATACAAAGAACAGATAAACAACAAATAACTCCAAACTCCTTCAATCACAGATAACCACCAATCCCAAATCAATCTCCAGAACCTATACTAACCTATCTCCGTCAATCTAAACAGAAATAAAAGAAATGAAAATAAACTCACACCCAAGAAACAACAAGTATCAAGTTTGAGGACTGGGGTAAACCAGAGCAGGTATTCATACCACTCAGAAGGTGGCAGATCAAGATGTTAGTTTACCCGTTTGCACCCTCACAACTCAAATACTGTTAATCTTAAAGAGGAAGAGAAACCTTACAGTGCTTTTAGGAAGAAGACAGTGGAAAGACCTCACAATACTCTTAATTTACTTAGTTAAGAGATATTGTGAGAGAATCAGATCCCAATTAGCGACAGAAATCACCCGAATCAGGAACCCCCAATTCAGAAAAATTAGGGTTTTCAAAACCAAACCCTAATTCACCAGAACTTTAACCCAACCAGCAATTAATCCCACGAAGACGAAGAATTAACTATAATACAACCAGAACAATCACCAATTTCAAGAACCCCCAAAATTGATTGAAACCCTAAAACTTGAAATCACCAATCCGACAGAGCCACATCTCTGATACCATGTAGAAATGGTAATAACACTTGAGAATGAATCCAACCAACCACCCCTTGATTCAAATATGAAAAGAATATCAGATTACAATACCAGACATAAGAAGATCAGATTGAACACCAACTGTGGTCAATCAGATTAAGAACAACAATATTCAAAGACTGGATCAATATGATTAGTCAAATGATTTACAAGACCAAGAGATAAACCAACTCTTAGAGAGAGGTGAGAATTAATCAACTAAAAGAGCCGTTGAACCCTAATCCAGATGCAATCTTATATAGGCTTCATCTTATAGAGATAACAACTTCAGTCCCTGTACAATGAGAAACATACCAAACAAAGAAATACAAAAGAGGGTTAGAAATAGCAAGTTTCTGTAATGACAGAAATAGTCCCTGAAAGTTTGAAAGGTATTTTAACAGGAAGTGGTCACCAATCCCTCACCATCCACATCATCTTTCTCTCTCCTTTCACTTCCTCTCACTCCATCTCACATTTCACCCGTTTTGGCCATCTTCCCCTCACCTTTCATTAAAATACAGACTTTATACAAATATACCCACTAAATATCGCACGCACACTCACAAAACAAATAAAAAACATTTACTTTTAAAATTGGGCCCCACATTTTTTCACACTCACTATGGTGACCGGCTCACCATTCAAATGCAATTTGGCCGTGACCTTGGACTTCCGTTTTGGTGGTCACTCGTGACTTGGCACTAATGGTGAGTGGCTCACCCACCACTCCGGGTAGTCATATACGAGATGCTTACATACTACTACAGTAAAACCTTTGTAATAACCACCTTTTTATATTTAGTACTCTTAACAAGAAACCTTATACATAAAAGTGGATATCTACATAATCAAAAAGTATATACGAGTCTTTTTTTATAGCATGTTGTAGATCAAGAATAACCAATTGGTGTATATATTCAATTCGTTGAAATGATAAACATGTTAAACTTTATAAACATGACTTTCGGAATTGTGGTGAATTTCATAAGTTATGTCCCGAGTTCGAATTAACACAAGTTACACAACTTTAACTTGTTTGGGCCACCCCTCCTAGTTAAAATATCCAAAGTCGTGGAAGACTCGTGATTTGCTTGATTTCATAGAGCCGTTAGCCTACCATTCTGGTTAACGTAGTTGGCACAAGAGTCAGTTCTCGATTACCAAAACATACTTGTCTGGATTTAAGTTTGCGATATACATGAAATTAAACAATTTGGATCGAGCAAAAAACCTGCTAACACTTAACCTAACCTTATCCATATAATAACTTTTTTAACCTCTTGAAATAAAGATCGTCAAATCTTGAGAATAAGGAGGCATATAAAACTTTTGATTACATGTTAAGGGTCTATACTACATGTTGTTTAAAGTGTTAAAGGTTACATGATCATTGATCAAATTACAGGACCACATTAATAGTGTCTCATTTTACTTTTCCTTTTACTAAAAGGCAACCAAGCAAATGGGCCCACAATATTCGAATTTTAAACGATAGGCCGGCCCATTAATTCACAGCACTTCTAGTTGGGTACCTAACATGCTCGTTAGTCGTTACACATTTATTTTCATTAATGTACCTCATCCACATATTCCATGCTCATAAGTCATAACTCATAAGGGGGCGTTTGGTTCGCCGTAATCTGGCGTAATTGGTTGTAATTGTAATTCAGATTACATTACGTAGGCTGTTTGGTTCACAGAATGGAGGGAATTGTAATTCAGATTACATTACGTAGGCTGTTTGGTTTGCGTTGTAATTGTAATTCAGTCATTACAATTACATCAAAGGAGGGAATTCAGATTACATAGGATGTTGGATGGAAAGTTTTGAATTACGTTGTAATTCAAAATTTTATAATAATAATAATAATAATAATAATAATAATAATAATAATAATAATTCGAAAAAATTTATAAAAATTCAAAAAATTTATAAAAATTCGAAAAAACTTATATAAATTCGAAAAATTTATAAAAATTCAAAAAATTTATAAAAATTCGAAAAATTTATAAAAATTGAAAAAAAATTATAAAAATTCAAAAAATTTATAAAAATTTAAAAATTCAAAAAATTTAAAAAATTAAAAATTTTATAAAAAATTTATAAAATTTAAAAATTTTATAAAAATTTAAAAATTTTATAAAAATTTAAAAATTTAAAAATTTTACAAAAAATTTTATAAAAATTCAAATTTTTAAATTTTTATAAAATTTTATAAATTTTTCGAATTTTATAAATTTTTTATAAAATTTTTAAATTTTTATAAATTTTTGGAATTTTTTTAAATTTTTTCGAATTTTTATAAATTTTTGGAATTTTTATAAATTTTTATAAATTTTTTGAATTTTTATAAATTTTTTCGAATTTATATAAATTTTTCGAATTTTTATAAATTTTTTCGAATTTTTATAAATTTTTTGAAATTTTATAAATTTTTCGAATTACAATTACGTTGAGATCCAACCAAACACAGTGACAGAAAACATCAATTACAATTCATACACATTACAATTACAACTCTTTGAATTACAATTCATTCAAATTACAATTCCTTTGACAGATTACAATTTCTTTCAAAACATACTGCGAACCAAACGCACCCATGCTCATAAGTCATATAAAAGCTTAATGTAACATTAAAAGAGCTAAAATAATCATATTACTCATTTAAAGTTTTTTGTTAATTGTTACTAGTAGTATACTTTAATGGAAGTTTAATTTATTATATACCTCAACAATTATTGCAATTTTGCAAATAATGTCCACATACTTAGGTAAGCTATTTATAGATCAATTTTGAAAGTATAAACTTATTCGTGTTATTTCATATTTGCACCCCTTTAAATTGTAACTTTTTGTTAGTCTGTTCCAGGAACAACAGACATTGTATATATTTTTCCGTCAGTTTGTTTAAAGAATATAACAATTTTTTTTTGGTTATATTATTCGGTTTGTTTGTTTCAGGAATAACATGCACTGTGAAAAAAAATTCTTCTAAATTATGTTATTTAGGGGGGGGGGGGGGGGGGGGAGGTGGCTGGCAATTAAAAGATTTAGGAGAAAAACTGAAGGGGTAAAAAAGAATAAAAGTTTATCACGTTGGTGGTGCAAATAATATGAAGGGTACAGATAACACCCTCATTTTGACATTTTGAAATCTACATTTGTATTAGCTCAATATCATGGATAAAAGGATGAACCCAAATTTAAACTTCAAATAACATGTGAAGCAAGTGTCAACAATATCTAACTTCTTTTAGCTCTAATATATAACCATGGCTTAAAGAATGAACCCAAATTTAAACTTCAAATAACATGTGAAACAAGTGTCAACAATTGCTAACGTCTTTTAGCTCTAAAATATAACCATGGGTAAAACCGTAAAAGAATGAACCCAATTTTAAATCTTGCAAACAAAAGTAGCACTAGTAGAAAAAACAGGATCAAAAAAGAAAAGTAATTTGTCCTTTATACTCACTTCACCAAAAGTAATAGTCTCAAGTGTTGAATTTTGTTACCAACTACTCCAGTATTATTTTCCCCTACGGGCTACGGCTATATCTTTTGCATTTAAATACTTTCACATTTTAAATCAAACTCTTGACATCATCATTGTTTTAATTCAAACATACTTCGTGAGCTACTATTTTAGTAGTTTATTTAAAGTCCAAATAAGTCTTTATTTATATCAAACCTTAATTACCATATCAAGAAAAACTTAAAGTTACAGTCTTTAAGGTGAAAAGGGTATAAAGATTTCTGACAATTTGGTGATTTGAGATTGTGGGCATGGAGAATTCTGGTGAAAAAAGTGTAAAAGATGATGGGTTTGAATTTGATTCATATGAAAGCAGAATAAAGAGCTCGAGCTCGAATTCGAGTAATTCAGTCACTGGTTCTTCTCCTCTTGGTTGGCCTATTAGAAAGGCTCAGGTGATCAGTAAATGTAGTGATGCTTCTGAAGAAAAACTAAAAGCAAAAAGCCAATTTGATGGTGAATCAAAAACCAAGAAATTTGGTGCAAAAGTCTCTGGTATGTTTTACTTTTTGGTTTTTTGGAAAATGTGTAATTCAATTTGATTAGGTGGGAAAGATTTGAATTTGAATATGATGGGTGGCTTAGGGATACCTTCAAGGTTAATTTGTTAGAAAAAAGTTACATGCTTTACCACTTTATATCTTTATTGATTCCATTTTGCTTTATGTTTCCCTTCTTTAATGTATGTATATAGTCATAAACTGTTTTTTTGCTATTGATTTTGAGTAGATATGGAGATGATGAAAGAAAGATTTAGTAAATTATTGCTTGGTGAAGACATGTCTGGAAGTGGCAAAGGTGTTTGCACAGCTTTGGCTATTTCGAATGCCATCACTAATCTTTGTGGTAATTACAGTTGTATAAATGTCTCTAGGTCTTTTCGTTTTGGCTCCCGGATCACCCTTGTTTGATGTTAATAAAATCGAAAATTGGGTTTTGTGTTATGTTATTTGTGCAGCCACTGCATTTGGTCAGTTGTGGAGATTGGAACCCTTGCCTTTTGAGAAGAAATACATGTGGCAAAGAGAAATGGAATGCCTTCTTTGTGTTAGTGATCACATTGTCGAATTTAAGCCCTCATGGCAAACATTAGCCGATGGTAGTAAGCTTGAGGTAATTCTTCATTCGCCTTTGACTTCAAGATTTTGACGAGTATAATTGTATTAACACATGTTTCAAATCATGCTACATTAGGTCATGACATGTAGACCAAGATCAGATATCTTTGTCAATCTCCCTGCTCTTCGGAAACTAGACAACATGCTTCTGGTTAGTGTTCATTAAGATTACTGCAAAAACCATTGCTGAATCAAAATATTTGATCTTTCTACTGTTTCTGTTATGATATCACAGGATATACTAGATAGCTTCACTAGTACAGAATTCTGGTACGTTGATAAGGGGATAACGACACCAGAGCCGGATGGTTTAGCTTCTTCCCGTAAACCATTACAGCGCCAAGAAGATAAGTGGTGGCTACCCGTGCCTCGTGTCCCTGCTGGTGGTCTAGAAGAAGCTACACGGAAACAATTAAACCATAAGCGTGAATCTGCTAATCAGATTCTAAAAGCTGCAATGGCTATCAATAGTGCTTCTTTATCTGAAATGGAAGTTCCCGAATCATACTTGGAGTCCCTTCCAAAGGTATTAAAAAAAAAAAAAAAAAAAAAAAAGAAAAAAAGTTCCAGGATTTTACAGAATGTTTAATTTTTTAATTCTCAAACGAATTTTGTATCATATTTACAGAATGGGAGAGTGTGTTTAGGAGATGTGATCTATCAGTATATAACCTCGGAGCAATTCTCAGCAGAATGCTTGCTAGATTGCCTTGATCTTTCATCTGAACATGTTGCTTTGGAAATTGCAAACCGTGTAGAGTCAGCAATCTATCTATGGCGTAGAAGGCCTCACACAAAACCTGTACCTAAAACATCTTGGGAAATGGTCAAGGACCTAATGGCTGATGTGCATAAGAGGGATATACTAGCTGAACGAGCGGAAAGCCTCTTGCTTTCCTTAAAACATCGGTTTCCTGGTCTAACTCAAACCTCATTAGACACCAGCAAAATTCAGTGCAACAAGGTACTTACTTTAACATTTCTCGGGCCAGTTTTAAAAATAAATTTGGAATGGGATTTTGTGATATTGACTTTGATGGTTTCTTTCTTCAGGATGTAGGAAAATCGATTCTTGAGAGCTACTCACGAGTCTTGGAGAGCTTAGCATACAACATTGTAGCACGCATTGATGATCTACTATATGTAGACGACTTGTCTAAACAATCAGAAAACCGAAAATCTAGGGTGAGCACAAGTAGTCACAAGAGGATATCAGTGTCCACCACCTCAGGCTCACCGTATAGACCTTCTTTTGGGACTCCAAAGTTTTCACCTGGACCACTAGTGAGCCCTGCAAGGGGAGACAGAACTCCTTTCTTGACTAACAATGGAAACAATAACAAGCCACCTAGACGGGGTTGTGGGGTGAGACGAGCTTTGACTAGCTATCTTGGTGGTGAAACAAGGGTCAGGAGTCTAGAAGGTCCTGCCGGTTGTCTTTGTACAAGAAATGCAGATATGCCATCTTCACGAAGTAGTGTGGATGGTCCATCATGTCAAAAGGAGAATAGAACACCAGGCAGGTTGCAGAAAGCGGATTGCTGAGGACCAGCTTGAAGAAGGGATTGCAGGAAGAGAGTTTATAGGTTTTCTCGGTTAATACTGTTTATGTTTTAGTCTAATTATGCTAAAAGTTCAACGAATTGCTTGTTGACTTTACTTTTTTCTTGTGGCACTGAAATGACAAAATCCAACTAAAACCTGTGACTACATCAGCTGGTGCATTGACTCCTTCAACAGTTCTGCAAATCAGTTAAGCTGTTTAAGTTATAACAATATACTATACCAATGCCACTCTTTTTTGTCTATTTGATATGTATAGTTTAACAATAAAAAGAGCATATAATAAGATTTTGGACAAAAACAGGCCATTAAAATGAACCATTTTGTAGAATGTGTGAAACGAGTTGGACATTAAAAAACCAGTTACAATGTACTGTAATATAAACCCAATGGGTAGTAAAGGGCAAGGTCTCAAAGTTCAAATTTCCGCAATTACTTGAAGCCACCCGCCTTAACCATATACTCAAAATCGTGGAGGGCCGGTGATTTACTACTCTATGGGTCTTGGGGGGTTTATTTGGAGTCCAAAGTTTACCTGTTAGGCAAGACAGTGTGTGTTTGTTAATTTTAATTGGTCTCAAGTAACTCAACGTTTGCTTGATCAAATAGAAGTACACATTTTCGCGATTTATTTATTTATTGATATATTCACCGTCTCATAACAAGTATCCATTGTTGATTTGTCATACAATTTAAGTAAAGTTGATGTCACACAATTTTAGTAAAGTTGACATTTACTTTCTCGAAGCGTTTTGATCGCGAGAAATTTGAATGAACACTTATTATGAGACGGCGAAAATTTAATAAAACATGAGATTTATTTATATAGAAATTCATCCATGAGATTTATATTTGTTAATTAATTAATCCTCAAATATATCTAAAAACTCAACTATTAGGAGTGCATGGTGCAGTGCACCGTTGGCACGCCATAAGCATTTTTGCCACCTATGGCACCGCCAAGCTGCACCACCGCTGGCGCCATAGCCGCGTTATGTGTGCCCATGCCATCCGGATCACTATCGTTTTTAGTATTTTTTTTAAACTAAGTGTTTAGGCCTGTTTTTGTGTTTGTGTGTATGTTTTGTCTCGTGTGTGTATGCATATTCGAAAGAAGATAATGAAGTAAACTAGACATTTTATTATTATTATTATTATTATTATTATTATTATTATTATTATTATTATTATTATTATTATTATTATTTTATTATTATTATTATTTTTAATAATAATAAAGTGATTTTCATTAAACAAAGCAAATATTACATAAAGTTGGATGGGAGTCTAGACACAAGTTGTGCTCCCACTCCTTTCTGAATACAAAAGCTAACTCTATGAAAGATAAAAACACCACTTTTAGCATTATTTGAGTGACTATTGGCAATAGACTTAATACGTGAAAGTGTGTTCAAAGCCTCTGTATCGAATTCCCCGAACGTGGAAAAGGCAAAAGGTATGAACTTGTATCCATTGTCCTCACATTTGGATGCGTACTTTCTATTTTTCTTCTCCACAACATTACGCAAGGCTACCCCAGGAGCCCATGAAGTCACCCCACTACCAGCGAATGGAGAGATGCCAGTCACATCCACGCACGCATCTTTACCTTGAAGCCAATTGAATAATAACAAGTCTGCAGGCCGTAGATCCTTCCCGTCCTCCGAAAGGAATCCCATCGGAGCCTCCTTACGCACCATGATCCCAACCTTAGAGCAAACATCCACAAGAATATCACGCACCAGATTGTGCCTGAACTTCACACCCACTTCACTGGAACAGTGGACCGCATGATCCCCCCATATGTCCATATGATGCACATTACAACTCGGGCAGAGGCTACCTTCATGGAACATAGGTACGGAAAGCCTATAACACAACACAGAACGGAATTGTCGATGGTTCATCCTCTGACCCAAGCCGTCAATAGGGATGGTGAAAAGAAAATCCTGTGCATGTGGGGCACGTATGCTACTGAGAACAACGACCTATCTTGGACTTAGCGAGTACTTAGAAACAAGGTTTTTCTCAATGACACCAAAGTAACACTTTGCCAAGGTTTTCATCATTTGGGGGGCAGAAGCGTTATTGGTGACAGCGAGAGCGTCTATGTTACAAGTAACGTTGAAAGTATCAAGAGCATACTGAAAAGAAGGACCATGGGAGACATTACCAGATTTATTTAGTATCTTGTCCTGTAGATCACTCGTTTGCAAACGAGAGGCGAGAAAGGCATACTGGATAATGTCACCCACTGAAAGGACTCCAAGACCACCCAACTTGATTGGAAGAGTGGCAAGCCGCCACTGCCAATCACCAAACCCCGGCCCTGAGGCGGTAACAATCTTCTCCAAGGAAGTACGTAGCGACTGATCAAACTGAACCTGGGCCTCCTGTAAATACATAGGGGAGCATGTCCTCAAAGCATAAGATAATTTTGTAACCCCGGCACAACTACGAAGAAGAAGGAGCTCACATTGGGGATCATTAAGTTTGTGGATTGCCTCCATTAGGGTAATGGTTTTAGAAACCCGTTTCAAAGCCAAATCCCGACAAAAACTATCATCCAAACTGACGGAACCACCAAGAAGTTTGACACCATTGGTCGGGCGAGAGATATTTATAGGAAAAATGCCCTCTACCCTACTTCGAGGATCCTCCACAGGCCAGAAGAGTTCGGTTTTATCAACGTTCAAAAACAAACCACGAGCCGGACCATCCGACCTGATGATGTCAAGAGCCTTGGCAACCATAAGGGTATCTCCAATGATAGTACCGTCATCAAGATACCAAGCCTGAAGGGTAAGCTCACAAGACTGATTAATAGACTGTACCATAGGGTGCAAAGCTAGGGCAAACAACAAAGGACCTAACGGATCCCCTTGTTGAACTCCTTGACAAGACCAAAGGATAGAGTCATCATAATAAAGCCTAGCAGGTCGGGCATAACAAAACTCAACCCAAGGAGCAATGGATGGGCAACGTGCCCTGGCTTCCTGCAGTAATATGCTCCTATCGACAAGATTGAAGGCATTCTTAAAGTCCACCAAAAGCATAGAAAGCCCAACCTCGTTACCCTTAGACTCAATGAGCCTATTAACAGAATGGAGAACAGCCTCACAGCCACCAGGAACACCAACACCAAATTGAAAGTCCTGTAAATAAGTATTCATGGAGTTACCAATAGAAGAAGAAGCCACCTTGGAAACAAGCCTTCTCCATACAGTACCAACAGCAATAGGACGTATACCACCACCAGGCTTGACTAAGGGAGTCAAGGGGGCACTAGCTATATACTCTCCCAATAGAATAGGGCACTTTTCACTAAGAAACAAGTTGACAACACCGGTAATAGAACCTAGCAAATCATCAACAATAGCAGAGGCAGCCCCTCCCAGGATATCCATTAAATGTTGTGCTCTAAGCCCATCGCGACCGCACGATGTCCCCTTGGGAAAACTACGGTCTTTTATTATTATTATTTTTTATTATTTTTTTACATTTTTTACTTTATTGGTTTATTTCTTTTCAGTTTTAGTCCCTCATGGTCTTTTACTCACACAATTTTAGTTCTTGGTTTGTTATATGACTTATTTCGTATTTTTTACTTTCGTTGTAACTTGTATATTAAATACATCGTATTAAAATTTTATTTTAATAAAATGTGTTAAGTTTAAAATAAAAATAAAAACTGAAACCCACTGACACATATAACAATTATAATTAAGGAAAGCGTTTATGTTATAGTAGTGTTATAAAGTAGATGCTGAGATAACAACGTCTGTAAAACTTAGAGTAATAGGTGCCCACAACACCCACTTTTCTTTTCAAAGTTTCAACACATTAGATTGAATTTTTATTTTATTATTTTTTTTAAAGAGAACCACATTAGAAAACCTAACTATGGGCTTAAAATGGATCTACTATTTAGAACCCATGGACCAACCAACAATGAGTCCAGCCCAACACTACCGACACAAACATGGAAAGACACGCTTTCCTTGTCAGAACACTGTCTTCCCCAAATCTAACCCTTGAAAATCAATCTTTTTCACACCAGATCAAAAAACAAAAACAAGTACCATGAACATCGACAACAGCAACACAAGATTCGGAACCAAAATCCACATAACAGCACTAGATGGCATAGTCAACGTCAACTCCTTATTCACATTAGCAGTCTTCATAGGATTGGCATGGCAACCAACTGACCCCACCAACACCTTAGTAACCGACCCCACATGCAAAGCAACCAAGAAAATCTCGGAAGATCTCATCTGCTTCCACGTCTACTCATTCAGCTCATTCTTGTTCTCAAGCCTGGTTGCCTTGAGTCTCAAGCAAGCTATCAGGATAGCCAAGACATCATGTGAAACCAGAAGACTTATGATGTTTAGTTTTGACATGTGTCATATTAATAGGAATGCTCTTCGGATCGGGTATATGGTTAGTGCTGTGGGTTCTGTTTGCGGGTGTGGGTTTTTGATGATGGCACTTGTGAATGTGGTCCAGATTAAGCTTGGGGTTTTGGGATGTGAGAGTAGTCAGCATAGTTATGCTGCTGTTGTTCCTCTTTTGATTTTTGTTCCTTTGGGTCTTTTGACTTATGTGTTCTTTGTTTTGTTTGCTTTTACTCGTTAAAAAAAGATCATGTACTAATTCGGCATTTTTAATATATGATTAGAGTTATGTTTGGATTTGAATTGTTTGCCCTACTTAGATCATTCTTTGTTGGTATGATTAGAGTTACTATTTTGGTATTGGATTTTTGTTAATTTGATGACCCAAATGGATTGTGACCCTGTCCGATTTTGGAATGTTGTAGGAAAAATTCATGCCCCATGCCGAATAGACATGTCACGATATATCGATCTGTGATAATTTGAGATATTATCGTGTATAGCAACTGAATTGTAGGTAGTACGGGCATCTGTAGTGCAAATGTTGAAAAAGATTTGAAATAAGGGTTTATATAGATGAAAAGTTTGGAGTAGATCGAATTGTTGAAAAATGATGAAGTGTGAGGGAATAAAGGTTAAGAATAGATCGAGAACGAATATTTTTTTGCGTTGGAGTTAATAGGTAAAATTTAGTTGATGCATCGGAGTTGCCCTAACCATATACTACATGTTTTGTGTTGGTTTGATTATTTATTGTTTATGCTTCGGTGTTTTCTCCAACAAATTTGCTTTTGGTGATTAATGATTGTTTATATCAATTGGGAAGTATTAATATATACAAGCTCTTAAGTGTAATGGGGTTGGTGAACTGGGGTTTTGTGGTGAGAAAATGTCCACTCCCTTAGTGTTAGTGGTGCAACATCAAATAAACAAAAATGATGATCTCTTGATGGTGCTTGCACCACTGAAGAGATAGTGTAAAACTATGTGTAAGCACCTTTGATGTTACTAAACTAGTATAAAACCATGCGAAATGGTGCAAGTTATTCATATCTTGAGTTAAGTTAAAGATACAAACAACTTGGAGAAAATGGGAGCTTCAATGAAAAACATATTCTTTTTTGGAGTTCTTGTGGTTCTTGTGATTGCTGAATTGAGTGAAGTGAATGGAGCCGGTGAGTGTGGGAAAGCAAACCCTGACATGGAAGCGTTCAAGCTTGCTCCTTGCGCATCGGCTGCACAAGATGAGAATGCATCACCTTCTTCTAGTTGCTGTGCTGCGGCAAAGAAGTTGGGACAAAACCCGAAATGTCTATGTGCAGTTATGCTGTCCAATACTGCTAAAAGTTCTGGAGTGAAGCCCGAGATTGCAATAACTATCCCAAAACGATGCAACATTGCTGATCGTCCTGTTGGTTATCATTGTGGATGTAAGTGTTGATTTCACAAACAAGTATATATACTTTATTTTACCCTGACATAGTTATATTTTTGTTCTGTTTGCAGCTTATACTTTGCCTTGAAAGATTGAAGACCACTAGTTTCCATGGCAGTTATGTACCATTTATACAAGTGTTACCAGTGAGTTTGAAGTGTAATCTTGGCTGATTCATTCCAGCTAAGAGTAGCTCATGTCTTTAGTAAATAAAATACTGGTAGTTTGATTGTGTCTTGGATAACTCCATGTTGTTTGGTGTCGTTTGTTAATGGTATGTTCTTTCTTTTGTGTGTTGACTTTTACATGGTCAACAAGTATTCAACTTAAAAAATGAAATGAAATTTGGATTAGACTTGTTTTGCTACAGTAAGATAGAAGGAATCTGGTTCTTGATAGCAATATCTTGGAAAAATGTTGGGCTACTTTAAGTTAAAAGAAGATACCATGCTTGTTCATCTTAAGGCACATAATATATTCCAACATGGTTGGATGTGGATGTTGAATAAAGAGTAAATAATTGAATCAGTCCGCAAAGACCGGTGGGTCCCTCTCGGATCCGACTGGCTTAATGAGGCCTTAGAATGTCAATGATAGTTGGTTTTAAGGCACAGTTGTCCAATTCATTGCGAGGATTGATTTCTAGCTTTGACCTCACATCACGGAGTTTTGATATGATCTTTCCGGGATTTAGCGAATGAATTGAAAAAGATCTATCCTATTAACAGAACTCAATGAGAAAGAATAAAATTCGAATTAATTGGACTAATGATCGTGGATAGTTTGTTACAATGGATTACAAAGGATTTTGAGAAGGAAAAGTGTTTACAAATCAACAGCTAAAAATGAAATGAAGGGAAGAATTGGTATTTATAGACTTCATCGGGTGACTTGGTTGCTAACGGCTTTCCCCGCTAAAACGTTTTTGAGACTTCTAGGTCACGTGCTGATCTCGTGACTCTCTTAACCACCAACCACGTGCTTGGACGTGGTACATAAAACTCATATCAAGTTTACATAGGCTAGTTCTTGTAGAACTGGCCTACGACCATTTTTAAAGAAGTGAACAATCGGTTTAATCACTAAAACAATTCGGAACATCTGTTTAATGAATTAAAACTATAGTACATCTATTTTCTCATATATATCATTTCTTAGTATCTTCAAACTCAACTAGCTTAAATATATGAGTAAGGGTATACTGTTCGACTTAAATGTGTTAAAAATAATGGCAAACAAACTTATCTAAAGTAGCAGAGTATTTTCTTTCATGCTGTATTAGATCTCTCTTGTATGACATAGAAACTTCATTATATATGTATAGACTGCAGAGCAATTAGAAATATTGTAAGAGATTAAGAATCCATGATCTAGATGTTTCCAAGATGTGGAACTCTCCATAATTGAGAGAATCATTATCATATCCAAGAAAAGTGTTATGAGTTGTTAAAATACCATACAAACTTTCAGGGATTGTTTCTACAATATGCAGAAACTCACTAACACTAACATTTTGTGTTTGTCTTTGTTTGTCTTAGTTTATATTTTGCAGGGACTAAAGCTGGCCACTCTCATAGTTTCAGCCTATATAAGGATGGATCTCTCATTAGGGTTTCTGAGCTTCATTCTCTCATTCTCTGATAATCGTATTCTCAGTTGTCTTCAAAGCTTTATATCTTGTAATCGTTTGACTGATCATTACTCTTGATATAGTCTTTAGGTTTTCGGTATATTGTATCATAGATCTCAATTGTGATCTATTATCTTTTCTGGTTCTTGTATTGATACTTTAAGTTGAATAATTTGAATCAAGGGGTGGTTGGTTGGATTCAATCTTAAGTGTTTCATAATTTATGCATGGTATCAGAGCCAAGTTCTGTTCGATTGGTGATTTCGAGTTTTAGGGTTTCGGCTGAATTTGGGGATTCTTGTAATTGGTGACAGATCTGGGCTTATTTAGGTTAATTCAACAATCTTTGTTGAGTTCATTGTTGATTGTGTTAAGTTGTGTTGAGATCTGGTAAATTAGGGTTTGGATATGAAAACCCTAATTTTTCAGAATTGGGGATTCTTGATTCTGGTGTTAATTGCGACCTGATTCTTTCACAATATCTCTTAACTAAGTGAATTAAGAGTATTGTGAGTTCTTTCCGCTGTCTTCTACCTATAGCATTGTAAGGTTTAATTTCTTCTTTAAGATTACTTAGTTTTAGTTAAGAGGGTACAAACGGTGTGGCTAACATCTTGATCTGCCTCCCTGAGAGGTGTGAATACCTGCTCTGGTCACACTCAATCCTCTTGGCTAGGCTTTGTAAGTCTTGGGTGTGAGTTTTAGTTTTTTTCTTGCATAATTGTTTGATTGTTTATTGTTTTTGCTTCTTATCTGTGCTTATTTGCTTCTTGTTGCTATTTGTCTGTTGATTATCTGTTCTTTGTGTTTTTATTATGGCTCCTGGTACTAGTAATGAGGATCTTATTAGTAATCTTGATTTGGGTAATCCTTTGCATCTGCATGCTAATGATATCAGTTCTAAATCTATTATATCTGTGAAACTTACTGGTACTCAGAATTATAGAGTTTGGGCCACTGCTATGAAACTTGCTATTAACACTAGAAATAAAACTGGGTTCATAGATGGAACGTGTATTAAGGCTACTTATGCTTCCAGTGTTGTTCTGGCTAATCAGTGGGAAATATGTAATTCTATTATGCTTTCTTGGTTACTTAACTCTGTATCTGAGGATTTATATCTTGGTCAAATGTTTTCTGTTAATGCTGTTGAAGTTTGGGCTGAACTTAAAGAAACTTATGATAAACTTGATGGGTCTATAATTTTGAACTTAATGCAAAAAATTAACAATTTTAAGCAAGGTGAATTAACTGTTTCAGAGTATTATCATAAGCTTAACTCCTTATGGAGAGAATTTGACATTATGACTAAACTGCGTAAGTGTGTATGTGCTGCTAGAGAAGATGTTTTAAAACATAATCAACTTATGAAACATGCAATTTCTTATGGGTCTTAATGATGTCTATCAGCCTATCAGAAGTAGTATTTTCTCTAGGGAAACACTTCCTGATGCTAAGGAGGCATTTGCTATTGTTTCCAGAGAAGATTCTCATAGAGGCATTGCCTCATCTCCTTCTTCTGGTTCTGAGTCTAAACCTCAAGTATCTGGTTTTGTTGCTAAAACTAATTGGACTAATAATGGTAATAAGAGGTTTGATAACAAAAAGTTTTCTAATACTGATAACAAAAAGTTTGGGAATAATAACAACAATGGGGGTAATAGAGGACCTAACCCAAATTTGCTTTCTAATAACTGTGGTAAAATTGGTCACACTGTTGACAGATGTTTTGATCTTATTGGGTATCCTCCTGGTTATAACAAAAACCCTAGTCCAAAACAAAATGGTTTCAAACCTTCTTTTACTGCAAATTCTAGCAATTCTGCTAATGATAATGGGTCAACTATGTCTTTCACTAATGAACAAATGATGAAACTTATGAATTTTATCAGTGATATGCCTTCTAGCAGTATGCAGTCTAACATGGCAGGTATGCCAAGTTTTATGAACAATAATGTTTTCTTTAACATAATTTTTCATAAATTCTTTAATAGTAATACTGTTCTGTGTAAACTCAGTATTGGCTGGATTATAGATTCAGGTGCAAACCAACACATGACTGTCTCTACTATTAAAATGTTTGGAATTATTAACATTTCTGATTTAAATCTAACTGTGAGTCATCCTAATGGAACCCTTGCTAAAATTAAATATGTTGGAAATCTAAAACTTTCAGATACTGTTATTTTATATGATGTGTTGGTAGTACTTGAATACTGTGTCAGTATGTTTTCTATTCATAAGCTTATTAAAGATAGCAGAATGTTTGTTGGTTTTAATGAAACTAAATGCTACATTCAGGATTTGACTTAAAACAAAATCATGGGGACTGGTAGTGAGAATGGTGGACTTTATTTGTACATTCTCCCACTTCCTTCTCTTCTAATAATCAAACAATAGGTAATATGTCTGTGAAATGCTATGTGTCTAAATCTATGTGGCATAACAGACTTGGTCATCCCTCTGACCAAGCTGTTAATATGCTACAATCTGAACTTAAGTTCACTAAAGATTCTCATGTCTCACCTTGTGACATATGTCGCAAGGCCAAACAGACTAGAGAACCATTTCCTTTAAGTGAGCATAAAAGTTCTGCTATTGGTGACCTTGTTCATGTTGACCTTTGGGGACCTTATAAAGTCACTAGTAGAGATGGCTTTAGATACTTTATGACCATTGTTGATGACTTTACCAGGGCTGTTTGGGTCTATCTTGGTAAAACCAAAGATGAAGTTTATAATCTATTTGTCAGTTACATTAATCTGATTATAAATCAGTTTAAGTGCAGCATTAAAACTGTCAGATCAGACAATGGAACAAAATTTGTAAATAATAAAATGAGTAATTTGTTTGACAATCTTGGTATTGTGCATCAAACTTCCCGTGCTTATACTCATCAGCAAAATGGGATTGCTAAGAGAAGGCACATACATCTCTTAAATATTTCCAGAAGTTTATTGTTTCAAAGTGGAAATCCTTTAAGTATGTGGCCTGAATGTATCTTAACTGCAGCCTATCTTATTAACAACTTACCTTCTTCTGTTCTGAGTGGAAAAACTCCTTTTGAGCTTGTGTATGGTCAAAAACCTAAATTGTCTCATTTGAGAAGTTTTGGTTGTTTAAGTTTCTATTATGTTTTAAACAATTTTGATAAATTCTCTTCTAGATCTGAAAAATGTGTTTTAATTGGTTTTTCTACTACTAAAAAGGCTTATAAAGTTTACAGTCTTGAAACTAAAAAGATTTTCTATTCAAGAGATGTGCAATTTTATGAAACTATTTTCCCATTTAAAATGAATTCTAAACTTCAAACTGATCAGAATTGTGATGCTATAGAGACTACTTTAAATAGTCTGAATTTCTCTGATGAGAAACACTTTGATCAAAGTCCCAATGATGAAGGGAGAGGTACAAATACCCCCTATGATGATGGTGATGCCTATTCTTGCCCCAGAAGTACAAATACTTCTGATGATGGTAGGAATACTGGTGTTGCAACATCCATGGGTGACAATACTCCACCCGAGAGCAGTGTTCCTTCCAGTTCCTATCCTGATCTTGCTCAAAATGATTACACTCAAAACATAAGTCAAGAGCAGCCTATTCTTAGGAGGTCTGGTAGGAATGTTAAGATGCCTGCTAAGTTCAATGACTATGTTGTTAGTAGTAATGTTAAGTATGGGCTTGAGAAATATGTGTGTTATTCTAATCTTAGTCCTGTTAATTACTGCTTCTCTACTACTTTACACAAATCTGTTGAACCAACCTCTTATGATGAAGCTATTAAGGATAATAATTGGATTCAGGCCATGAATAATGAGGTTGCTGCTTTAAAAAGGAATAATACTTGGACTGAATGTGATCTTCCAAAAGGAAGAAAACCTGTAGGTAGCAAGTGGTTATGGAAAATTAAGTATAAATCCTCTGGTGAGGTTGAAAAATATAAGGCCAGGCTTGTAGCCAAAGACTTTAGCTAGATGGAGGGATTTGACTATAAGGAAACTTTTAGTCCTGTTGTTAAAATCTCAACTGTTAGGTGCATGATCAATATTGCTATTTGTAATAATTGGAGTCTTTTTCAATTAGATGTTAACAATGCATTTCTATATGGTGACTTAACTGAGGATGTGTACATAACCTTGCCCCCTGGTTTTGATACTCAAGGTTCTAAAGTTGTCAAACTTAATAAATCTTTATATTGCCTTAAACAGGCTCCTAGACAATGGAATGCTAAACTTACTTTAGCTCTTACTGAACATGGTTTTGTGCAGTCTAAATGTGATTATTCTTTGTTTACTAAGAGGTCTGGGAATGTGTTTTTGGCTTTACTTGTGTATGTTGATGACATTGTCATAACTGGCAATAATGATAATGAAATTGAGAAATTTAAAGTGTTCTTGCAAACTTAGTTTCAAATCAAAGATTTAGGAAAGTTAAAATACTTACTTGGAATTGAAGTTTTGGAAAATGATAATGGTGATTTTCTGAGTCAAAGGAAATATTGTCTTGAACTCTTGCATGAATATGGTTTGCTTGCTTCTAAGCCTGTTGACACTCCTTTGCCAGAAAACTTGATTGCGTGGTTTTGTAACCTTACAACAGGTTTTACCTCTCGAGGGATCTCAAGAGGCTTACAACCCCACCAGGCAGTGTACCTGACCGATGTAGTATAGTGTAGTGGTAAGTACGGGGGATTGATCGTTCTCCACAGGGAATAGTGTTCGTTAGGTATGAAAGGCTACTCTAATTAGGCCTAAGGGTTGAGGAAGATTCTTTTTTATGTTTTTATAGTTTTTATGAAAGCAAGTAAAATCTCGGTTTTGATAGAGTGGGCGGAATTAGTTGCTAGTCAACTAACCCAAAATTACTACGAATGCAAATAAAATAAAATAACAAAAATGAAATGTGGTGAGAAACTTATGTGTAGAGAAATGTGTTTACTTAGATTTCCTTACTCCCTAACTATCTTTTACCGGTTAATTAGTGTGTATTAGTCGCGTGGATGACGGGTGTATTCCTTAATACCATTCGAGGGGTGGCGTACTTACTTCCCCAACTCTACAAGCTCCTACTTCACTCCTATGTCGAGCCGGCTAGGAAGCTCCTAACATGGGATCACTAGAATTCGCTTGTGCATTAAATACAACCATAAAAACCTTTAGTACGCATTTGGTTCATGTTTCTTAAGACGTTCAAGCAAGTTACCGAATAGGAAGTTAGCCAGTTTTCTTAAGCCTAACATAGATAAACAATCATCCAATACAACTAACAACACACTAACAACCAATAATCAATAGCTAGGTTTCATTAGATCTAAGCAAACACAAGATAAATTTAGCCTAACATGTTAAACAAAAGACAAGAATAAGATAGAATCAAACAACACATAGACATATTGAATGATTAATTGATAACTTATCTTTCAATGAAACATGGAAGATCTCAAGGCAAAAAGCCCTGAAAAAGTAGCTAAAATCGTCTTAGGGTTTTATCCCAAAATTCCACACACTAAGCTCTCCTTAATGACAAAAGATTAGAAAACTATATATAGATTTTTGGATCTGACGGCGTCACCTTATGGAGTGTGACGCCGTCACCTCGCCGCTTCTAGGGTTCCCGGATGACCTTCTTGACGCCGTCCCTCTTTAGCTCTTCCAAAATCCATTCTGGCTTATCAAGGCTTGACGCCGTCAGCTCGTGAACGTGACGCCGTCCCCTTATGATTTAAGCCGTGACGCCCTTGATCAAGTTAAAGCGTGACGCCGTCAGAATTCACATGCTATTTTCACTGGCTTATCATGAGTAAATTTCACGTCCAACTTTTCTTGCCAAAGCATGACGCCGTCTAGAGTAAATCTTGACGCCGTCAAGAGTAACTTTTAGCCGATTTTTGAGACTTTGCCGTTTTCTTCACTTTAATGCTCCAAAAACGTCCAAAATGCCTCCTTTTCCAGATTTCTCCTCAAAAGTACCTAAAATGACAAAAGGAACGATTTAGGGCAATATTTGATCAAATAAATACGATTTAAGGCTTAAATGACCCCTTAAAAGCGGTACACTTTTCGCTTCATCAAATACCCTTACACTTGAGATTTGCTTGTCCTCAAGCAAATGCGCTTTTATTCTAATCAAAATACAAGTTAGGGGTCATTTAATGCTAACATAAAAGTAATTACAACAAATAATCGTTCCACTTCAATCATAATAAGCACGGAGATTACATACTAGCACCTCACAAGTAGTGTTTAGATACTCACATCTCTCAAGTGTCATCAAAATAAATCTCATAAATGAAAACGGATAATATCTCTCACTACCTGTCATAGCAAATAGATTACCATAGGCTTGGGAAAGGATCGAAAACCTCCTCCACTAGGCGTAAGCACCTAAGATAAACTATCAAAGAGGGCTTTTAAATGGGTTATAACGTTAGGTGTAGGGAAAAGGAAAACACGGTTTTGTTGGATAAAGGATATTTTACTGGTGGCGAGTTAAAAATCTTGATCAATTACATGTACTATACAATGTTGCTAAGCCAAGACTAGACTCGATCTTAAGCTAGAAACGAAATAACAAAATAACAAAAATATAAAACAAACATAAAATAAAACGGGATGGTAGTCCGTATGTTTTTTCTACTTTTCTTTTTCTCATTTTTTTGTATTTTTCTTGATTTTTTTTTTTTTTTTTTTTTTTTTTTTTTTTTTTTTTTGCATACACTTTTTACCCTACCATCCAAAATAATACATCATAGGGGCGTTGCATTCCCCTTACACTTGAATTTTTACATAACTTTACAAATAATTATTCTAATGACTCGAATTAAGAAAATTGAAACACTTGGAGTACTTTTAAAATATTTAGCACATATGGGGGTAATAAATGATGTTCTTCCCCATTACTCCATTACACTAGTACTTTACCCATGAGTCCCAATCGTCCCAAAACAATATGTACAAGGATATGACTCGACTTAGCAACCATGTAATCAACTAGATAATTAACTTGGGTTTAAACAAATGTTGTAACAATAATGCACTAAAAATGAGTGCATACAAGGTAGGCTAAGGCGATTTGGGTGTACATTTTAGTGGGGTGTAACAAATTCTTCCTTTAAGTAAAATGCTTAAAGGTCGAAACGAAAAGATAGGCTCTGAGGGGTGTACTAGGGGTATCGTGTACTAAAAATGAGTACAACGCAAAGGGTGTGGGAGAATTACTTGACCAATGTAGCCAACGTAATTATAACAAAAACACAGGTGTAAAACAATGGGTTAATCCTAATGCCTCTTATCATGTAGTAAATCTAACTACACGAATGTAGTCTCACTTGTGGCCTTGGAATGGTCCTAACGCAAGTTCTAGAATCTAAGTGCTACCGGTACACACATCATAGCATAAATGCTTTTCCTACCAATTCTAGGGGCGAACCTCACATATTTGGGGTGGAAAATTTTTTAGTGGTACGGTTTTTGTGCTAGTCATATAACTCCTATCCGTGAGACGCTCATTAAGATCAAAGTTTCACTCCTATATGTTGTAAAAAATTTTAAATTTGGCACTAAAATTACCTTAACAAGTATTTCTCTCAGTTTTATTACACATCTACTATTAAACAAACAAAAATCAAGCGTAATTGTATTCTCTAAAATCGTACTTTTACCCTCCCCTTACACTTAAGATGAACATTGTCCCCAATGTTCAAATAACAAGATGTAAAAGCATAAAGTAAAAGAATGAAATCAAATACTCCCCTGATTCGCTCGGTGGATAATGAAATTACACGGTTAGATCTTCCTCCAAAGAGAATGTTGAAGCTCCATGACTAATGCATCGCCATAAGCTTGATCCAACAAACATTTCCTTGTCCAAAATAACCTGTTAAACCTGAGAAAACAAACACGAAAAACCAAAGCATCAAACCGAACAAAGACAACTCACAACTAGGTGTAATTCCAGACTTAGAAATAAAACAATAAAAGATATAATGCTTGCGGAATGAATGTTTTGCAGGTTCCTGGAGTTTATAAGTTAGAGATTTAATAAAAACTTTTTATAAAAACAAAACTTTCAAAAATTTCAGAAAATTAAAACCTGACGCCGTCAGGTTGTAATTCCTGACGCCGTCAGAAATGATCTGACAGAATTCTCATGTTAAGTTTCCAGAAAATTTCTGGGAAAACCTATACCTCATTTCCTGGAAATCCTGCAAAATATCATTATGACTCGATACAAGCATTTGACTCAAACAAATACTAATATGTATGTTAATTTAATATTATTATGATTCATGTTCATTTGTTCTAATAAACCGATTTGACTTTCCCTTACACTTATCTTTTGCAAAATACCTTTATATGTAGTTAAGACGAAGTTAAAAACAAAATAAAGCATTTTCACAATTTTAGTTTTGAACATGAATCAATAATAATAAAAATTAAACATACATACGGAAGCAAATAAAATCAAACAAACAAATAAATAAACACACAAAGCAAATAAAACAAATAAAGCTTGGGTTGCCTCCCAAGAAGCGCTTTTCTTTATTAACGAGTCTTGTAGCTAGACTCAAAGTCACGTACATTACGTGACTCCATCATCGGTCACGGTTCCTAGGCCATTCTCCTTCTCGGTTCTATATTCCGGTCCTAATTTCAAACAATCCTTGTAGAAACCGAATATCCTTTCCATAACATAGTCTACTCCTTTACTTCTATCCTTATCATTCCTATAGTAGACCGCTTGTTTAAGCTCCTTCTCAACATTTGACAAGTGTTGGAATTGTTCTATCTTATATGGCATTTGGTAGCTTACTTCATCGGTCTCATCCTTAAATCTAACTATCCCTAAGGAAGGTTCATAAGTCATTCTAGAGACCTCAACAAATGGTTTTCCAAAAACCACTTGAGTCAAGGATGCATCGACTATTGGGCGGATATCTTCTACAATTACAAAGTCGGTGACATAGGTGAAGTTTCCTACATAAACCGGTAATCCCTTAACTCTTCCCGTGAAGTTACTCATCCAACCCTTGTCAGGGAGCATCCTATACCCAAGTTGATTTTTCATTATCAAGTTGTAGTGGGCTCTAGTCATGATGTTTATGGGCGATCTAAGGTCGATGTAAGCTTTCCACACATGTAGATGTCCGATGTTGCATGGTATGTTGAGATTAGAAGGGTCGCCTATTTCTATGATTGGTCTACCTAGGAAGTATGGTGTCTCGGGGTCATCGAATAAGTTTGTATGATATGCACGCTCTTCCTTAGTGGGTAGCCTATTGAAGTAGTCCTCATCATCATCTACTTCTTCAATCTCACTTGTCCTAACTTCCTTATCAACCTCGACTTTCCTATCCTCATCCTTAGGTTCACTATTATCCTCATTCCTATCAATTGGTTTAATAGTGACAATGTTGACAAAGTGGACGTGTTTGGATGAAGAGGGGTCTTTAACTTGGGGTCCGCTATTTGTGTTCCTAGCGTCCTTATGTGGAGGTGATAACACTTGGTTATTGAGGGCTTTCAACAAGTTGTCAATTTTATTGGTCATCTCAGTTTGTTGTTGATTGAATTCGGTCTCGAATCTAGCTATCCGAGCTTCTTGAGATGCCATAAATTGGGAAATCAATCCTTCAAAGTTATTGGTACTACCATTGCCGGAAGGATTGTTGTTGAAAGTACGGTTCGAGTTGGAACCGCTTGATTGGAAACGATTAGGTGGGTTGGAAGAATTGGTTTGTTGCGAGTCTTGGTTTTGTTTCCACCTAAGGTTCGGGTGATTTTTCCATGAGGGGTTGTATGTATCACCGTAATGGTTCAGCTCGGGTTTGAAAGTGTACCACTTGTCTCCCGCTCCGTCGGTACGCGAGGATGCGTAGTCCACAAAAGCTTGTTCGGGGAGTTCCATGCAATCACGAGTGTCGTGGGGACCACTACATAATTCACATGAAGAAGTGATTTTGTTCACTTGGTTTGAAAGTTTAGGAGCCTCGTAAGATTTCATGAGAAACTTGACTTGGTCTTCAAGTTCTATGATCCTACGGTCAGAAGTGCTTGAATTGTTCGAAGGCAAAGATATTGCCTTGACCGTTTTATTCAAATCACGGGGATCACTCCAACTTTCGTTGTCATAAAGAGCAAGATCCTCTAGGAGAGCCCATGATTGTTCCGCACTTAGATCACGTAGCTTGCCACCGGCCGATTGGTCAATGGTTTGCCTCGTGGAGAGATTGATATGGTCATAGAAGATTTGGACTTGGAGCCAAAGTTCTATGCCATGGTGAGGGACTTTTTGGAGTAAGTCCTTGAATCGAGTCCATGCCTCGTAGAGAGTTTCGCCTTGACGTTGTTGGAACATCAAGATATCATTCCTTAGCTTGGTAGTTCTTCCCGGTGGGAAAAACTGAGCAAGGAAACGAGTGGTGAGGTCATCCCAAGAGGTGATGGATCCTGCGGGTTGACGTTCTAGCCACTGACTAGCTTGGTCCCGCAAAGAGAATTGGAAGAGACGCAATCGGGTCGTCTCTCGAGTGGCAACATCAAGGTCTATAGAATCAACGATTTTAAGAAAGTCCTTGAGATGTTGATTAGGATCTTCAGAACGAAGTCCATGGAATGCGCATCCACTTTGCACCAACCGGATGGTGTCGGATCGCAAGGGTGTGATATTGGCTCCTTGAGTGAGCTCAATGGTGTTTCGATAGCCATGGTGGCTAGGACGGGAATACTCTCCTAAAGTACGGGCTCTAGGAGGTGGTTGTGGTTGTTGTGGTGGTGGGTTGTGGGGGTTAAGGATATTACCATCTTCCATGATGTCGGATGGTATGGTTACGAACAAAGACACGAAGAAAATAGATAGACTAAAGAAAACCTAGAAAAATAAAATAAAAATCTCACTAGAAAGGAATCTAGTGAGTAGACCTAATAGAAATAAAAATTCAACCTAAACAATAACTATTCCCCGGCAGCGGCGCCAAAAACTTGATTGCGTGGTTTTGTAACCTTACAACAGGTTTTACCTCTCGAGGGATCTCAAGAGGCTTACAACCCCACCAGGCAGTGTACCTGACCGATGTAGTATAGTGTAGTGGTAAGTACGGGGGATTGATCGTTCTCCACAGGGAATAGTGTTCGTTAGGTATGAAAGGCTACTCTAATTAGGCCTAAGGGTTGAGGAAGATTCTTTTTTATGTTTTTATAGTTTTTATGAAAGCAAGTAAAATCTCGGTTTTGATAGAGTGGGCGGAATTAGTTGCTAGTCAACTAACCCAAAATTACTACGAATGCAAATAAAATAAAATAACAAAAATGAAATGTGGTGAGAAACTTATGTGTAGAGAAATGTGTTTACTTAGATTTCCTTACTCCCTAAATATCTTTTACCGGTTAATTAGTGTGTATTAGTCGCGTGGATGACGGGTGTATTCCTTAATACCATTCGAGGGGTGGCGTACTTACTTCCCCAACTCTACAAGCTCCTACTTCACTCCTATGTCGAGCCGGCTAGGAAGCTCCTAACATGGGATCACTAGAATTCGCTTGTGCATTAAATACAACCATAAAAACCTTTAGTACGCATTTGGTTCATGTTTCTTAAGACGTTCAAGCAAGTTACCGAATAGGAAGTTAGCCAGTTTTCTTAAGCCTAACATAGATAAACAATCATCCAATACAACTAACAACACACTAACAACCAATAATCAATAGCTAGGTTTCATTAGATCTAAGCAAACACAAGATAAATTTAGCCTAACATGTTAAACAAAAGACAAGAATAAGATAGAATCAAACAACACATAGACATATTGAATGATTAATTGATAACTTATCTTTCAATGAAACATGGAAGATCTCAAGGCAAAAAGCCCTGAAAAAGTAGCTAAAATCGTCTTAGGGTTTTATCCCAAAATTCCACACACTAAGCTCTCCTTAATGACAAAAGATTAGAAAACTATATATAGATTTTTGGATCTGACGGCGTCACCTTATGGAGTGTGACGCCGTCACCTCGCCGCTTCTAGGGTTCCCGGATGACCTTCTTGACGCCGTCCCTCTTTAGCTCTTCCAAAATCCATTCTGGCTTATCAAGGCTTGACGCCGTCAGCTCGTGAACGTGACGCCGTCCCCTTATGATTTAAGCCGTGACGCCCTTGATCAAGTTAAAGTGTGACGCCGTCAGAATTCACATGCTATTTTCACTGGCTTATCATGAGTAAATTTCACGTCCAACTTTTCTTGCCAAAGCATGACGCCGTCTAGAGTAAATCTTGACGCCGTCAAGAGTAACTTTTAGCCGATTTTTGAGACTTTGCCGTTTTCTTCACTTTAATGCTCCAAAAACGTCCAAAATGCCTCCTTTTCCAGATTTCTCCTCAAAAGTACCTAAAATGACAAAAGGAACGATTTAGGGCAATATTTGATCAAATAAATACGATTTAAGGCTTAAATGACCCCTTAAAAGCGGTACACTTTTCGCTTCATCAAAACACTACTCTTAATCACATTGAGTCTGTTGATGATAAAGCTTTGAGAAATTTAGGAAATTATCAAAAACTGGTTGGTAAGTTAATTTATTTAACTAATACCAGACCAGGAATTTCTTATGATGTTCATTGCTTAAGTCAGTAGATGCATGCTCCTCTTGAATCTCATTTGAATGCTGCATTAAGGGTTTTGAGGTATTTGAAAGGCTCACCTGGAAGTGGTGTGAAAATTAACAAAAATGGCAATCTTAAGCTTAAAGCTTATGCTGATTTTGACTGGGCAAGATGTCCTGTTACCAGGAAATCTGTTTCTGGCTATTGTGTTTTTCTAGGTTACTCTTTAGTTACCTGGAAAAGTAAAAAGCAGTCCACTCTATCTAGATCTTCAGCTGAAGCTGAATACAGAAGCATGGCTTCTGCTACTTGTGAAGTTATTTGGCTAACTAATGTGCTTGGTGATTTGGGGGTGAAAAATCTTTTGCCTGTGATGTTGTATTGTGATAACAGTTCAGCATTACAAATTGCTGGAAACCCTGTGTTTCATGAAAAAACAAAACACTTTGATATTGATGTTCATCTTGTGAGGGAAAAAGTGTCTGTTGGTGTGATAAAAACTGAGAAAATTCACACTTCTCAGCAAATTGCTGATGTTTTAACCAAAGCCTTAGACTGCAAAAGTCATAAGTTTTTGGTTGAGAAACTGGGTATGTTGGATATGTTTGGTGTGAAAGTTTGAGGGAGGGTGTTAAAATACCTTACAAACTTTCAGGGACTGTTTCTGCAATATGCAGAAACTCACTAACACTAACATTTTGTGTTTGTCTTTGTTTGTCTTAGTTTATATTTTCCAGGGACTAAAGCTGGTCACTCTCATAGTTGTAACCTATATAAGGATGGATCTCTCATTAGGGTTTTTGAGCTTCATTCTTTCATTCTCTGATAATCGTATTCTCAGTTGTCTTCAAAGCTTTATATCTTGTAATCGTTTGACTGATCATTACTCTTGATCCAGTCTTTAGGTTTTCTGTATCTTGTATCACAGATCATCAATTGTGATCTATTATCTTTTCTGGTTCTTGTATTGATACTTTAAGTTGAATAATTTGAATCAAGGGGTGGTTGGTTGGATTCAATCTTAAGTGTTTCATAATTTCTACATGAGTGTTGTGAAAAACAAACCAATATATCAGATTATGTGGAGGTATAACAGATAATGTTCCTACAGAGCATGCATGTTTTCTATTAAGTTAACTGAATGCACCTCGCTAGGGCTGTAAACAAATTGGACGAACATGAACGGAGCCTTGTTCATGTTCATTCGTTTAATTTTAACTGGACAAATAAACAGACACGACGCTTAAACGGATGAAATTTCTTGTTCATGTTCGTTTATTAAGAAAATGAGTTGTTCATGTTCGTTCATTAAGAAACTAACGAACGCTAAACGAACATAAACGATCAAATTTAAATGAAAATATATAGACAAACAAACATAAACTTTAGTATTAAATTATGCACAATATATTGTTTTATAAGTGTTGTTCTGTTTAAACAAACCAATATTAAAATCAAGGTTGCAAAAATCGTGAATCGGTAGTCGGGCGGTCGAACCCCCTGTAGCTTGTAATCGGTCTAGGCGGGATTAATCGGTGATTAATTGGATTTGCATTTTCGACAAGTTTTCTGTATTTCTGGCAGGTTTTAGGTATTTCCGGCAAACTTTAGGTATTAATGGCAAGATTTTTCTTAAAAAGACATCTTGAAATAGATATAAACAACAAGTATAACTTATTAAACATTTTTACGGCGAGTTTTGGGTATTTTCAGCAAGGTTGAAGGTTTCGGGAAAGCTTGACCACCGTTGACCATCATTAACCGTCGTTGACCATGGTTGACCGAGTTGTGTGACCGATTTACACAAATCGAAAAGGTTGACGGCCTTGTAGCACCTAATCGGCGATTAATCGGCCTTGTAGGCCTTGTTTTGCAACACTGATTAAAATTATACAATTAAAAGATATGATATCCGAACATAAATAAATAAATGATCATAAACGAACGTTAACGAACGCATAACCGGATGTTCACGAACATAAATGAACGAACGCGACTTTTGTTCATGTTCATTCATTTAACTAAACGAACGTAAAATATTGTTCATGTACGTTCATTTAATAAATAAACGAACATAAACGAACTTTTTACCGAACAGTTCATGAAATGTTCAGTGAACATTCAGCTCGTTTACGACCATAGAGAGTGCATATTATTTAAGATAATGATGTAAACACACATGGTTCCAGTATGGCACATGAGTGAGAATTATTCAACACATTTACACCATCTCAAAACATCATTAAAAAAAATATGAGTTCAAGTACTCTCAAACCAATCAAAACCATAATAGTTCCAACTAAACATTTAACATACCTATTTGAAACTAAAATTCTCCACACATTCAAAACCTAATTACTTACCATCACTTTATTCCTTTAAGCTTTTCCCATGCAGTCAGTTGTTTCTTCTTATTTGCCTCCTTGCTGGAAAAAGAATGCGTTAAAGTGTCTCCCTTGATGGCCTTCCTGAACTTAATATCCTTTATTCTTGAAGAAGCCTCTTTCACAAGGTCAAAACACCAAACATGTTGACTTCGTGGCTTCTTAAAAAGCAAAAACCTTTCGAGCAATACACTAGAAGATAAAAAACGAGACTCAAGACCACCACCATCCATTCTGTTCCAATCTTTCGAATGATCAAACTCCTTCACATATTCCCATCTTGATTCTCCATTCAAAATGAATACTTTTGCATGTTCAGTTGTTATGTAGAACATTAAAAGCTGGCCTCTATCCTCAAACAAGGATCTCTTGCTCCCAACTTCCCATTCTTCTTTCAAATGTTCTATTTTAGTAAATGTTTGGGTCCTTATGTCAAATTTCACCATATACTTCTCTTTCCTTACATCCCAAAATAGCAACTTTGAATCTATTGTAACATAGTCCTGCAAATAAGATCCCCAACTTTTAAAATCAACCGGGACTGTATCCGCTTCCAACTTGACTCGGTAAAATCCTTAAAAGCATTATGTACTGTTAAAATCTCACAACCGATTTCCATCTCACAACCAATTTCCTTAATTGGCCAAACATGTAAAACTTTGTACTTTTTGGTCCTTTGATGATACGTACAACAAGCAGAATGTGTGGTTTATGTAATTATAATCTTGATAGAACACAACATTACCATTTGAATTTGGAAGTCCAATTTCTGCCCTAGCCTTCTGATCTATCACACACGAACGTTCTCCTGTCTGTCTAAACAATATAAACTCATCTAAGCAAGTTACTGTTGGAAATTTAGTTCAATTGAGGGATATGATCATACTTAAAAATGGGTTTGGAGGTACGGAGTGTACACTCGTTAAGTCCCTGATTACCCTGACTCTTATAGTGGTTGTTAGCAGAGTTAATGTTGCTAGTATTAATGTTACTACTGTTAGGCAGAGTTAATGCTACTAGTATTAATATTAAGACTGTTGGCAGAGTTACTTTTGCTAGTACTAAAGTTAGTACTGCTGGGCAAAGTTAGTACTGTTGGGCATAAGTTAGTACTGCTGGAAGTTAGTGCTGCTCGTTTAACCACTGATCCCTGCTATTATGGAAACTATTATGGTATGATTAATGGGCCGTTAATCACTCACAATTCCATGGGCTAGGGTTTGAGTAATCTCTATTATAAATAGAGATCATAACACAACTGCATGAAGATATACAACATACAAACCCTAAACACTTGAAAGTGAACATGTTCTTGATTTGTGCCTAAAACAAGAACACCACTTGGTCTTATCCCATAGAGATATTCGTGTAACCCAGGCATAGGGTCGAATAGTTTCTATTGGAAAGTGATAACACGATTTCAAGTGATATCCGGTACTCATTGATTATCTATACCCTGTTCTGGGAACACACGCAACACAAGAAACCAACAATCAATAGAAACTATTTAGTGATAATCAATGGCTGCTGCTATGAAGCATATGGCTGCTAACTTTTCCAAACTGGAAAAGTTTGAAGGTGTCGATTTCAGAAGATGGCAAAAGAAGATGCAATTCTTGTTGTCAAGCATGAGTGTGGTGTATGTTCTGAGCACTCCTATTCCTGATGATGGGGATGATGCTATTGTGGAAGACATGAGGAGAAGGAACAAGTGGGAGAATGACGACTACATTTGCAGAGGTTTAATCCTCAATGGTATGTATGATCCTTTGTTTGATATTTATCAAAATGTTGAATCTCTCAGGGCGCAAGACAGTGACAAGCCAAAGAGTAGCAATGCTACTGGTCCATCAGTTGTCAATATGGTGGAGCATAACAACTCCACCAGGTACAATGACAACAAGGGCAAACATGATGCGTGGTTTTGTAACCTTACAACAGGTTTTAACCTCTCGAGGGATCTCAAGAGGCTTACAACCCCACCAGGCAGTGTACCTGACCGATGTAGTATAGTGTAGTGGTAAGTACGGGGGATTGATCGTTCTCCACAGGGAATAGTGTTCGTTAGGTATGAAAGACTACTCTAATTAGGTCTAAGGGTTGAGGAAGATTCTTTTTATGTTTTTATAATTTTTTATGAAAGCAAGTAAAATCTCGGGTTTGAAGGAGTGGGCGGAATTAGTTGCTAGTCAACTAACCCAAATTACTACAAATGCAAATAAAATAAAATAACTGAAAATAAAATGTTGGTGAGAAACTTATGTGTAGAGAAATGTGTTTACTTAGATTTCCTTACTCCCTAACTATCTTTTACCGGTTAATTAGTGTGTATTAGTCGCGTGGATGACGGGTGTATTCCTTAATACCATTCGTGGGGTGGCGTACTTACTTCCCCAACTCTACAAGCTCCTACTTCACTCCTATGTCGAGCCGGCTAGGAAGCTCCTAACATGGGATCACTAGAATTCGCTTGTGCATTAAATACAACCATAAAAACCTTTAGTACGCATTTGGTTCATGTTTCTTAAGACGTTCAAGCAAGTTACCGAATAGGAAGTTAGCCAGTTTTCTTAAGCCTAACATAGATAAACAATCATCCAATACAACTAACAACACACTAATAACCAATAATCAATAGCTAGGTTTCATTAGATCTAAGCAAACACAAGATAAAATTAGCCTAACATGTTAAACAAAAGACAAGAATAAGATAGAATCAAACAACACATAGACATATTGAATGATTAATTGATAACTTATCTTTCAATGTAACATGGAAGATCTCAAGGCAAAAAGCCTTGAAAAAGATGCTAAAATCGTCTTAGGGTTTTCTCCCAAAATTCCACACACTAAGCTCTCTCTTAATGACAAAAAATTAGAAAACTATATATAGACTTTTGCATCTGACGGCGTCACCTTATGGATTGTGACGCCGTCACCCTCGCCGCTTCTAGGGTTCCCGGATGACCTTCTTGACGCCGTCCCTCTTTAGCTCTTCAAAAATCCATTCTGGCTTATCAAGGCTTGACGCCGTCGAACCTTGAACGTGACGCCGTCCCCTTATGATTTAAGCCGTGACGCCCTTGATCAAGTTAAAGCGTGACGCCGTCAGAATTTACATGCTATTTTCACTGGCTTATCATGAGTAAATTTCACGTCCACTTTTTCTTGCCAAAGCATGACGCCGTCCAGAGTTAATTGTGACGCCGTCAAAGGTAACTTTCAGCCGATTTTTGAGACTTTGTCGTTTTCTTCACTTTTATGCTCCAAAAACGTCCAAAATGCCTCCTTTTCCAGATTTCTCCTCAAAAGTACCTAAAATGACAAAAGGAACGATTTAGGGCGATATTTGATCAAATAAATACGATTTAGGGCTTAAATGACCCCTTAAAAGCGGTACACTTTTCGCCTCATCAAATACCCTTACACTTGAGATTTGCTTGTCCTCAAGCAAATGCGCTTTTATTCTAATCAAAATACAAGTTAGGGTCATTTAATGCAAACATAAAAGTAATTACAACAAATAATCGTTCCACTTCAATCATAATAAGCACGGAGATTACATACTAGCACCTCACAAGTAGTGTTTAGATACTCACATCTCTCAAGTGTCATCAAAATAAATCTCATAAATGAAAACGGATAATATCTCTCACTACCTGTCATAGCAAATAGATTACCATAGGCTTGGGAAAGGATCGAAAATCTCCTCCACTAGGCGTAAGCACCAAAGATAAACTATCAAAGAGGGCTTTTAAATGGGTTATAACGTTAGGTGTAGGGAAAAGGAAAACACGGTTTTGTTGGATACGGGATATTTTACTGGTGGCGAGTTAAAGATCTTGATCAATTACATGTACTATACAATGTTGCTAAGCCAAGACTAGACTCAATCTTAAGCTAAAAATGAAATAACAAAAACAAAAACATAAAACAAACATAAAATGAAACGGGATGGTAGTCCGTATGTTTTTTCTATTTTTCATTTTCTCATTTTTTTTTTTCTTGATTTTTTTTTTTTTTTTTTTTTTTTTTTTTTTTTTTTTTTTTTTTTTTGCATACACTTTTGCCCTACCATCCAAAATAATACATCATAGGGGCATTGCATCCCCCTTACACTTGAACTTTTACATAACTTTACAAATACTAATCTAACGACTCGAATTAAGATAATTGAAAAACTTGGAGTACTTTTAAAACATTTAGCACATATGGGGGTAATAAATGATGTTCTTCCCCATTACTCCATTACACTAGTACTTTACCCATGAGTCCCAATCGTCCCAAAACAATATGTACAAGGATATGACTCGACTTAGCAACCATGTAATCAATTAGATAATTAACTTGGGTTTAAACAAATGTTGTAACAATAATGCACTAAAAATGAGTGCATACAAGGTAGGCTAAGGCGATTTGGGTGTACATTTTAGTGGGGTGTAACAAATTCTTCCTTTAAGTAAAATGCTTAAAGGTTGAAACGAAAAGATAGGCTCTGAGGGGTGTACTAGGGGTATCGTGTACTAAAAATGAGTACAACGCAAAGGGTGTGGGAGAATTACTTGACCAATGTAGCCAACGTAATTATAACAAAAACACAGGTGTAAAACAATGGGTTAATCCTAATGCCTCTTATCATGTAGTAAATCTAACTACACGAATTTAGTCTCACTTGCGGCCTCGGAATGGTCCTAACGCAAGTTCTAGAATCTAAGTGCTACCGGTACACACATCATAGCATAAATGCTTTTCCTACCAATTCTAGGGGCGAACCTCACATATTTGGGGGTGGAAAACTTTTTAGTGGTACGGTTTTTGTGCTAGTCATATAACTCCTATCCGTGAGACGCTCATTAAGATCAAAGTTTCACTCCTATATGTTGTAAAAAATTTTAAATTTGGCACTAAAATTGCCCTAACAGGTATTTATCTCAGTTTTATTACACATCTACTATTAAACAAACAAAAATCAAGCGCAATTGTATTCTCAAAAATCGTACTTTTACCCCCCCTTACACTTAAGATGAACATTGTCCCCAATGTTCAAATAACAAGATGTAAAAGAAAAAAGTAAAAGAATGAAATCAAATACTCCCCTGATTCGCTCGGTGGATAGTGAAATTACACGGTTAGATCTTCCCCCAAAGAGAATGTTGAAGCTCCATGACTAATGCATCGCCAAAAGCTTGATTCAATAAACATCTCCTTGTCCAAAATAACCTGTTAAACCTGAGAAAACAAACACGAAAACCTGCATAACATCGGCGGGATAAAATCTATATATAAGGATATAATGCTTGTGGAATGATAGTTTTGCAGATTCCTGGAGATTATAAGTTGGAGATTTTAATAAAAACTTTTTATGAAAACAAAACTTTCAAAAATTTCTGAAAATTAAATCTGACGCCGTCAGGTTATAAACCTTGACGCCGTCAGAAATGACCTGACAAAAATTTTCATTTTAAGTTTCCGGAAAATTTCTGGAAAAACCTTTACCTTACTTCCTGGAAATCCTGCAAAACATCATTATGACTCGATACAAGCATTTGACTCAAACAAATACGAATATGTATGCTATTTTATTATTATTACGATTCATGTTCATTTGTGTTCTAATAAACCGATTTAGATTTCCCTTACACTTATCTTTTGCAAAATACCTTTATATGTAGTTAAGACGAAGTCAAAAACAAAATAAAGCATTTTCACAAATTACTTTCGAACATGAATCAATACTAATAAAAATTAAACACACATACGGAAACAAATAAAATCAAACAAACAAATAAACACACAAAGCAAATAAAACAAATAAAGCTCGGGTTGCCTCCCAAGAAGCGCTTTTCTTTATTAACGAGTCTTGTAGCTAGACTCAAAGTCACGGGGTCTACGTTTTTCCGTTTTGCTTCTCAATTGCCCCTCTAATCATCCTAACAACCTCCATATCAATTTTGTATTTAGGTCCAAGGTTTAAGCAATCTTTATAATAAAGGCTTCTCTTATTCCAAACATGGTCCATGCCTTTTTCTTTATCCTCTTCATTGATGTCCTCAATCGCACCAATGTTGTCCATGTCAAATCGAGGCACAAAACGAAATTCATTAACCCGATAAGGCATCCTATATGTGATCCTATCTATGTGATTAGAAAACTGAACCGTGCCTTTCAAACGGTCATACCTTAAATTGGATGCTTCGATAAATGGCTTACCTAACACAACGCGAGATAGGCGGCAGTCAACAATACTTGCCATATCTTCTAAAATCATGAAGTTGGTGACAAAGGTAAAGTTCCCAACAAGGATATGTATATCCTTAATCCTTCCAACGAAGTTGCAAACTCCGCCTGGACACTTGGGGTCCATCCTAGGCTCAAGTGGTGTGTTTATGATTTGGCTATAAAGGCCTGAGGACATAACGTTGATTGGGGATTCACAGTCAATGTAAGCATGCTCAACGTATTGGTACCCAATCATACATGGTATCTTCACATTCCCGGGATCACCTCTCTTAATCTTTGGGTCAATTCTAACAAAAGGTGGTCGAGGGTTATCAACTAGGTTGTTATAGTAAGCAATCTCCTTCTTAGTGGGGTATTCATTGAAGCAATCATCCAACCTAGGATCTACCTTCACTTCCTCAATTTTCTCAATCAACTTATCAACCGTAAGATTATTACGTTCTAAGTAATTATCTGAGTATATGGCGGTCCCTAAGTTGTTCAAGGCATAATCAAGCTCTATATCAATCATTCTACTGAGCTCCCTGAGCTCACTAATCTCATTCTCAAGTTGGCTACGCAACAAAGCCACTTCGCCAGGTGTAAGGGGTGGATTCGCGTTTTCCATAATGGCAAACTGAATAGTCAATGAAAATCTGTTACGAACAAAAGCACAAAGAAAATAGATAGACTAAAGAATATCTAGAAAAATAAAATAAAAATCTCACTAGAAAGGAATCTAGTGAGTAGACCTAATAGAAATAACAATTCAACCTAAACAATAACTATTCCCCGGCAGCGGCGCCAAAAACTTGATGCGTGGTTTTGTAACCTTACAACAGGTTTTACCTCTCGAGGGATCTCAAGAGGCTTACAACCCCACCAGGCAGTATACCTGACCGATGTAGTATAGTGTAGTGGTAAGTACGGGGGATTGATCGTTCTCCACAGGGAATAGTGTTCGTTAGGTATGAAAGACTACTCTAATTAGGTCTAAGGGTTGAGGAAGATTCTTTTTATGTTTTTATAATTTTTTATGAAAGCAAGTAAAATCTCGGGTTTGAAGGAGTGGGCGGAATTAGTTGCTAGTCAACTAACCCAAATTACTACAAATGCAAATAAAATAAAATAACTGAAAATAAAATGTTGGTGAGAAACTTATGTGTAGAGAAATGTGTTTACTTAGATTTCCTTACTCCCTAACTATCTTTTACCGGTTAATTAGTGTGTATTAGTCGCGTGGATGACGGGTGTATTCCTTAATACCATTCGTGGGGTGGCGTACTTACTTCCCCAACTCTACAAGCTCCTACTTCACTCCTATGTCGAGCCGGCTAGGAAGCTCCTAACATGGGATCACTAGAATTCGCTTGTGCATTAAATACAACCATAAAAACCTTTAGTACGCATTTGGTTCATGTTTCTTAAGACGTTCAAGCAAGTTACCGAATAGGAAGTTAGCCAGTTTTCTTAAGCCTAACATAGATAAACAATCATCCAATACAACTAACAACACACTAATAACCAATAATCAATAGCTAGGTTTCATTAGATCTAAGCAAACACAAGATAAAATTAGCCTAACATGTTAAACAAAAGACAAGAATAAGATAGAATCAAACAACACATAGACATATTGAATGATTAATTGATAACTTATCTTTCAATGTAACATGGAAGATCTCAAGGCAAAAAGCCTTGAAAAAGATGCTAAAATCGTCTTAGGGTTTTCTCCCAAAATTCCACACACTAAGCTCTCTCTTAATGACAAAAAATTAGAAAACTATATATAGACTTTTGCATCTGACGGCGTCACCTTATGGATTGTGACGCCGTCACCTCGCCGCTTCTAGGGTTCCCGGATGACCTTCTTGACGCCGTCCCTCTTTAGCTCTTCAAAAATCCATTCTGGCTTATCAAGGCTTGACGCCGTCGAACCTTGAACGTGACGCCGTCCCCTTATGATTTAAGCCGTGACGCCCTTGATCAAGTTAAAGCGTGACGCCGTCAGAATTTACATGCTATTTTCACTGGCTTATCATGAGTAAATTTCACGTCCACTTTTTCTTGCCAAAGCATGACGCCGTCCAGAGTTAATTGTGACGCCGTCAAAGGTAACTTTCAGCCGATTTTTGAGACTTTGTCGTTTTCTTCACTTTTATGCTCCAAAAACGTCCAAAATGCCTCCTTTTCCAGATTTCTCCTCAAAAGTACCTAAAATGACAAAAGGAACGATTTAGGGCGATATTTGATCAAATAAATACGATTTAGGGCTTAAATGACCCCTTAAAAGCGGTACACTTTTCGCCTCATCAATGACAACAAGGGCAAACATAAACATCAGGATAACACCAAAACTGATCTTAACAAGAAGCCAAAAGCTACTTGTTGGAAGTGTGGGAAACCTGGACACTTCAGAAAGGATTGCAAGGGTGTTAAAGTTGGCAACAAAGCCAATGGATCAGGCACAAGTGGATCAGGGAATGGTAATACCAATTCTCTAAAAGGATGATGATGTTGCGTGGTGGGTTGACTCTGGAGCAACAATCCATGTGTGTAAAGATAGAAGCTGGTTCAAGACCTATGAGTCACTGAATGATGGTTCTATTCTTCGTATGGGAAATGAGTCAACAGCCCTGGTGCATGGAAGAGGATGTGTGGATTTAAGATTTAGTTCTGGAAAGATTGTTTCTTTGTTTAATGTTTTACATGTTCCTAATATTAGAAAGAATTTGGTTTCTAGTAGTGTTTTGAATAATTGTGGTTATAAACAAGTTATTGAATCTGATAAGTTTGTTTTGTCTAAACATGGTGTGTTTATTGGTTTTGGCTATTTGTGTAATCAAATGTTCAGGCTTAATATTGTTAATGATATTGTTAATTCAGCCTTTATGTCGACCTCTAAACTAAATGATTCAACCCTATGGCATGCTAGACTTGGCCATGTACACTTTAAGAGAATGTGAGATATGTCTAAGGATGGGTTAATCCCAGCCTTTGATATGGACACTGAAAAGTGTAAAACTTGCATGATGACCAAAATAACTAAGAAACCTTTTCAAAGTGTAAAATGTGAAACTGAAGTTTTGAAGCTAATTCATAGTGACCTATGTGATTTACATGCTACTCCCTCATTGGGGAATAAGAAGTACTTTCTGACATTTATTGATGATGCTTCTAGGTTTTGTTATGTCTATCTGTTACATACTAAGGATGAAGCATTAGATAAATTCAAAGTATTTAAAACTGAAGTTGAATTGCAACAAGGTTCCCTGATCAAAAGATTAAGGACTGATAGGGGAGGTGAGTACATGGATACTATGTATTTTCAGTCTGTTGGAATAATCCATGAAACGAATGCTCCCTATACTCTTCAGCAAAATGATATCTCTGAAAGGAAAAACAGGGTACTAAAGGAGATGATTAATTCCATGTTGTCCTATTCAGGGCTGAGTCAAGGGTTCTGGGGTGAAGCTATGTTAACAGCTTGCTATTTATTAAATAGGGTTCCCAATAAAAGGAACAAGGTTACCCCTTATGAAATCTGGACTAAAAGAAAACCCAACCTGAACTTTCTCAGGGTTTGGGGTTGTAGGGCTGTTGTAAGACTCCTTGATCCAAAGCAGAAAACTTTGGGTGAAAGAGGCATTGAATGCATCTTTGTTGGATATGCTGAGCATTCCAAGACATATAGGTTCTATGTTATTGAACCTAATGAGTTTGTTTCAATTAACTAAATAACTGAATCAAGGGATGCAATCTTTGATGAGAATATGTTCTCATCAGTCCCTAGACCAAGTCAAAGGATTCCAAATGGAACTAATGATATTGGTGTTTCAGAGGTCTCTGTTGAGGTCCCTGATGAGGTTGTGGTACAACAACCTGAATATGAGATAAGAAAGAGCAAAAGGATCAGGACTCCCAAGTCATTTGGACCTGAGTTTCAATTATACTTAATTGAAGGTACAAGGGATGAGGTCTCTGACCAACACTCCTATTGCTTTAATGTTGAGGATGACCCCGAAACATTTGATGAAGCAATGAAGTCCCAGGATGTTGCTTTCTGAAAAGAAGCAATAAATGATGAGGTGGATTCCATCATGGGCAACAACACTTGGGTGTTGGCTGATCTACCACCTGGTTGCAAACCTCTAGGTTGCAAATGGATTTTCAAAAGGAAAATGAAGATAGATGGAACTATTGAAAAGTTCAAAGCTAGACTAGTCATTCAGGGCTGATGCGTGGTTTTGCAACCTTACAACAGGTTTTACCTCTCGAGGGATCTCAAGAGGCTTACAACCCCACCAGGCAGTGTACCTGACCGATGTAGTATAGTGTAGTGGTAAGTACGGGGGATTGATCGTTCTCCACAGGGAATAGTGTTCGTTAGGTATGAAAGACTACTCTAATTAGGTCTAAGGGTTGAGAGAAGATTCTTTTTATGTTTTTATATTTTTTTATGAAAGCAAGTAAAATCTCGGGTTTGAAGGAGTGGGCGGAATTAGTTGCTAGTCAACTAACCCAAATTACTACGAATGCAAATAAAATAAATAACTGAAAATAAAAAGTTTGGTGAAAACTTATGTGTAGAGAAATGTGTTTACTTAGATTTCCTTACTCCCTAACTATCTTTTACCGGTTGATTAGTGTGTATTAGTTGCGTGGATGACGGGTGTATTCCTTAATACCAATCGTGGGGTGGCGTACGTACTTCCCCAACTCTACAAGCTCCTACTTCACTCCTATGTCGAGCCGGCTAGGAAGCTCCTAACATGGGATCACTAGAATTCGCTTGTGCATTAAATACAACCATAAAAACCTTTAGTACGCATTTGGTTCATGTTTCTTAAGACGTTCAAGCAAGTTACCGAATAGGAAGTTAGCCAGTTTTATTAAGCCTAACATAGATAAACAATCATCCAATACAACTAATAGCACACTAATAACCAATAATCAATAGCTAGGTTTCATTAGATCTAAGCAAACACAAGATAAATCTAGCCTAACATATTAACCAAAAGACAAGAACAAGATAGAATCAAACAACACATAGACATATTGAATGATTAATTGATAACTTATCTTCAATGTAACATGGAAGATCTCAAGGCAAGAAGCCTTGAAAAAGATGCTAAAATCGTCTTAGGGTTTTCTCCCAAAAATTCCACACTAAGTTCCACACTAATGACAAAAAATTAGAAAACTATATATAGACTTTTGGATCTGACGGCGTCACGTTATGGAGTGTGACGCCGTCACCTCGCCGCTTCTAGGGTTCCCGGATGACCTACTTGACGCCGTCCCTCTTTAGCTCTCCAAAATCCGTTCTGGCTTATCAAGGCTTGACGCCGTCAGACCTTGAACGTGACGCCGTCCCTCTTTGAATTAAGCCGTGACGCCTTTGATCAGGTTAAAGCGTGACGCCGTCAGAATTCACATGCAATTTCCACTGGCTTATCATGAGTAAATTTCACATCCACCACTTTTGCCAAGCCATGACACCGTCCAGGGTTAAATATGACGCCGTCAAAGGTAACTTTCAGCCGATTTTTGAGACTTTGCCGTTTTCTTCACTTTTATGCTCCAAAAACGTCTAAAATGCCTCATTTTCCAGATTTCTCCTCAAAAGTACCTAAAATGACAAAAGGAACGATTTAGGGCAATATTTGATCAAATAAATACGATTTAGGGCTTAAATGACCCCTTAAAAGCGGTACACTTTTCGCTTCATCAAATACCCTTACACTTGAGATTTGCTTGTCCTCAAGCAAATGCGCTTTTATTCTAATCAAAATACAGGTTAGGGGTCATTTAATGCAAACATAAAAGTAATTACAACAAATAATCGTTCCACTTCAATCATAATAAGCACGGAGATTATAAACTAGCACCTCACAAGTAGTGTTTAGATACTCACATCTCTCAAGTGTCATCAAAATAAATCTCATAAATGAAAACGGATAATATCTCTCACTACCTGTCATAGCAAATAGATTACCATAGGCTTGGGAAAGGATCGAAAACCTCCTCCACTAGGCGTAAGCACCAAAGATAAACTATCAAAGAGGGCTTTTAAACGGGTTATAACGTTAGGTGTAGGGAAAAGGAAAACACGATTTTGTTGGATAAAGGATATTTTACTGGTGGCGAGTTAAAGATCTTGATTAATTACATGTACTATACAATGTTGCTAAGCCAAGACTCGACTCAATCTTAAGCTAGAAACAAAATAAAAAAATAACAAAAACATAAAAATAAACATAAAATGAAACGGGATGGTAGTCCGTATGTTTTTTCTACTTTTCTTTTTCTCATTTTTTTGTATTTTTCTTATTATTTTTTTTTTATTATTATTTTTTTTTTCATACACTTTTGCCCTACCATCCAAAATAATACATCATAGGGGCATTGCATCCCCCTTACACTTGAACTTTTACATAACTTTACAAATTACTATTCTAATGACTCGAATTAAGATAATTGAAAAACTTGGAGTACTTTTAAAACATTTAGCACATATGGGGGTAATAAATGATGTTCTTCCCCATTACTCCATTACACTAGTACTTTACCCATGAGTCCCAATCGTCCCAAAATAATATGTACAAGGATATGACTCGACTTAGCAACCATGTAATCAACTAGATAATTAACTTGGGTTTAAACAAATGTTGTCACAATAATGCACTAAAAATGAGTGCATACAAGGTAGGCTAAGGCGATTTGGGTGTACATTTTAGTGGGGTGTAACAAATTCTTCCTTTAAGTAAAATGCTTAAAGGTCGAAACGAAAAGATAGGCTCTGAGGGGTGCACTAGGGGTATCGTGTACTAAAAATGAGTACAACGCAAAGGGTGTGGGAGAATTACTTGACCAATGTAGCCAACGTAATTATAACAAAAACACAGGTGTAAAACAATGGGTTAATCCTAATGCCTCTTATCATGTAGTAAATCTAACTACACGAATGTAGTCTCACTTGTGGCCTCGGAATGGTCCTAACGCAAGTTCTAGAATCTAAGTGCTACCGGTACACACATCATAGCATAAATGCTTTTCCTACCAATTCTAGGGGCGAACCTCACATATTTGGGGGTGGAAAATTTTTTAGTGGTACGGTTTTTGTGCTAGTCATATAACTCCTATCCGTGAGACGCTCATTAAGATCAAAGTTTCACTCCTATATGTTGTAAAAAATTTTAAATTTGGTACTAAAATTGCCCTAACAGGTATTTCTCTCAGTTTTATTACACATCAACTATTAAACAAACAAAAATCAAGCGTAATAGCATTCTCTAAAAATCGTATTTTTACCCCCCCTTACACTTAAGATGAACATTGTCCCCAATGTTCAAATAACAAATGTAAAAGCATAAAGTAAAAGAATGAAATCAAATACTCCCCTGATTCGCTCGGTGGATAATGAAATAATACGGTTAAATCTTCTTCCAAGGTAATGTTGAAGCTCCATGACTAATGCATCGCCATAAGCTTGATTCCATATACATCTCCTTGTCCAAAATAACCTGTTAAACCTGAGAAAACAAACAAGAAAAACCAAAGCATCAAACCGAACAAAGACAACTCACAACTAGGTGTAATTCCAGACTTAGAAATAAAACAATTAAAGATATAATGCTTGCGGAATGAATGTTTTGCAGATTCCTGGAGTTTATAAGTTAGAGATTTAATAAAAACTTTTTATGATTCCGGTAGAAAAACAAAACTTTCAAAAATTTCAGAAAATTAAAACCTGACGCCGTCAGGTTGTAAGGCCTGACGCCGTCAGAAATGATCTGACAGAATTCTCATGTTAAGTTTCCGGAAAATTTCTGGAAAAACCTATACCTTACTTCCTGGAATTCCTGCAAAACTTCATTATGACTCGATACAAGCATTTGACTCAAACAAATACTAATATGCATGCTTATATCTCATTGTTATCGTTCATGTTCAATCTTGTTCTTAAAAACAAATTTGGATTTCCCTTACACTTATCTTTTGCAAAATACCTTTATATGTAGTTAAGACGAAGTTAAAAACAAAATAAAGCATTTTCACAATTTATATTTGAGACATGAACAGTAAACAAAAAGAATAAGAAATGCATACGGAAACAAATAAAATTAAATAAACAAACAATCAAACAAATAAAGCAAATAAAGATTGGGTTGCCTCCCAAGAAGCGCTTTTCTTTATTAACGAGTCTTGTAGCTAGACTCAAAGTCACGGGTTCTACGTTTTTCCGTTTCGCATAAAAAATATGGTTTTAAAGCTTTGTATCACTCTTTCATCCCACTTGTATTCCGGACCTAAGGCCAAACACATCGAATACTTAACTCTAGCCCTTCCTTGGTTATTGTTATCAACCTCGAGTGCTGGGATATTATCGACATCCAAGCCCTTAATGCCCTTAAATTTTGGTTCGAACTTAGAGAAACGAGACACATTATGGGGCATCAGGTACTTGATGCATCCTATTTCGCTGGAGAATGTCACACTACCTTCATCCTTATCATAAATTGCTTGGGACGTTCTTATGAAGGGTTCTCCTAAAACTATCTCGCCTAAATACGGATCTATAATCCCCCTTATATCTTCTAGGATCACAAAATCACATTGGTAAACGAAATCTCCGATAAAGACGTGTAAACCACTTGCTAGACCTACAAAATTGCACATCTGATTGGGGTCATACGGGTCTTGTCTAGGGTTCAGCTCATTGCTCATGATCCAGTTATAGTAAAGCCTAGACATGAAATTCATTGGTGCCTTGAGATCAATATAGGTATGCTCCCTAAACATGTGACAAATCATGCATGGAACCTTCACATTAAAATAACCCCCCTTTCTAATCCATGGGTACTTACGATTTTTAGCGGGGCAAGGACATTTAAAGATAAACTTATGGTGACTTAATCCTTCTAGAATTGGTGAGGAATTGTGAACTAACCTTAAGTCATCTCTAAGCTCAATCTCACTGCTCGTGCTAAGGCGGGCGAGTCTCTTCTCTCTATCAATTAACTCATTAAGCTCATTAAATGCCTTAATCTCCCTATCCATAGTGACGAACCAATTACGAACAAACACACAAAGAAAGTAGATAGACTAAAGAAAACCTAGAAAAATAAAATAAAAATCTCACTAGAAAGGAATCTAGTGAGTAGACCTAATAGAAATAACAATTCAACCTAAACAATAACTATTCCCCGGCAGCGGCGCCAAAAACTTGATGCGTGGTTTTGCAACCTTACAACAGGTTTTACCTCTCGAGGGATCTCAAGAGGCTTACAACCCCACCAGGCAGTGTACCTGACCGATGTAGTATAGTGTAGTGGTAAGTACGGGGGATTGATCGTTCTCCACAGGGAATAGTGTTCGTTAGGTATGAAAGACTACTCTAATTAGGTCTAAGGGTTGAGAGAAGATTCTTTTTATGTTTTTATATTTTTTTATGAAAGCAAGTAAAATCTCGGGTTTGAAGGAGTGGGCGGAATTAGTTGCTAGTCAACTAACCCAAATTACTACGAATGCAAATAAAATAAATAACTGAAAATAAAAAGTTTGGTGAAAACTTATGTGTAGAGAAATGTGTTTACTTAGATTTCCTTACTCCCTAACTATCTTTTACCGGTTGATTAGTGTGTATTAGTTGCGTGGATGACGGGTGTATTCCTTAATACCAATCGTGGGGTGGCGTACGTACTTCCCCAACTCTATAAGCTCCTACTTCACTCCTATGTCGAGCCGGCTAGGAGGCTCCTAACATGGGATCACTAGAATTCGCTTGTGCATTAAATACAACCATAAAAACCTTTAGTACGCATTTGGTTCATGTTTCTTAAGACGTTCAAGCAAGTTACCGAATAGGAAGTTAGCCAGTTTTCTTAAGCCTAACATAGATAAACAATCATCCAATACAACTAATAACACACTAATAACCAATAATCAATAGCTAGGTTTCATTAGATCTAAGCAAACACAAGATAAATCTAGCCTAACATATTAACCAAAAGACAAGAACAAGATAGAATCAAACAACACATAGACATATTGAATGATTAATTGATAACTTATCTTCAATGTAACATGGAAGATCTCAAGGCAAGAAGCCTTGAAAAAGATGCTAAAATCGTCTTAGGGTTTTCTCCCAAAAATTCCACACTAAGTTCCACACTAATGACAAAAAATTAGAAAACTATATATAGACTTTTGGATCTGACGGCGTCACATTATGGAGTGTGACGCCGTCACCTCGCCGCTTCTAGGGTTCCCGGATGACCTTCTTGACGCCGTCCCTCTTTAGCTCTCCAAAATCCGTTCTGGCTTATCAAGGCTTGACGCCGTCAGACCTTGAACGTGACGCCGTCCCTCTTTGAATTAAGCCGTGACGCCCTTGATCAGGTTAAAGCGTGACGCCGTCAGAATTCACATGCAATTTCCACTGGCTTATCATGAGTAAATTTCACATCCACCACTTTTGCCAAGCCATGACGCCGTCCAGGGTTAAATATGACGCCGTCAAAGGTAACTTTCAGCCGATTTTTGAGACTTTGCCGTTTTCTTCACTTTTATGCTCCAAAAACGTCCAAAATGCCTCATTTTCCAGATTTCTCCTCAAAAGTACCTAAAATGACAAAAGGAACGATTTAGGGCAATATTTGATCAAATAAATACGATTTAGGGCTTAAATGACCCCTTAAAAGCGGTACACTTTTCGCTTCATCAAGGGCTTTAAACAAAAGTCAGGGATAGACTACTTTGATACTTATGCCCCTGTGGCACGTATCAGTACCATAAGATTGCTGATTGCTTTAGCATCAATTCGCAATATGATTATACATCAGATGGATGTGAAGACAGCTTTCTTGAATGGTGACTTAGATGATGAGGTTTATATGAACCAACCTCAGGGCTTCATCATGCCTAGCAATGAAAACAAGGTGTGTAAACTAATTAAGTCTCTCTATGGACTAAAACAAGCACCTAAGCAATGGCATCAAAAATTTGATGAAGTGGTTTTGTCTAGTGGTTATTTACTTAATCAGTCTGAAAAATGTATATATAGCAAATTTGATGAATCTGGTAAAGGAGTCATCATTTGCCTATATGTTGATGACATGCTGATCTTTGCCACTGACCAAAATCAGGTTGACCTGACAAAAGAATTTTTGTCATCAAGGTTCTCCATGAAGGACATGGGGGAGGCTGATGTTATCCTTGGTATAAGGATTAAACATGAAAGTAACAAAATTTCTATCTCTCAGTCTCATTACATTGAGAAGGTGTTGAGGAAATGTAATTAGTTTGATTGTACTCCAGTGAGTACTCCTATGGATACAAGTGAGAAGCTGATGCCTAATACTAGTAAAGCTGTATCTCAACTTGAGTAGTCTAGGGTGATTGGCTGCCTAATGTATGCCATGACTTGTATAAAACCTGATATTGCTTTTGCAGTAGGTAAACTGAGCAGGTATACTAGTAACCCTAGTGCTCATCACTGGCAAGCAATTCAGAGGGTACTGAAGTATTTGAAGAAAACTATGGATTATAGTCTCTCATATACTGGTTATCCTTCAATATTAGAAGGATACACTGATGCAAGTTGGATCAGTAACACTGAAGATAATTCGTCTACCAGTGGCTGGGTGTAACCACCCGTAATTTTCCAGACTGAATTTTTAATAATAAATTATATTTATTATTTCCTAAGTTTCACTTTCGGATTTTTTCAAACTTATTTGAATCGAAAACGAGAAGGTATCCCGTGAAACGTGAAAACCGACACACAACGCGTACCGGCACAACCGTCACTCGACAAACATTTTTATATGATTTTTATACTATTTGTGAGAAAATAGTCGTATGAATACTCATTTTTCCTGGAAAAATTATCCTGAACGCAATGGAGAAATTCTCGTGTCTTGAATAAACCATTTACTAGTCTAAATGAGCCCCGAACCTCATTTTGAGAAAGATAACAGAAATTACAATATTGGTCCCTGGACTAAAGTTTCATCGCCACCCATTGAAATTCCTAGGGTTACACAATCAGTCCCTAGGGTTTACAATTATAATCCTTGGCTTTGACTATATAAACCCTTTTATACCTAAACTAGGGTTCACTTTTCCCTCTCTTACTCCACAGCCGCCCCCTCCTCTCTCTCTCCCAAAATCCGGCCACCACAGTAACACCACACCGCCGCCTCTAACGCTACACTGCCACCATCAAAATCACCCTCTTGCTCCCCTCTATACGATTATCTACCACACGCGCCCAATAACACCTTTCTACCACCACAACGCGCCACCACCACCACTTATTGGCCAAGATTTGTATAGACCCGTGAGATCGAAGTTGTTTTTAGGTCGAGTGTTTTGGATCGTGACCGTGAGTAGCCACCACCACTCCTTGCCGCCGTTTTCTACCACCATCAAGAAGGGAGATAAGGGCCGCTTTGCTAATGGTTTTGGTTGTGGTTTGGTTTTGTCCGAAGGTCACCACAGCCGCCACCATTTACCTTCGTCTCGTTATCTTTTCTTTCTCGTCTATTCTTCCTCTCGTCTCTTTGGGTATGACGAAACCTTGTCCCTTTTTACTTTATTATTTAACTGATTATTATGGGAGTGTCAATGTTTTCGTGGATGTAAAAGTGGATATTAAAACTGGATTAAAGACGAAATGCAAACGTGTTGATAAAAAAAAATTCGTATGGTAAAAATTGTAACAAAGTGGTGTTTGTTTGTTTGAATTGGTTATGATTCGGGTCGGGTTGACCCGAACCCGTTTATGGTTTTGAGTTTTAGACTCTTGATCATTGTCATTTTTGTTTAGTCTCAGTTGGCGTGAAAACCCACATAGGGTTAACGGGTCGAGACCTAGTTTGGTCTCGTTTGGTATGGAATTGCAATACGAGTTTGTGTTAGTAATTGGGTTATGATTTTAGCAGTTAGGGTGTTTGTCCTTTCCTCGATCTAACAATAAACCAAGGGTGTGTTTAAATTGCTTGTTGTGTTGCGGTTCAAGTGAGTCACCCACGTAGGGTGCATTTGGTTCGTGCTTGCGTTTGTTTGTCGGATCGTGTTATTAACTTTGTTTGCAATCCGTGGTTGTGTTTGCGTTATGGTTAAAACCTACGTACCTGTTTTTACAATTATTTGTGTAGCGAGTATTGTGTTGAATCCGAGTTTGTCTTGGATTGGAGTGTTTGGGCTTAGTAGCCCAACTTAGAGTGTGTTAGTTTCGCTCATGGGCCACAAAGCCCATGATGGGTGTGCATGGTTGTCGAACTAGTAAGCCTAGCCCAAGTGTAAAATAATAAGGGTGTGTTTGGTTAAAATTATGTAGTGTGTATTATTCAGTTTGTCCAAATATAAATAACTTGTATTTAGTATAGAAATATTGGAACAACGTGTTTAACTGGTTGTTGATGAGCTATTGGTACGTTTCGGATATATATTGGGATTCGATAATTGATATTGGACAATACGGATACATAACGGAATAAATACTTGGATTTTGACTATTAAATTTGGACATTTGGACAAATTATTGGACTCATTAGACTCATACTGGATCTAAGATGCTAAACTAAAATTTATTCAACTCATAACAAACCATAAAACTCGATAACTAATATATATTCTAAACAGTGGGATCAATTAGTATTATTAATTATTCTCATTATAAACTTGTCGGGAAATATTGCTTTGAGGAAATTGATTTCTATTTAAGTTGCAACAACTTGGGAAAGTTGTATAAATGGACGCGTCATACCGAAATTTATAAAACTTTCTAGACTTATACTTTTATTTTGAAACCGTTTAACTTTATAAAACCCGACAATAATCGAAACACATAGTTTTTAGTAACTTGTAAACTTTTACCATGTGGTATACTAATTTGAGTTTTCGTATAAAACTTAAATTACCTTTCCAAAACTTTATTGATTATTTCCAAAATATTGGGGATTATTGGGTAAATACCGAAACATACCAATTGAATTACTTTCTTGACATATTTTTTCTTATCGTTCATTTCTTGATTTCTTCTTGTCATTCCTCCTCGGCTCAAGTTTCCGACAGTACTTTTCTCGACTATGTCGTTAACTGTTCCTCTTTGACGTATGTATACTTGAGTCCTCATATGTATTTCTTGACTGTTCTTTTATTACTTCCTTTATAATATATTGGGATATATATTATACTTTGGCGTGAGTTACATTTTGAGTCTATGTTTTCTTACCACCACACGAAACGTTGATACTAAACTTTTACAAACTTTGATACGATTAATCCACGAAAACTAAGACGTTTGTCTTTCGAAAACTCTTTTACTTTACGAGACGTATTCTGAGATAGTTATATACGTATTAGGTTGTGCCGATCCGGTACCGTTGTGCCTATACTTTCGATACCGTTGTGTTTTTCTCTTGATGCCAGTTGTGACCATTGTGATATTTTGCGTTGTTGCATGCTAAGGTGAGTTCATGGCCCCTACCTTTACTTGTTTTATAAATGTCTTTGGGGACAATACATGCTCGTTTTTAATTAAACTCAATGCTTGTTTATACTTAAACTCATTACTTGTTCTTACTTGAAAACATGATTTATTTGCTTATTGCACACTGGATTACCTTGTTCTGAACACAAGTGTTTAAACATTATATGTGAGTTTATAGCCCCACTTTACCTATACTTGTTTTACAAACCTTGGGGTGAGAAACATGCAAAACTTTTTCTGGACCAAAACCAATACTTCATTTTCTCAAAACTATTGCATAGTTAGCCTAAGCCCCTGAACCCACTGTTATGCCCACCTCATGAACCGTTAATTCCTGCTGGGAAGCGCGATTGATATAAATAGATCTATTGGGGTGACTCCCCCGTTTGGTTGGCCAGATGGGTCAATGCGGGCGTATACCAAGTCGGATTACGAGTGTATTGGGTTAAACACTCGCTATGGGCCCCTATTATTATTATTATTATTATTATTATTATTATTATTTATGTGCTATATTGTAGCGCACTGAACTGTCGAGCTTCGGTTGCATGAACTTAGTGCTAGCGTAATAGACTATTTTATTTAGTGTGACATTATATTCGTTATAATGGTCACATACCCTACTCATGGTCCACATTTCTAAATTTTACTTTAAGGTAAACTTTATTGTCATGACATTGTGAGTGACACAATGGTCACAAAGCTTTATTGAACTTACAGTATCTTTACTGCTTTATCATAAACCTATGAACTCACCAACCTCGTGTTGACACTTTTAGCATGTATTTTCAGGTTTAAGGCGATAACCTAGTTGTGGAGTGTAACACCCCCAAAATCTTGATTTAGCGGAAGCATACATGTTTGGGTGCTACTAAATTGGTATCACAACACAAAGTATAAAGAATGGTTTTATCTCAACCATTTAAAATAGATTTCATATTCAAAAGTGATTTATTTACAACATTTCAAAAATGGTGCGGAAATATAAGCCCATAAAAGATTTCAAGTGGTCCCAAATTTATCAGAGTCTTCTATGACCATGCCATGCCCTGCCGTAAGCCTTCACAACTAGATTATCGCTATAAACCTGAAAATACATGCTAAAGTGTCAACACGAGGTTGGTGAGTTCATAGGTTTGATTAAAACAGTAAAGATGATATAAATTTGATTATGTTACACAGAATGTCATGATCATAAAGTTTAGTATTAATGTTTGGTTAATCGGTACGCTCGCCATGACCAGTACGCCTGGTAATGTAACCGTTTCGCCCGGTAATGTAACCGTTACGCCCGGTCCTGTCTAGTACACCTGGTCTATGAACATGTCATGTATACATACAAAGCATTCAAGTAAACCACCCTTGTATATGTCTGACCAGTACTCCTGGTCCATGTATATACCATGTATTCAAATAATGCATTCAAGTACACAGTTTAGCATATGACACCAATCACATTTCAAGTAAAACGATCAATTCTAGATTTCATATTCCAAATAAACAGTCATTGAATTTAGTTAAAAACAAGCACGTATTCTCCCCCAAAACAGTTATAAAATAAGAAAAAGTAGGGGCCATGAACTCACCTTAAAACAATAACAACCTACTAATCAATCAACAAAATAGTGCAACCGCTCCGACACGCAACCTAAATCAGTATGGTAAGTCTTAGCGAAAAATTCGTGTCTTTTATGTATTTACTTTATTTGAAAAGTTTACGTGTGACTAGTGCTCGTGTATTTCTTGCTTGCTGTGTGGTAAAGTATATTTCAAAATGATTTATCGTATGTAACTTTCGGTGGTGGCTCATGGTGAAAGTGTACGGTGGGAATACGTGTGACGAAACATCCTTACTAGAATTCATCGTTAAATTTCGTAAGTAATATATATACCATCATATATATGTATATTAGGTTAAGTTTAATAATTATGTGTTTAATTAATTACGGTTATAATTAATTAAATAGGTTTTGAGAAATTAATAAAATAATAGTGTTAGTGGAGGAATATTATATTATAAATATTATTTATTATTTATAATAAAATTTTAATTATAGGAAATTTGAAATAAATGTTAAGTATTTAGAAAATTAAACAAGTATAAGTATTTTTATCAAAAATACTCTAAGTGTTAGAATTTTAGGAAAATTTGGGCATGACCCATTTGTTTAATCAAACGTTTCAATTTTCTCCAAGTGTTGCAATTTCCTCAAATAACTCCTTTCGTTATCTATATTTGCAAGGTTAGTCCATAATATATATTTATCGTTACGTTTACTTATTAATAATAAGTTTCGATACAAAAGTCAATGCTTAGTCAAAATACTTTCAAAAGTCAACAAAAGTCAACGTTTATAAGATTTGTCCAAAATTCCAGTTATTACCCTTTATGAGACTAATGCGTCCAAAACAAGTCCAAGATAGTTTAATTTATATATATCGTATCATTAAGTAAAATTATTTATAGTGGGTCGAAAAATATTTCAAAACTCATTTTTGTCACCCGACATGTTTATTGGGCCGAAATCCATTTTAAGCCCAATTGTCCAATTTTTAACCCAAAAACTATTTAGCCTTTAAAGATTACGATATATATATATATTGTTACGTTTCTAAAAATCTATTTATATATATATATATATATATATATAGATATATATATATATTGTTACGTTTCTAAAAATCAATTTAACACGTTAGTTATCGCGTTTGGTCAAAAGTCAAAGATGTTGGTTTTCTTATTGGGCTCGGCCCACAGTCACCGAACACCCCTATGGCCCAAAATATTAAATCAAGTCCATTTTCCTTATTAGTGAAATTTATTATGTATTGAAATTTAATTAATCCCAATTAAGCACTTATAAATAAGTTATTAAGCTAAAAGTCAAACTTAGTTAAAATTCAATATATTCGACCCAAATAGTACCATTCGGCCAAAAATTGCACTTTTACTAGTTAACCACAATTAATTACGGCTAATTCGATAAGTATTCCAAATTAAGTTTTCAAGCATAATTTCCACCATTTCACCACTTGAGCCAAAATTTTATGTTTTTCAAAACCCCAATAATCTTGTATTTTTCTTTAGCCGATTCATATATATATCCATAAAAATGTATATATTGTCTCAAACTCGCGTAATTAACACTAATCACGTTTGTATCATCAAACTAGTACCACATACAACAAGATTTACCACACAAGCAAGAAATACTCTAATTTTTATAATGACATCAAAAATTTCGAGCACATATATATATATATATATATAATCGAACCCTAACTTTTTTATTTTAACAAAATATACAAATTTAACACTTGGTAACATCATTAAACAACATATGAACATGATATGAACAAGATTAGAAAAGTTTTGATGAGAGCTCACAAAGCTTTAAGAATGTCGAGTTGTAAGTAGCTCAAGAACACACCCAAATTGCACAAATTTTACCCAAAACACGTTTTAAATAACCCGAAACTCTTGAATATACACTCTAAATTATTTGAACTTCAAAGAAAAATGATGGATCTTGGAGATTAAGAGTGAGCCATGAGTTTTGATAGAGAGAATGATCTAGGAAAGTTGGTGATAGTGTTATGGATAAGTTGGATTTGTTTGTGTTACATTTAGAGTAATATGGTAATATTTATAAGATTTTTAGAGTTAGTGGTTAACATTTGGCTTGTAGTGGTGTAGGATTATCTAAAGGGCCGGACCTCGTGAGTGTATCGTGTGTCGGTTTGAGCTTAAATAGTTACCGTAAAGTCCCGGTTTGGCATTTTTGGACACGTATATGCAAAATAAAGTTTTTATCCACGTTTTTGTCAGAAATGTAATAAAATATTATTACAGACTCAAAAATATATTTATTTGACTGCTACCATATATACTGTGTTGTCGGTACGCGCGTGCGGTTGCTTTTCAGTAAAATGTGAGAAAGCTCTCAGTTAATTACGAAACTTGTCAGTAACTATCAGAAATAGGATAATTTATGCTTACTGACAAAAATATGCTTTTTCTGCAGTGACTGTAAGCTACAGTATGCAGGACAGCTCCCAAAAATGCTCAAAAATACTCAGAAACATGCAAACGCGCATAGAAATGCTCAGCTTAAAAATAATAAATAACCATTTATTATTAAAATACTAGTGGAAAAGTACCGGTTGTCACATGGAGGCTTTTGGCTTGGCATGGCATGGTCATAGAAGACTCTGATGTATTTGGGACCGCTTTACTTCTTTTATGGGCTTATATTTCCTCACTGTTTTTGGAAATGCTGTAAACAAAATATTTTTGAATATGAAGATTCTTTTAAACGGTTGAGGTAAAACCGTTCTTTGTACTTTGTGTTGTGATATCAATTTAGTAGCACCCAAACATGTATGCTTTCGCTAAACCAGATTTTGGGGGTGTTACACTAGGTATTCCTACTTGGTGGAGATGCAATTTCTTAGGCATCCAAGAAGCAAACTTGCATCACCAGTTCAACAATGGAATCTAAATTTGTGGCTTTAGCAGCTGCTGGTAAAGAAGCTGAATGGTTGAGAAACTTGCTTCTTGAGATTCCATTGTGGCCTAAACCTTTAGCACCTATTTCTATCCGTTGTGATAGTGCTGCTACATTGGCAAAGGCTTATAGCCAGATGTATAATGAAAAGTCTAGACACTTAGGTGTCAGGCATAGCATGATCGTGAGCTTATCATGAATGGGGTGGTATCTATAGAGTTTGTTAGATCTCAACAAAACTTAGCTGATCACTTGACGAAGGGATTGGCTAGAGACTTGGTTTTAAAGTCTGCTAAAGGGATGGGTTTAAAGTCAAACTTAGTCACTGAATGCTAAGACACCCAACTCCCTCCTGAAGAAACTTGGGAGCTAAGTTCAATGTGGAAAACTGAACATTTAGTGGACTGAAGCACATGTTATTCAAACATCCCAAGGTTGTGCTTGTTACCTGCTGAAAAGGAGGATGAAGTCTTTACTTCTTAATGGTTAATTTCTTTGAAAAAGTGCTAAGCAGGAGCAACAATAAAGAGGAACCACCTATGTGAATGTTGAAGTTTTGCCGCTTCAGGGAGCTATGGACTTTTAGCTTTTACAACATTTATGAATTGGATATGGACACATGGCTTATTTAGTGTCAGGAGCATTTAAGTGTTTGAAAACTTGTGTCTATTTTATCTTTAGGTATTCAAATGGGTTGAAGGGTTCAATTCTTAGAACACCCCGATTCTCGAATATTTGAACGTGTAATGTACTAAGATGGGAATTCATTCTTCAAGATATTTTCATTTATACACATGTTTTGTTTTATGTTTATTTTCATGCAAAAGGAATTGTACTAAATTGGGGAGGATTGTTGGAAATTTAGTTCAATTGAGGGATATGATCATACTTAAAAATGGGTTTGGAGGTACGGAGTGTACACTCATTAAGTCCCTGATTACCCTGACTCTTTTAGTGGTTGTTAGCAGAGTTAATGCTGCTAGTATTAATGTTACTACTGTTAGGCGGAGTTAATGCTGCTAGTATTAATATTAAGACTGTTGGCAGAGTTACTACTGCTAGTACTAAAGTTAGTACTGCTGGAAGTTAGTGCTGCTCGTTTAACCACTGATCCCTGCTATTATGGAAACTATTATGGTATGATTAATGGGCCGTTAATCACTCATAATTCCATGGGCTAGGGTTTGAGTAATCTCTATTATAAATAGAGATCATAACACAACTGCATGAAGATATACAACATACAAACCCTAAACACTTGAAAGAGAACAAGTTCTTGATTTGTGCCTAAAACAAGAAAACGACTTGGTCTTATCCCATAGAGATATTCGTGTAACCCAGGCATAGGGTCGAATAATTTCTATTGGAAAGTGATAACACGATTTCAATTGATATCCGGTACTCATTGATTATCTATACCCTGTTCTGGGAACACACGCAACACAAGAAACCAACAGTTACCATCACTGATGGTGGTGGGAACGGTGGGTGAACGCTTCAGATATCTTGCTCTTCAACTATGAGTTCGTTATTTACTCTTGAAAGATAAACTTTACGAGTCAACTCACGCACATCCTTCCCTTTTAGCGAATGTGGTCCAGTTTAAGCTTGAGGTTTTGGGATGTGAGAGTAGTGAGCATAGTTATGCTGCTGTTGTTCCTCTTTTGATTTTTGTTCCTTTGGGTCTTTTGACTTATGTTTTCTTTGTTTTGTTTGCTTTTACTCGTTAAAAATCAATCATGTACTAATTTGACATTTTGAATATATGATTAGATTTATGTTTGGATTTGAATCCTTTTTTAGATGTGAATTTGTCGGTATGGCCCTACTTAAGATCATTCTTTGTTGGTATGATTAGAGTTGTCATTTTGGTATTGGATTTTTGTTAATTTGATGACTCAAATGGATTGTGACCCTGTCCGATTTTGGAACGTGGTAGGAAAAATTCATGCCCCTTGCCGAATAGACATGTCACGATATATATGTGGTAATTTGAGATATTATCTTGTATAGCAAGTAGCAACCAAATTGTAGGTAGCACGGGCATCTGTAGTGCAAATGTTGAAAAAGATTTGAAATAAGGGTTTATATAGATGAAAAGTTTGGAGTAGATCTAACTGTTGAAAAATGATGAAGTGTGAGGGAATGAAGGTTAAGAATAGATTGAGAACGAGTTTTTTTTTGCATTGGAGTTAATAGGTAAAATTTAGCGGATGCATAGGAGTTGCTCTAACCATATACTACATGTTTTGTGTTGATTTGATTATTTATTGTTTATACTTTGGTGTTTTCTCCAACAAATTTGCTTTCGGTGCTGAATGATTGTTTATGTCAATTGGGAAGTATTAATATATACAAGTCTTAAGTGTAATGGGGTTGGTGAACTGGGCGTTTGTAGTGAGAAAATGTCCACTCCCTTGTTTAGTTTGACATATGTTTAGTGAATCATTGTTGTACCATGATGAAATGTCGGGTGTGTTTGTTTTTAAAAAAAATGTGTTACCAGCCTTTTTACTCTTACCAGTAAGAGGCGATTAGACGTTTCGCTTGTTTGTTTTTTTTTTTGAGTCTGCCCCAGTTAGACATATAACATCTTACTCAGTAAGAGGTGCGTGACTTGTCTTACTGCCTCTTACTTGATATCATATTGAAGACTCGTGTTAATATAATATATTTGATGGTTTATTAACTATGTTATATTTATGATAAAAAGTCTTGTTTCATATCTACATAAGTTACTTAAATAAATTACAGAAACAAGCACTTAAAATCATTCGGACAATTATAAAAAAACAAACAACATTATTTCGTTCAGATTTAAACTTTCTAGCCACCTCTTACTGGTAAGATGTGGTAGTCAGATTCAGACCTAAAACATCTTAATGAAACAAACACAATATCTAGTTCATTTTTATAAGTGTTAGGGTGTGTTTGTTTTAAAAAAAAAAAGTTTACTAGCCCTCTCTCTTACCAGTAAGAGATGGCCAGACGTTTTGCTTGTTTGTTTTTTTCTTTTGAGTCAGACCCAGTTAGACATATAACATCTTACTCAGTAAGAGGTGGAGGACTTGTCTTACTGCCTCTTACTCGATAAGAGATTGAAGACTCGTGTTAATATAATATATTTGATGGTTTATTAACTATGTTATATTTATAATAAAAAGTATTGTTTCATATTTACATAAATTACTTAAATAAATTGCAGAAACGAGCACTTAAAATCATTCGGACAATTATAAAAACACAAACAACATTATTTCGTTCAGATTTAAACTTTCTAGCCACCTCTTACTGGTAAGATGTTGTAGTCAAATTCAGACCTAAAACATCTTAATGAAACAAACACACCCTTAGTGGTGCAACATCAAATAAACAAAATGTTGATCTCTTGATGGTGCTTGCACCACTGAAGATAGTGTAAACTATGTGTAAGCACCTTTGATGTTACTAAACTAGTATAAAACCATGTGAAAGGGTGCAAGTTATTCATATCTTGAGTTAAGTTAAGGATACAAACAACTTAGAGAAAATGGGAGCTTCAATGAAAAACATATTATTGTTGGGAGTTCTTGTGGTTCTTGTGATTGCTGAATTGAGTGAAGTGAATGGAGCCGGTGAGTGTGGGAAAGCAAATCCTGACATGGAAGCGTTCAAGCTTGCTCCTTGTGCATCGGCTGCACAAGATGAGAGTGCATCACCTTCTTCTAGTTGTTGTGCTGCGGTAAAGAAAATGGGACAAAACCCGAAATGTCTATGTGCAGTTATGCTGTCCAATACTGCTAAAAGTTCGGGAGTGAATCCTGAGATTGCAGTGACTATTCCAAAACGATGCAACATTGCTGATCGTCCTGTTGGTTATCATTGTGGATGTAAGTGCTGATTTCACATACATTTATATATATATACTTTATTTCATCCTGACAAAGTTATATTTATGTTCTGTTTGCAGCTTATACTTTGCCTTGAATGCTTGAAGACCACTAGTTTCCATGGCAGTTATGTACCATGTATACAAGTTGTACCAGTGAGTTTGAAGTGTAATCTTGGCTGGTTCTTTCCAGCTAAGAGTAGCTCATGTGTTTAGTAAATAAATTACTGGTAGTTTGATTGTGTCTTGAATAACTTCCATGTTGTTTGGTGTCTTTTGTTAATGGCCTGTTCTTTCTTTAGTCTTGTGTTGACTTTTACATGGTCAACAATTATTCAACTTAAAAAATGAAATGAAATTTGGTGTTTGGATTAGACTTGTTTTGCCACAATAAGATGATGGAATCTGGTTCTTGATAGCAATATCTTGGAACACAGTTGGGCTACTTTAAGTTAAAAGACGATACCATGCTTGTTCATCTTAAGGCACATAGTATTTTCCCACATGGTTAGATGTGGATGTTGAATAAAGAGTTACTGGGCCGTTTGGTTTGAGGGTATGTGTATGAAAGAATGACTTTCATTACCGATGTAGTTGTTTGGTTTGTGGGTTTGATATTTAAAAATGGTCGTCAAGAATCAGACCCTCAAAAACAAGGCATTATCAAAACCCACCAAGAGTAGTGGGATACAACCCATTTCCATACCAATACTCATAATCATTCCCATTAAGAAACCCAACATCCCCAATAATTGGATCAACCCTCAAAGACCGGTGGGGTCCCTCTGGATTCGACCGGCTTGATGAGGCCTTGGAATGTCAATGATGGTTGGTTCTAAGGCCTCGTGGTCCAATTCAGAGCGAGGATTGATTTCTACCTTTGACACGACATCACATACTTTTGATATGATCTTTCTAGGATTCAGCGAATGAATCAAAGAAGGTCAATCCTATTAACAGGAAACTCAATGAGAAAGAATGAATTGCGAATTAATTGGACTAATGATTGTGGATAGTTTGTTACAAAGGATTTTGAAAAGGAAAAATGTTTACAAATTAATAGCTAAAAATGAAATGAAGGAAAATAATTGGTATTTAACGACTTCATCGAGTGACTTGGCTGCCAACGGCTTTCCCCACTAAAAGTTGTTTTAGACTTCCAGGTCACGTGTTGATCTCGTGACTCTCTTAACCACCGACCACGTGCCTTGCACGTGGTACATAAAACTCATCAATACTTTCCCCTTCAAAAGATTATTGTCCTCAAGAATCATGTAAATGCAACAAGTTGATCTCTGTCTTCATGAAACTTGAAAGCAATGAATGTGCATTTAAACCTGGACACGATCTGAACATATTCCACAACAATACAATTGACACCATACTCCATTGGTATCTGTCATCTCTTATACCATACCTCACGTATATACCAACATATTTATAATCAAAAGAAACTTCCAAAACCAACCCTATAACATACTCTTCTATTTATGTTGACTCTTTAGCAATTGCTATCATGTTATCACCCAAACCTTGTTTCCTCACCTCATTGAATTCATTTAAACCAAGATAACCATGATTAAATGATTCAAGGGTTCCCCTTTTTTCCAAATTCTTGGGCCATCTTATTAAGCCACCAACTATGTAATTCCCACTTCCAAATGTCAAACAACACACAAGTATTTATCTTTTCTTTTTTAGTTGGATTTGTTGCATAATTGTAATTGTATGATGAGTACTCATAAGAATTATTCGCTTGAAAATCTAGAACATATGTACCAACAACATTATAGACAGCTGCAACTCCCAAAGATAATTCTTTGACACACGCTTCCTTTTTGTTGTTAACTGGCAGCAGAAACTATCTTTTTATCACTTAAAACTTGTTTCTTGACATCATTGAACTCATCCCTTGTTAGTTGTAAAAGTTTTGCCACTTTATATTTTACAACATTGATTCTCCACGTTGGCCTAGAAACCATTTAACAACAGAACTTGATTCATGAATAACGTCCACTTCAAAGCCACCTTTCATTGCAGTTTCACCAGGTAGAGTATGGCTACCTTTCAACGTGTCCCAATTCCAATGAATCTCAATAACCACTACACAACCCCACTGAGGATAGCAACACTCAAATGATTTCTCCACATTTTGAAAAGCTTCTTCACACATATTTCTTACTGACGTCGGTTCGACAATAGATTTCATTTGAATATTCAACACCAACTTTGATCCCAGTAATTTCTCAATTGCTTCTCTAGCAAACTTCTTTGCCGTAGCAAACTTAGTAACTTCTAATACAATAGTAAGTGATCTCACAACTTTCTGATTCATCTCACCAACTAAAATTGCAACAACATCACTATTCATAATAACATCATTCCCAATCTGACCACCCCTAAAATCGATACCTTCAATAACACATATGATAACCACATTATTAGCCAAACTACTAATAACCTCAAACTCATACTCTTTCGATTTTAACCATAATTTTTCAACCACAACATATGATTTCACAACAGATACAAGCCGTAACTTAAATTTTGTATCCATATCATGTTTATTAAAAACATTTCCATCATCATAACCCCATATATCAAAAACTTGTATACCCCTGGATCAAACACTTGTTTAGTTTTTAAAATTAACTCACCCTCTCTCTTAACGAGATGCTTATATACAATCTCATACCAAGGTGTTTTGAGCTGAATGTTCTTCATGGTTTTCTTAACAGGTTCCCCATATTCAGCTTTATTCACAGCTTCAAATTTAGCTACAGTTAACTCCTCATTATTGTTAACGAACGAGTACGGTGGTTAGCAGCACTTCGTTGCGGGTATATGTAACATTTTTTTCGGTAAATGACACATTTGTTTTGACAACTCTTTAGTTTTCGTTCATCACTAAAAAAAATCTTTGTTTAAAGAAGGCTTAAACAATAACCACATTTTGCATCCTCTTAAAATTTTGTAGCAACACCTTATTAGGTTAAATTTCTTTTTACACCCCAACCCGACAAGGGTAGAAGTGTCACGCAAATGGTGACATATCAAAGGCAAGCATAACATACGACTTAAATAATACAATAGAAATTCAAAGGTTACAAATAAGAAACAAAACTAAATACTATGTCTGTCAACGCAAATCCTTCTAAAAACTTCTACTTCCGAAAAACTATCAAGGTCTTCTAAGTCCAAAGGTCTCTTCACTCATACCCAGCTTCCAACTAAAACCTGCCGCACACGGAAAGAAAACGTGCGGCTGAGCTTAAAAAGCCCAGTGAACAGATATATATAATAAACGGAAACGAACAAATGAAGCATAATGCAAGAGATAATAAATAAGGTACAAGAGTAAAGGTTAGGACAGTCATCCACCACGAGCCCATATCATAACATATCATATCATAGCATATCATAATCATGCAGAGGGGATGCCTCTCAAATAAGCCGATAATATGAGGGGTGTCCTCATGTACCAGTTGGAGTGATCAGCTCCCATATTTTGTGAAAGGAGTGGATTGCACCCAGCCCCAGTCACCATATCATATCATATCAAAGCATATCATATCATAACATATCTAGGATGCATCCATACGCCCCCCGAACATATCATATTGGCCATATCAAATCATATCATAGTGAGCTCATATCAAATCAAAATGGGGACGGTGTGGTTAATCACTCTGACCACACAAGAGTCATGCCATTGGTGCATCAATGACACGGCCATGTTACCTTCATGGCTAGGAAACATATTTTGGCTCGTAGTATCAAACTGGGGTAAGGGTCAAAGGTCAAAGGTTCATATCATAGCAAAGGTTCGTATGTCATAATCATAGTCCAAATCTTAAGGTTCATATCAAAGGGTTCATATCAAAAGGTTCAAATGTCAAAGGTTCATAGCAAGGTCAGGGTCAAAATCGAATCAGAGTTCAAGAGACTGAAGGCACCTTATTAAAAAGGGCAGAATATCTGTACCTTATGACGTAGCACAAACAGATAGTAAGCACAGAAAAGAAGACGGCTCAGAGTCACTCCTTCTTCACACCTAAAGGAGTAGAAGGGAATTACTAAACGTTCTTAATTAATTAACCTTCCACTTTAAGTAACTTTCCATTTTAAGTAACTTTCTATTTTTGGCAGGTTTCCATATTTAGTAAGTTTCCATTTTTAGAAAGTTTTCATAATTAGAAATATTGGATATTATAACTTGGTTAAGCCATTATTAGATGGAAATGAAGTACATTAGATCAGATTCATACTTTGGTCCTTAAGAATCCATAAGTTACACTTCATACCCTTATATTACATAATTACATTTTAAACCTTCAAATATTCATAATTACATTTTAAACCCTTAACCTATCAAAATTACACAATGATCACTTATTTTATTATATTATATGAATACATCCTCAATTATCCATAATTTACACATTGAGTCCCTCTAGTTACAAAAGTTATATATTTAGTCTTTTAATTTATAATTTCAATCTTTAATTCTTCATAATTACATATTAGGCCATTAAATTATCAAAATAACACATAACCCCCTGAATATATTTATTTACTCAAAACAGTACCAAGTTTCCAGGAATTACAAGTTTAGTCCCTCTAATTAATTAAAATACAATTCGAACCATAATTAAACAATAAATACTTTTTAATCATTTAAAATACAAAAATGACATATAGCACCCTCATCTTATATTTTATAAAAAAAGTTCACCTTCCAAATTAAGTTCTAAAAATAACCCAAGAGTTTTAAAAGTTACAAAAACTACCCTAAACATTTTAATACAATTCGTTAATCCTTTTAAAATTATGAAACTAAACCCTAATCTCTCCAAATCATTTTTAATCATTACGACATCATTTATCATCAATTATAAACACAAGATCAAGCCCTAGTTCATCAAATCCAAGCCGTATGAATTTTCTTTATATTTATACGTTTATAATTACAAATCCGATTATATAAATAAGTTAGAAATAATTAGATCTAGACCATGACAATTCTTAGAACATTATTCCAGATCATAATACATTATAAAACACGTAAATAAAATATGTATACAGTCCAATTTGTTCGTATAGTATTTTATACAAGTTTTATACGTTTTCATGGTCATAGCTTCGTTTAATTCATAGAGTGTGCATGGATCATGTTATGCATTTTATTTGATGTTCTTATATCATAAAAGGTCTGAGAAAAATACCAAAACCAGATTCAAACGTGTAGATGGAGGTGCAAGAATTCTTTTATACGCGTATGGCCAAAAGAGTCCCAAAATTCTCACGACTTCACGAAGAGCCTTCAGACCTTGAAAACATTTTTCCCAGGTTGTATTCGACATAAAGATCATAAGAAAAATGGCCAACGAATTTTAGAGGTGTCGCAGAATTAATTTATGAATTACCTTGTTTATTAGCGCACGAAAGGAAAATAATTCCCCAAAAATAGAGATCGACCAAACAAGGCTTCACCACTATTTTTCCTAGGTTTTACACGTTAGGAAGAGTGTTAGAAAAATGAGAAACAAGATTTGTGGTGATCGAATGAATTAAAACGAATTATACCTCTTTTGCATGCCGCGATGGGAGAAAATTCACCACAATAGGATCGTGCAAAGAACACTTTCAAAATTATTTTTCCAGGACTCCTTAGAAGTATATTGATCACAAAAAAATGCGTAGAGGATTTGTGGAAGTCGTATGGAGGCTCAAGGGATTTTTGGTGTGTTTTGTTTCTCGGCAATTAGGTTTAGTGAAAAGAAAAAATGTTGAGATTGATTTAAAATAGGAATGCCGAGTCCTAGGGAATACCTTGGACCATAAATTTTGGTAGGATTAGTTGGCCCATCAATTTGATTGATTTCCTACATAGTTTCCATGTTTTCATAAGTTTAAAATATACATAATAATGCTTTTATATATTATACGGTTTACATAGGGGTAGAATGGTAATTTTACAACTTGTATAAATGTTAAATGAAGTTCTTAAAATTATTTGGGATCATAACTTGTGCATTGCCAGAAGTTTGGAATTGTTTTGATACTTTATAAGCTTTTAAATAAGTTTTTAAACTTGCAGGGGCAATTCGGTCATTTTACATGTTTTCAGATTTTAGGGTTTTACAACTCTTCCCCTCTAACAGAAAAATTTCGTCCTCGAAATTTGCAAAGAATCAGGAATGAAAGGATCAGAAACAAAACAGAGGCACACTAGTCTGAGGTTGAATCCAATTGACAACGTACCAAAATACGGATGATAATCGAATTCTCCAGGAGAAGGTACAAACAGTACGCAGGGTTTACATTGAATTGATTCGTTGAATTAAACGAGAATACATCGAATTGTAGCAACCATGAGGTGATGCAAAAGTAACCCTTCAGCTTTTCAAATAGTCTCGGCTTAAATATAGCCTCCCAGAAGTATTCTCATACACAAACAGGTCTTGTTATTCTCAGAATCCGAAATCTCATATCTTAACTCATAGCATATCAAAATGAACAGACTTAACGAATGCGAAACGTATATATAGCAGAATAGAGGCATATCCTCATATAATAACAGATTGAATCCATAAGGACAGAAAGCATGTCGTTAGATATCATCAAATGGCAGAAGGCCTTATAATAGAATCTAAGATCATTATCGGAAGTGCAGAGATCAGCAAACGCTCGTCGAGCATCCAACGTGTCAAGTCACATATCAAAGACAGAAATCAATCGGATAGGTAGAATAAAACCAAAGTCTCACTAAACGCGGATGATCTCAAACAGATATCAGAAATTCTAAGGTTCTTAAGGCACTTCTCGAGATATCCTATGCCCACAACAAGTGCACGTTATATGATGTAAGTATTATCACGTTGATCAGGCGTCATAATACTAGCATCATATAAATATGCCCTCATGATGTTCATACTTTATCTCAAGTCGTGAACAACACAACTTATCTAAATCCACCTAGTCCACCTACAGTCTCAGGGTCACCAAAGTCAAGCATCATAACTAGGAATACGAAATTACTCGAAGAGTAACAGAAATCCAAAATGTCCATCAGAATTCAGGTACGTCATTAATAGCGCCAAGACTTCATAACTTACCGAAATCAATTCAGCCAAAATAAGTGGTTACTTCAACATCCGTCTATTCATAAATATCCAAATTCCTTCCATAGCTTGTCAAAATTCTATTACAACTCGTTATCCAACAAACACAGAATGAACATGGAACGGAATTACTAACAGAGAATCAAATCATTCGAAGGACCTCATCATCAGGTAACGGAATTTAAGTAGGTTGAGAGGAAACGAATACGTCGTCGATAGCTTCTTCCTCTACAGAATCATCTCGTCTAAACACAAGTGTCCCCTTCAAAATTCGTCCATTCACATGCAAATTTTTTTTGGTTCTTCTAAGTCGGAGTAATTTGCCGCTTGTCCATCTTCTCTCATGGTGAAAAGGAAATACAAACTTGAGTCTGGTTCCTCGAGCCTTCGGCAGCTCTTCTTGATATTGTGGCGTCGTAACGGTAGTCTCTGACACGATCACTGTGCATCCCTCCATCCGCAAGTCTGCTTCTGCTCTCAATTCATCTTAGTACAACTAAAATGAATAGAGAAACAGGATTGCGTTTCTTCGATAGGTCTTCTAACACAGCTCCAAGTCTTAAGGAAAACACCGCCGTCGTCGACTCCAGATTATGTGTTGAAAGGTTCGTCTCTTCTTCCTATATGCTTCTTCCATGGTAATGCTTGTCGCCACTGTCTTCTACTATTCTTCCACCAAGTTCCTCGCTCCGATAGCTGTCTTCGATCTCGGGTCTTCCTGGGGAAAACTCTGTCTTTACACATACAGGGTAGCGTCATCTACAATGGTTTCAGAATGTCAATCAAATTCCTCTTCCAGAACAAGTGGCCGTCTCATCAAAATCTCTATGTTCTTCTTTCATTTTCCGAACATAACAAAATGTCATACTATGACAATTTGTCCAAAATACGCAAAGACACGACCATTCTAGCCAATACCATTGGCATCATTCAATTCCTAAGGTTATAACGAGTGAAAGGACAGTCTCTGAAATCATTTAGGGAAAAACTTTCACATACACTTCACGTCGCCTTCCTTCTTCTTCAAAATAACACTGAACTACTTCACAGAGGTTACTCTCGGTTAGTTAAACCCCCTTCTTAGAAGTTCTTGTGGTTGCTGCTTCAGCCCTTCAAATTTAACACGATGCAACGAGATACGAAGTTTCAAAAGAAAGACCAAATCAATCATTGATGTGCGAAAACGGATAACGATTACTGATAGTGGTACGGTTAGGTGCACAATAGTCGATACGTCGTCACATACTTCTTCTTCATAGACCAACAAGAGTACTTCAAGAGAATCACTGAGGTGAGCAAAATTTATATTACACCGGAAATACCGGAAAATCTTCGTGCAACAGAATATTTCTAATGGCGGAACTTTCCAAGGTGAATAGTAATGGTTGTCAGAAAATTGATAATCATATGAGTTCAGGGTTGGTGCTTCCATAGTGGCAAAACTTTAGCAGATTCAGGTGTAGAGATTCATCATAACGAAATAGGGTAAGATAGATTGTTAAGATCACATTTCAGATACGGTAGTCTATGGCAGCTTTACAAATAGTCATCCAGTCCATACATAAAAAGACCACACAATAAGACATGTCAAGATCAAAAGATTCATAGAACGAATACAGTCATTGAATCAGACGGATAGTTCATATATCGAAGTCCAGCACATGTTTCAATAAAAGTGTTGAGATGGATAAACGAATGATTCAAGTGTGGGGATTTGTTCAGCTTCTTAGCATAAGCAGTAAGTAGGATATGTATTATCAGCAATACGAACATCGTATATTTGTCAAAAGTGAGATGTACAGAATATCCGTTATTAGCATCATCATGCTCAGTTAACAAATCCATACAGAGATAACATAGCATCATATCCTTCCAAAGGAATTGATTGGCAGAACAAGATTCGTCATTCAAAGGAAAAGGACATAACTTCCTATATCCATGGTTAATAATTACCAGAATTCTCATAGGAGTAATAACGGATTTATGCAAAGCTAAGTAGTATCGGACGATACATTCACATTCAGCATAAGCAATGAATTCACAAAATGTGTCGAACACATTATGGTTGAATGGCTTACTACATGGTCGGAAAGGTGTTAAACAGCTTATCAAACAAATCGGAGGTGGATGTCAAATCTGAAAATGAAACTTAAATGGTGTAAGGTATCCAGGTGGGCTTTCCGAGGTATTCCAAACTTACTTGGTTACTAAGGTTAAGTTGCAAAACTTCTAACTCCTGAAAAGTTCTGATGAGGCTTAACTAAAGACAAGGGCACGAATCAGAGTGATGCGGAAGCAAATGATACTCACATATATGTCTTAGTCTACCCATTCCTCACTGGTCAAATTTAGGTTCCTATAGGGAGATCCTAAAGCAAATCTTACAGGTTATCTTATGAGCGCTTACAGGGAAACTTAGTGGTCCTAACTTACACAGGCCAAGGGTAAATGTATTACGAATCGCAACCTGTCTCTGATACCATAATTGTAACACCCCAACCCGACAAGGGTAGAAGTGTCACGCAAATGGTGACATATCAAAGGCAAGCATAACATACGACTTAAATAATACAATAGAAATTCAAAGGTTACAAATAAGAAACAAAACTAAATACTATGTCTGTCAACGCAAATCCTTCTAAAAACTTCTACTTCCGAAAAACTATCAAGGTCTTCTAAGTCCAAAGGTCTCTTCACTCATACCCAGCTTCCAACTAAAACCTGCCGCACACGGAAAGAAAACGTGCGGCTGAGCTTAAAAAGCCCAGTGAACAGATATATATAATAAACGGAAACGAACAAATGAAGCATAATGCAAGAGATAATAAATAAGGTACAAGAGTAAAGGTTAGGACAGTCATCCACCACGAGCCCATATCATAACATATCATATCATAGCATATCATAATCATGCAGAGGGGATGCCTCTCAAATAAGCCGATAATATGAGGGGTGTCCTCATGTACCAGTTGGAGTGATCAGCTCCCATATTTTGTGAAAGGAGTGGATTGCACCCAGCCCCAGTCACCATATCATATCATATCAAAGCATATCATATCATAACATATCTAGGATGCATCCATACGCCCCCCGAACATATCATATTGGCCATATCAAATCATATCATAGTGAGCTCATATCAAATCAAAATGGGGACGGTGTGGTTAATCACTCTGACCACACAAGAGTCATGCCATTGGTGCATCAATGACACGGCCATGTTACCTTCATGGCTAGGAAACATATTTTGGCTCGTAGTATCAAACTGGGGTAAGGGTCAAAGGTCAAAGGTTCATATCATAGCAAAGGTTCGTATGTCATAATCATAGTCCAAATTTCAAGGTTCATATCAAAGGGTTCATATCAAAAGGTTCAAATGTCAAAGGTTCATAGCAAGGTCAGGGTCAAAATCGAATCAGAGTTCAAGAGACTGAAGGCACCTTATTAAAAAGGGCAGAATATCTGTACCTTATGACGTAGCACAAACAGATAGTAAGCACAGAAAAGAAGACGGCTCAGAGTCACTCCTTCTTCACACCTAAAGGAGTAGAAGGGAATTACTAAACGTTCTTAATTAATTAACCTTCCACTTTAAGTAACTTTCCATTTTAAGTAACTTTCTATTTTTGGCAGGTTTCCATATTTAGTAAGTTTCCATTTTTAGAAAGTTTCCATAATTAGAAATATTGGATATTATAACTTGGTTAAGCCATTATTAGATGGAAATGAAGTACATTAGATCAGATTCATACTTTGGTCCTTAAGAATCCATAAGTTACACTTCATACCCTTATATTACATAATTACATTTTAAACCTTCAAATATTCATAATTACATTTTAAACCCTTAACCTATCAAAATTACACAATGATCACTTATTTTATTATATTATATGAATACATCCTCAATTATCCATAATTTACACATTGAGTCCCTCTAGTTACAAAAGTTATATATTTAGTCTTTTAATTTATAATTTCAATCTTTAATTCGTCATAATTACATATTAGGCCATTAAATTATCAAAATAACACATAACCCCCTGAATATATTTATTTACTCAAAACAGTACCAAGTTTCCAGGAATTACAAGTTTAGTCCCTCTAATTAATTAAAATACAATTCGAACCATAATTAAACAATAAATACTTTTTAATCCTTTAAAATACAAAAATGACATATAGCACCCTCATCTTATATTTTATACAAAAAGTTCACCTTCCAAATTAAGTTCTAAAAATAACCCAAGAGTTTTAAAAGTTACAAAAACTACCCTAAACATTTTAATACAATTCGTTAATCCTTTTAAAATTATGAAACTAAACCCTAATCTCTCCAAATCATTTTTAATCATTACGACATCATTTATCATCAATTATAAACACAAGATCAAGCCCTAGTTCATCAAATCCAAGCCGTATGAATTTTCTTTATATTTATACGTTTATAATTACAAATCCGATTATATAAATAAGTTAGAAATAATTAGATCTAGACCATGACAATTCTTAGAACATTATTCCAGATCATAATACATTATAAAACACGTAAATAAAATATGTATACAGTCCAATTTGTTCGTATAGTATTTTATACAAGTTTTATACGTTTTCATGGTCATAGCTTCGTTTAATTCATAGAGTGTGCATGGATCATGTTATGCATTTTATTTGATGTTCTTATATCATAAAAGGTCTGAGAAAAATACCAAAACCAGATTCAAACGTGTAGATGGAGGTGCAAGAATTCTTTTATACGCGTATGGCCAAAAGAGTCCCAAAATTCTCACGACTTCACGAAGAGCCTTCAGACCTTGAAAACATTTTTCCCAGGTTGTATTCGACATAAAGATCATAAGAAAAATGGCCAACGAATTTTAGAGGTGTCGCAGAATTAATTTATGAATTACCTTGTTTATTAGCGCACGAAAGGAAAATAATTCCCCAAAAATAGAGATCGACCAAACAAGGCTTCACCACTATTTTTCCTAGGTTGTACACGTTAGGAAGAGTGTTAGAAAAATGAGAAACAAGATTTGTGGTGATCGAATGAATTAAAACGAATTATACCTCTTTTGCATGCCGCGATGGGAGAAAATTCACCACAATAGGATCGTGCAAAGAACACTTTCAAAATTATTTTTCCAGGACTCCTTAGAAGTATATTGATCACAAAAAAATGCGTAGAGGATTTGTGGAAGTCGTATGGAGGCTCAAGGGATTTTTGGTGTGTTTTGTTTCTCGGCAATTAGGTTTAGTGAAAAGAAAAAATGTTGAGATTGATTTAAAATAGGAATGCCGAGTCCTAGGGAATACCTTGGACCATAAATTTCGGTAGGATTAGTTGGCCCATCAATTTGATTGATTTCCTACATAGTTTCCATGTTTTCATAAGTTTAAAATATACATAATAATGCTTTTATATATTATACGGTTTACATAGGGGTAGAATGGTAATTTTACAACTTGTATAAATGTTAAATGAAGTTCTTAAAATTATTTGGGATCATAACTTGTGCATTGCCAGAAGTTTGGAATTGTTTTGATACTTTATAAGCTTTTAAATAAGTTTTTAAACTTGCAGGGGCAATTCGGTCATTTTACATGTTTTCAGATTTTAGGGTTTTACAACTCTTCCCCTCTAACAGAAAAATTTCGTCCTCGAAATTTGCAAAGAATCAGGAATGAAAGGATCAGAAACAAAACAGAGGCACACTAGTCTGAGGTTGAATCCAATTGACAACGTACCAAAATACGGATGATAATCGAATTCTCCAGGAGAAGGTACAAACAGTACGCAGGGTTTACATTGAATTGATTCGTTGAATTAAACGAGAATACATCGAATTGTAGCAACCATGAGGTGATGCAAAAGTAACCCTTCAGCTTTTCAAATAGTCTCGGCTTAAATATAGCCTCCCAGAAGTATTCTCATACACAAACAGGTCTTGTTATTCTCAGAATCCGAAATCTCATATCTTAACTCATAGCAGATCAAAATGAACAGACTTAACGAATGCGAAACGTATATATAGCAGAATAGAGGCATATCCTCATATAATAACAGATTGAATCCATAAGGACAGAAAGCATGTCGTTAGATATCATCAAATGGCAGAAGGCCTTATAATAGAATCTAAGATCATTATCGGAAGTGCAGAGATCAGCAAACGCTCGTCGAGCATCCAACGTGTCAAGTCACATATCAAAGACAGAAATCAATCGGATAGGTAGAATAAAACCAAAGTCTCACTAAACGCGGATGATCTCAAACAGATATCAGAAATTCTAAGGTTCTTAAGGCACTTCTCGAGATATCCTATGCCCACAACAAGTGCACGTTATATGATGTAAGTATTATCACGTTGATCAGGCGTCATAATACTAGCATCATATAAATATGCCCTCATGATGTTCATACTTTATCTCAAGTCGTGAACAACACAACTTATCTAAATCCACCTAGTCCACCTACAGTCTCAGGGTCACCAAAGTCAAGCATCATAACTAGGAATACGAAATTACTCGAAGAGTAACAGAAATCCAAAATGTCCATCAGAATTCAGGTACGTCATTAATAGCGCCAAGACTTCATAACTTACCGAAATCAATTCAGCCAAAATAAGTGGTTACTTCAACATCCGTCTATTCATAAATATCCAAATTCCTTCCATAGCTTGTCAAAATTCTATTACAACTCGTTATCCAACAAACACAGAATGAACATGGAACGGAATTACTAACAGAGAATCAAATCATTCGAAGGACCTCATCATCAGGTAACGGAATTTAAGTAGGTTGAGAGGAAATGAATACGTCGTCGATAGCTTCTTCCTCTACAGAATCATCTCGTCTAAACACAAGTGTCCCCTTCAAAATTCGTCCATTCACATGCAAAATTTTTTGGTTCTTCTAAGTCGGAGTAATTTGCCGCTTGTCCATCTTCTCTCATGGTGAAAAGGAAATACAAACTTGAGTCTGGTTCCTCAAGCCTTCGGCAGCTCTTCTTGATATTGTGGCGTCGTAACGGTAGTCTCTGACACGATCACTGTGCATCCCTCCATCCGCAAGTCTGCTTCTGCTCTCAATTCATCTTAGTACAACTAAAATGAATAGAGAAACAGGATTGCGTTTCTTCGACAGGTCTTCTAACACAGCTCCAAGTCTTAAGGAAAACACCGCCGTCGTCGACTCCAGATTATGTGTTGAAAGGTTCGTCTCTTCTTCCTATATGCTTCTTCCATGGTAATGCTTGTCGCCACTGTCTTCTACTATTCTTCCACCAAGTTCCTCGCTCCGATAGCTGTCTTCGATCTCGGGTCTTCCTGGGGAAAACTCTGTCTTTACACATACAGGGTAGCGTCATCTACAATGGTTTCAGAATGTCAATCAAATTCCTCTTCCAGAACAAGTGGCCGTCTCATCAAAATCTCTATGTTCTTCTTTCATTTTCCGAACATAACAAAATGTCATACTATGACAATTTGTCCAAAATACGCAAAGACACGACCATTCTAGCCAATACCATTGGCATCATTCAATTCCTAAGGTTATAACGAGTGAAAGGACAGTCTCTGAAATCATTTAGGGAAAAACTTTCACATACACTTCACGTCGCCTTCCTTCTTCTTCAAAATAACACTGAACTACTTCACAGAGGTTACTCTCGGTTAGTTAAACCCCCTTCTTAGAAGTTCTTGTGGTTGCTGCTTCAGCCCTTCAAATTTAACACGATGCAACGAGATACGAAGTTTCAAAAGAAAGACCAAATCAATCATTGATGTGCGAAAACGGATAACGATTACTGATAGTGGTACGGTTAGGTGCACAATAGTCGATACGTCGTCACATACTTCTTCTTCATAGACCAACAAGAGTACTTCAAGAGAATCACTGAGGTGAGCAAAATTTATATTACACCGGAAATACCGGAAAATCTTCGTGCAACAGAATATTTCTAATGGCGGAACTTTCCAAGGTGAATAGTAATGGTTGTCAGAAAATTGATAATCATATGAGTTCAGGGTTGGTGCTTCCATAGTGGCAAAACTTTAGCAGATTCAGGTGTAGAGATTCATCATAACGAAATAGGGTAAGATAGATTGTTAAGATCACATTTCAGATACGGTAGTCTATGGCAGCTTTACAAATAGTCATCCAGTCCATACATAAAAAGACCACACAATAAGACATGTCAAGATCAAAAGATTCATAGAACGAATACAGTCATTGAATCAGACGGATAGTTCATATATCGAAGTCCAGCACATGTTTCAATAAAAGTGTTGAGATGGATAAACGAATGATTCAAGTGTGGGGATTTGTTCAGCTTCTTAGCATAAGCAGTAAGTAGGATATGTATTATCAGCAATACGAACATCGTATATTTGTCAAAAGTGAGATGTACAGAATATCCGTTATTAGCATCATCATGCTCAGTTAACAAATCCATACAGAGATAACATAGCATCATATCCTTCCAAAGGAATTGATTGGCAGAACAAGATTCGTCATTCAAAGGAAAAGGACATAACTTCCTATATCCATGGTTAATAATTACCAGAATTCTCATAGGAGTAATAACGGATTTATGCAAAGCTAAGTAGTATCGGACGATACATTCACATTCAGCATAAGCAATGAATTCACAAAATGTGTCGAACACATTATGGTTGAATGGCTTACTACATGGTCGGAAAGGTGTTAAACAGCTTATCAAACAAATCGGAGGTGGATGTCAAATCTGAAAATGAAACTTAAATGGTGTAAGGTATCCAGGTGGGCTTTCCGAGGTATTCCAAACTTACTTGGTTACTAAGGTTAAGTTGCAAAACTTCTAACTCCTGAAAAGTTCTGATGAGGCTTAACTAAAGACAAGGGCACGAATCAGAGTGATGCGGAAGCAAATGATACTCACATATATGTCTTAGTCTACCCATTCCTCACTGGTCAAATTTAGGTTCCTATAGGGAGATCCTAAAGCAAATCTTACAGGTTATCTTATGAGCGCTTACAGGGAAACTTAGTGGTCCTAACTTACACAGGCCAAGGGTAAATGTATTACGAATCGCAACCTGTCTCTGAAACCATAATTGTAACACCCCAACCCGACAAGGGTAGAAGTGTCACGCAAATGGTGACATATCAAAGGCAAGCATAACATACGACTTAAATAATACAATAGAAATTCAAAGGTTACAAATGATATACTGAAACTACAAGGTTACAAATAAGAAACAAAACTAAATACTATGTCTGTCAACGCAAATCCTTCTAAAAACTTCTACTTCCGAAAAACTATCAAGGTCTTCTAAGTCCAAAGGTCTCTTCACTCATACCCAGCTTCCAACTAAAACCTGCCGCACACGGAAAGAAAACGTGCGGCTGAGCTTAAAAAGCCCAGTGAACAGATATATATAATAAACGGAAACGAACAAATGAAGCATAATGCAAGAGATAATAAATAAGGTACAAGAGTAAAGGTTAGGACAGTCATCCACCACGAGCCCATATCATAACATATCATATCATAGCATATCATAATCATGCGGAGGGGATGCCTCTCAAATAAGCCGATAATATGAGGGGTGTCCTCATGTACCAGTTGGAGTGATCAGCTCCCATATTTTGTGAAAGGAGTGGATTGCACCCAGCCCCAGACACCATATCATATCATATCAAAGCATATCATATCATAACATATCTAGGATGCATCCATACGCCCCCCGAACATATCATATTGGCCATATCAAATCATATCATAGTGAGCTCATATCAAATCAAAATGGGGACGGTGTGGTTAATCACTCTGACCACACAAGAGTCATGCCATTGGTGCATCAATGACACGGCCATGTTACCTTCATGGCTAGGAAACATATTTTGGCTCGTAGTATCAAACTGGGGTAAGGGTCAAAGGTCAAAGGTTCATATCATAGCAAAGGTTCGTATGTCATAATCATAGTCCAAATTTCAAGGTTCATATCAAAGGGTTCATATCAAAAGGTTCAAATGTCAAAGGTTCATAGCAAGGTCAGGGTCAAAATCGAATCAGAGTTCAAGAGACTGAAGGCACCTTATTAAAAAGGGCAGAATATCTGTACCTTATGACGTAGCACAAACAGATAGTAAGCACAGAAAAGAAGACGGCTCAGAGTCACTCCTTCTTCACACCTAAAGGAGTAGAAGGGAATTACTAAACGTTCTTAATTAATTAACCTTCCACTTTAAGTAACTTTCCATTTTAAGTAACTTTCTATTTTTGGCAGGTTTCCATATTTAGTAAGTTTCCATTTTTAGAAAGTTTCCATAATTAGAAATATTGGATATTATAACTTGGTTAAGCCATTATTAGATGGAAATGAAGTACATTAGATCAGATTCATACTTTGGTCCTTAAGAATCCATAAGTTACACTTCATACCCTTATATTACATAATTACATTTTAAACCTTCAAATATTCATAATTACATTTTAAACCCTTAACCTATCAAAATTACACAATGATCACTTATTTTATTATATTATATGAATACATCCTCAATTATCCATAATTTACACATTGAGTCCCTCTAGTTACAAAAGTTATATATTTAGTCTTTTAATTTATAATTTCAATCTTTAATTCGTCATAATTACATATTAGGCCATTAAATTATCAAAATAACACATAACCCCCTGAATATATTTATTTACTCAAAACAGTACCAAGTTTCCAGGAATTACAAGTTTAGTCCCTCTAATTAATTAAAATACAATTCGAACCATAATTAAACAATAAATACTTTTTAATCCTTTAAAATACAAAAATGACATATAGCACCCTCATCTTATATTTTATACAAAAAGTTCACCTTCCAAATTAAGTTCTAAAAATAACCCAAGAGTTTTAAAAGTTACAAAAACTACCCTAAACATTTTAATACAATTCGTTAATCCTTTTAAAATTATGAAACTAAACCCTAATCTCTCCAAATCATTTTTAATCATTACGACATCATTTATCATCAATTATAAACACAAGATCAAGCCCTAGTTCATCAAATCCAAGCCGTATGAATTTTCTTTATATTTATACGTTTATAATTACAAATCCGATTATATAAATAAGTTAGAAATAATTAGATCTAGACCATGACAATTCTTAGAACATTATTCCAGATCATAATACATTATAAAACACGTAAATAAAATATGTATACAGTCCAATTTGTTCGTATAGTATTTTATACAAGTTTTATACGTTTTCATGGTCATAGCTTCGTTTAATTCATAGAGTGTGCATGGATCATGTTATGCATTTTATTTGATGTTCTTATATCATAAAAGGTCTGAGAAAAAATACCAAAACCAGATTCAAACGTGTAGATGGAGGTGCAAGAATTCTTTTATACGCGTATGGCCAAAAGAGTCCCAAAATTCTCACGACTTCACGAAGAGCCTTCAGACCTTGAAAACATTTTTCCCAGGTTGTATTCGACATAAAGATCATAAGAAAAATGGCCAACGAATTTTAGAGGTGTCGCAGAATTAATTTATGAATTACCTTGTTTATTAGCGCACGAAAGGAAAATAATTCCCCAAAAATAGAGATCGACCAAACAAGGCTTCACCACTATTTTTCCTAGGTTGTACACGTTAGGAAGAGTGTTAGAAAAATGAGAAACAAGATTTGTGGTGATCGAATGAATTAAAACGAATTATACCTCTTTTGCATGCCGCGATGGGAGAAAATTCACCACAATAGGATCGTGCAAAGAACACTTTCAAAATTATTTTTCCAGGACTCCTTAGAAGTATATTGATCACAAAAAAATGCGTAGAGGATTTGTGGAAGTCGTATGGAGGCTCAAGGGATTTTTGGTGTGTTTTGTTTCTCGGCAATTAGGTTTAGTGAAAAGAAAAAATGTTGAGATTGATTTAAAATAGGAATTCCGAGTCCTAGGGAATACCTTGGACCATAAATTTCGGTAGGATTAGTTGGCCCATCAATTTGATTGATTTCCTACATAGTTTCCATGTTTTCATAAGTTTAAAATATACATAATAATGCTTTTATATATTATACGGTTTACATAGGGGTAGAATGGTAATTTTACAACTTGTATAAATGTTAAATGAAGTTCTTAAAATTATTTGGGATCATAACTTGTGCATTGCCAGAAGTTTGGAATTGTTTTGATACTTTATAAGCTTTTAAATAAGTTTTTAAACTTGCAGGGGCAATTCGGTCATTTTACATGTTTTCAGATTTTAGGGTTTTACAACCTTATTAGGTTAAATTTCTTTTTAGGGCTAAAATAAGATTAGAGGATCATTATTACTAACTAATAAAAGTTATATGTTCTATAGCTAGGAGAATCGAACTCAAAAACTATAGCTAGGAGAATCGAACTCAAAAACTCCAGCATAACAAAAATTTACCTTAACCATCATCTTGTTAAAACTTGTTCTATGTTAAGCCTTCTCCGTTTGTTTTGTTTATTAACATTTACTTCTAAATCCTCCAAGTAAAAATCAGAAAAGTTGCAACTAGGTAAGCTCGAACTCAAGACCTCAAGTTTTTAGTCTTCGGCCTTAACCATCTACCTAGAGACCTTTTTGTGTTTCACTTTGTCATTTGTTCTTTTTATCAATGATCTTGATTTGCAAATTATTTTTATTTTATTTATTTTATTTTTTTTATAAATAAAGTCAAAGTTAGTTTTGTAAATTGTTAGATAGTTTAAGGGTGTGTTTTGAATTTTATTTTATTTTTATAAAAATATATATTAAACTTAAGCATTTTTTATAAAATTGTACGCATGTCAAAATTATTGCAACATTTAGCTTATTTTGTTCGCAATTTAGAAACCTTTTTATTGGTATATTTTTTTTATAAAAATTCACTAGATATTTGTTAGGTATTTGATAAATAAAGTTTGTTATATAAAAAAAACCCGTAAATAGCTAAAGAAGGGTAATTTTTGTAACTCGTCACATAGTCCGGGGGGTGTCGCAAATTTCTTTTTTTTTTAAATAAAGTCAAAGGTAGTTTTTCTAAATTGTTAGATAGTTTAAGGATAAGGATATTTTGAATTTTATTTTATTTTTACAAAAAATATATATTAAACTTAAACATTTTTAATAAAATCGTACGTATGTCAAAAGTATTGTAATATTTGGCTCATTTTGTTCGCAATTTAAAGGCCTTTTCATTGGTATATATATATTTTTTTATAAAGAAATCGCTAAATATTTGTTAGATATTTGATAAATAAAATATTTTATATAAAAAAAATCGTAAATAGCTAAACGTACAGGGTGATTTTCATAAGTCGCTACACAGTTTGGGGCGTTTTGATTTTTTTTTTTTTTTTTTTTTCCTTTTGATCAATGCGACGTCGTTTGTTTGACAAATGTATATATATAATACCATAACTTTTGCCAATATACCTATCTCAGCTCTGTTCTCAAGTTTTTTGTTTAAAGGAATGGAAGTGGATTAGAAGGGAAATAAAAAATATGGGTGTTCTTAAGTTTTTTTTTTTAAGAAGGAAGAGGAGGGGACGGGAAGGTGGGAGGGAGGGAAGGTATGAGATTTCTTGTGTATATCTGTTCCGTCCAATTTTGGAGGGATTAGGAGGGGAAGGGGGTTATTAACATTATGAGCTTGTGTAAAATTACAAATATATCCTCATTATTAACTTGTTCTCGAGAATGAGTTGGGTAAAAGCGTGGCTGAAATGTTTGAAAGATTTGAATGGAACCCAATTGGTTGTGCTTTAATTGCTCAAGTATCTCATGAGTCATTTAACAACCAATAACCAAAATTTTGTGAACAAACTGTTTACTCATACAAGCGTCTCTAAACATGCTCATAATATCTTGATTTTTAAATTGTTGAACTCTTAAATCAGCCAAGACATTAAACATCAAATGGTGTTATTTGGTTGTATGAACGGATTTAATGTGTAAAACCTCTTAAAAAATTTATTCTCAAAATTAGATTATTCATGTCTGGATATAATTTTGTTAATTGTATTCGTTAAATTGATTATCAAATATAATTGAAATCTTTTGGGCATAAAGTGTTTTGAGTCATCCTGGTCTGTCCAAAAAGTATCTGTTTTCACCCATTAATGAACCTTGCATCTGGTAATGCTTTGATACAGCTTTTGGCAAGGAATGACTTTACGAAATGCAGAATTGAATGATTTTGTTACGTGTATTGATATACAGTAGGTTTTGTGGCGTATTAGTCGTTTTTTTGTATATAAGTGTTAAAGATTCTGATAACAATGACTTTCGCACAAGAGTGAATGTAAAGATCGATTATGTTTTAAAATAGAGACAATCAATGCAAATATTATGCAAATAAATTATGTTTTGAGGGTATCTTGGTAATTTGGGTACCTTCCTTTCCTTTCCTTGCCACTTAAAAATAAAAACTCAAGAACACAAATAAAAGTAACCACTTTCTTCAGAGTGTCTTTTATATCATTTTCAACTTTCCAAACATCATTAACACCCATTAAACATTTGTTATTGTTCTCAATTTCTCTTGATCTTTAACAGATTCCACAATAGTACATTCATGTTTGAGAATATCTTTAATTGGCAATTCATCAAACACCGTAAGTGCACCTTCATTTTTTTTCTTCCCAAATTTACCTCACAATGACTATCATTACCGACACATCTCCAATTATTATCGATAACATGCAAACCACAACTCAAATATTTGACATTGGGTATGTTTGGCGAAAATAGCAGTGGCAGATGCTAGTAGCAAGTAGCAGTAGCGTATAGCAACTAGTAGCTGTGTGTTTTAATAGAGCGTTTGCTAACATAGTTGTATGGTTGTAATTATCAAGTGTAAATGGCTAAATGCTAGTTGCCAGTAAATGATCATTCAAGTATCATTTTGATTTGGAGCGTTTAGAATAATTAAGAATGCTACTTGCTTGTTGCCAAACAAGCATTGTGTACAAATCGTTAAACTCTAGTTGCTAGTTGCTTCAAAATGCTCGCAAACACTCGCTGCCAAACATACCGATTATTATTCAAAAAATGAATATTTTGATCATTACCTTGGTTGGAAGAAACCCCATTGATGGAACTTGAAACCTCCTCCTTAAATTCAACCAATAATCGTTTCATTTCAGTCTTAAGTGTTTCCCTCACTACACTCAGGGGATCTTTAAGAATCCATGATTTAGATGTTTCCAAGATGTGGAACTCTCCACAATTGAGAGAATCATTATCATATCCAAGAAAAGTGTTACCAGTGTTGTGAAAACAAACAAATATATCAGATTATGTGAATGTATAGCAGACAATGTTCCTACAGAGCATGCATGTTGTCGGTTAAATGAACTGAATGCACCTAGCAGAGTGCATATTATCTAAGACAATGATGTAAACACACATGGTTCCTGTATGGCACATGAGAGAGAATAGACTCTTTGATGATCCAAGCATATTACATCATTATCTCATAGAGGAGGCATCTTTGGAGATAAAAAAGTGAAACGCCCATAAGAAACGCATATTATCTTGGAGAGAATGATGTAACAAAATCTTATTTCAGACATAAAGAGAGGGTATATCATAAGTCAAAGCCAACTATATTTGGAAAAGAAACAAAGGTTACAGTTACATACTTCATAATAGACCAGTGTATTAGACCTGGAGATACAAAAAACTACAAAGACATGCCAAGGCTAACAAAAGGAGCCTTTAGACAAACAGAAAATTAAGACCCCACAAAAGAAATACTATAAGAACTGCAAGCTCGGCAAAACTATAGGATAATTTACTGTTTTGTCACTCCCTACTTCCTTATGCAGACATTATTAGATGGCTTTTAGTAGTAGAGAGATCCTGTAAAAGCATAGAAACAAATTCATTATTTTGGCTTGAAAGATAAGCAGAATTATGTCAACTAATATGTGTATAAAACTTCCACAAAATTCTTACCTTGCCACCAGTTTCCCCGTGAAGCACTGCTGCCATTTGGATCATCATCACCTCCGTCTTTCTTGAACTATAAGTGTACCAAGACATTGTTAGTATTAGCATACTATTGTTAACTATAAGGTAAACAAATGACAAGTTCTCCGTCTTTTTTTCTTTCAGTTTGGGTACTTTGCTATTTTACATGCAATTGGGTCACTAAACTTAGCTTGACCCGTTTCTTTAGTCACCAATATATAGTGATGGAATTCTATCACTAAACATCCCGGTCACCTTATTAGTGACCCATTGCTTGTAAAATAGTAGAGGTACTAAACTGAAAAACATAAAAAGCATTATACTATAACCGTCATTTAACCCTTGATAACGTGTATGACAAAAAGGTGGAGATGCTCACGGTGTGGTGAGGGCGAGTAGTTTGGGTATTTGGAGGATAAACTTCTTGGCCACCATAATAGATAGACGAACTGAGATAGCTTGGTTCTGCTGCTGTTTGATTTTGGTACATGGGATTCCCTTCCTTTTCGCCCATGCTCCTTTGTCCCTTGTATTCTACATATTGCCAAAACATGGAATAAGTACCTTCACATTGGATTAAATAATACATACTCCGTATATGATTTTAGCAACCAAGTTACTAACCTGGTGCTGATTGTTTGCCACTTCCATATGGACCTCCGTATTCGTACTGTTTGGATGCTCCTGAATTCTTAGACTGGGACGCGTCTCTTCCAAGACCCTGAAATAGAAATAGTAAAAGGTCAATTATTATAGAAACATAACAATAGCCTCTATTCATTCATGTTACTTTTATACTTATCTCCAATTTTTTAGGATTCATAACTTATGGATTCCACTGAAGAAAATATAATAAAACCATTAGTATTTGAAAGAATCAATATTTAAATGGCTCCATTACTATGAACAACTTGTTTCAAATATCCAATATGATATGAAAACATTACATTCCAACGTGTTATCCAACGCCTTGAGGCAGTATATGTAAGTTGTGACTCTGTATTGATCTATTGCAAATAGTAACATAGACTCTGTATTGATCTATTGCAAATAGCAACATCTAGTTTTCAATTCTAAACCATAACTTAACCGAGGCAGAAAGAGAGAGTGAGTAGGATACCGTGGACGAGGGACCAAAAACAGAGCTGAAAAGGCCAGAGGAGGAGGCAGAGGAGGCATCCTTCGGGCCAAACAGATTTTCGGTAAATGAAGAGGAAGAGGAACCTCCGTATTGATGCTTATTGTGATCCATTACTATGAGCTGATTATGCAACAAAATATGAGTTTCCTTCCTTACTCAGAAAACGATATCCGCTATGATTGGATGATGAACAAGGACTAGTAAGAGCTAGTGAGAGTGTCAGTTGCAAGAGTGTTGAGAAAGAAGAAGAAGTTGGTTTGTTTGTTTGATGAAGAAAATGAAAGGAGGGATAGGGGATATTTATAGGCGTCATGACATATTATTATGACACTCGACCCATAAACTATATACCCCAATCATCGTATCTTCCAAGCCCAGGTTCAAAGTCTTCTTTTTTCCTTTTCTAACTTTGTCAAATCTACATATTATGATTTAACATTAGCCAAGATAAATAAAAAATTCTCAGTTTTTATTTGATTATCTTAAACGAATGTACAAATATACGTATCTAACCGACCAGTTGACCTACAAGATGTTGACATAAAACAAGTCAATTTACAATCTAAAATGTGTTATTGTACTTGCAGTCAACATAAAAAAATGGTCCGTTTTAATAAGTTTGCAGTCCAAGAACAAATAAACCCATTTCGAATCCAAACATACTTTTTTCGAGACCCATAATAACACCCGCATCCTTTCAAATATTATTCGAAGAATCAAAGGGGTTGTTCTTGTGGTTTTGGTTACTTGGACATAAGATTAAAAAAAGGTTGTGGGTATCTTAATGTACCTGGTTTGAAACATCACAATCAAACCCTATTATCATATTTGTGGGTATCCCAAGATTCGAAAACCATAACAAGAAACCACAACAAGTATTTGAAAATCATTTCTCTTTCGCGATTACAAATAGAGAATCAAAAGGTGGCTACAACTTGGCATGTTAAAAGACACGATTAGTGGCTGGTTCACGTGTTTTCGGATCTCAAACACAAAAGAACCAATAGGGTTTTTGTTATTTGTCTCGAGATTTCAAAGTGAAAAGAAATAAAATCATAAGTTTTTGTTGATTGGTTCTTGAAAAAATAAAAATAAAAAAATTGATGGTGTCTGATATATGGTTTTCCATGGATGAGCTTAATGGGTACATAGAGAAGGAGACATGGGTATTTTAGTCTTTTAATAATTGCTAAAAGTGTGTTTTGTTGTAAAATATATTATGTGAAAATGTTTTTGATGATGTGGAAAATCACCGGTCATCATTCTAATAATGACTGGTTTTAACAAGTTTGGACGATGGTAATAATATTTTACAAAGTACGTTACCTAAATGTGAAAATTTGTGAAAGTACGTTGTTAATAAATGGATTTAACCCTATATAAAAACCGAATGAATTCTCATGTTTAGGTTATTCACAGAGTATGAGTTTTCAATTCAAATGTACACAGCCAGGCCCGGCTCGACCCTGGCTATGAGCAGTCAAGTCGATGAACCAGATCATCACACAAACAAAGGGCATTTTTTTTCTTTCAGAATTGTATACATGAGAGAAATTATAAATAGGACGAATTTCAAGCTCAATGAGAAAGAACAGAAGCAAGTTTAGTTTAGCCATTTGGTGAAGACGAAAAAACCAAGAGAGAGAGAAAAGAAATGAATTTTGCTTTTGTCGTTTAGTTTTGTGACTCTCGCGTCATACAGCTCCGTCCCGGAATCAGGACCCCCTTTCCTTTGACCAACGGGTCCTCAAACCAACTTGTCCTTCCTTTCTATTTATCGGTAAGCGATTTTTTTTTCATTCATTGATTGATTTGATTCAAGGTAGCTTTAGCTTGCTTCCAAGTCTAAGCGCTAGCGGTAGAAGCTAGTCGTCAGAAGCTTAGCTCCTGGGATTTCGGGTTGTTTTACTCTCTTTCAAACAGTAAACTTTTCCACCATTTTTACTTGTGCTAGTGTCCCCAGAAATTCTTTGATTTCTCGCAATATGAGATTGAATGCCATAACTCTTATTTGTATTTTACTTCTTATTGGTGTGATGATGCGCTTGTTTAATTAGTGCCTTCTTCTCTATCTTGACTTGCAGCTCGGAAGACGCCGACGGCATTTTGTACGAGCTACCTAGTAGATAGTTTCACTGATCACTTACGATATTTCGAGCAAGCACAACAAGTGCGATCTCAACCCACACTCACGTGGGTGACGTAAATGGGTGGTTTGTAATTTTTTTTAACCACAATTACATATTACTTTTTTTTCTTTAAAACTTTCATTTTCGTAGTTTTTCTACTGAAAACATAATTTACATATAAAGTACTATTTTATTCTTTAAAAGGTTTTCGGCCAATTGAGTAAGTTAGTCTTTTAATTTAGGGATTAAGTCGTAGAATAGTAATGTACTTTTCAAAGTGTACTGTTTTGGTACGTGTATTTTTTTAAGTTGTAGAATAGCAATTTACTTTTCAAAGTGTAACATTTTGGTACGTGTATTTTTTTAAGTTGTAGAATAGCAATTTACTTTTATAAGTGTTCCAATTTGGCACGTGACGATGACGTGTCATACTCGAAAGTCTGACACGCGGCACCATTTATAGCGTGACACGTCATCGTCACGTATCAAATTTGAACATTTATGAAAGTACATTGCTATTCTACAACTTTAAAAGTATACGTACCAAAACGGTACACTTTGAAAGTACATTGGAGAGGTCTTAGTTTCGAGTCTCACCATGGACCTTCATGGGCGGAAATAAATAGAAGCAGGAGTGGGGTTTATCCCCTAAGGAAAAGGTTCGAGGCTTGCATACTGCCCAATTGGATGTCACTGTGAGCTCGAATCACTAACTACTAACTTGCCGTTCAAAAAGAAAATCCCTTTAATTTATACTCTCTTAATCTTAGAATATTGCTTATTTTGAAAATACACAGAGTATTGTTTAAATTCTACATTAAGTCATTTTTAAATAAGAGATAGACTTAATGTAGACACCTTCACTTTTATCACTTTGTATTTTCAGTCATATTTTTCTATTAAGTTATAAACAAACGACTTTTATATGAATTTTTGGATTTAGTTTTTGTCATATTAAGTCAATTGAGTTAATATCAAACAACACCTTAAAAACTCTAACTAACTATGCTTCTTTAGCAATCAAATATCATTTTCACCCACTAAAATCTTTTTTAATTGATTGAATTATAAAGTGAATACTTGTTATGAGGCTACTCAAAATAGAAATACGATAAAAAAAATCTAAGCGGAGGGAGTAATCGAGTTAACGTTATGACAATATATCTAATTTGAAACTTATTTGTTTAATCTGTGTCAAACTACTTTTTTTCTTATTGACATAAGCTTTTAATTTATCGATTGTGTGCATTTGAATGTATAATCGACTGAAAATGTATGAAAAATGCATAAAATTTTATTCATGATTGATATTATAAGACGATGACTAAATGTTTTTATGTACAAAAAAGAATAAAAAAGAATAAGTGTCAAGTTTGATATATTTTCAGGTGTTATCGCATTATCCCTACTTAATTCAATGAAAATGCTTATCTTATTCAATTTCATAATGTTATGGATAATTATTAGTGGATGTCCATATAACCCATAATAGGCCCATGGCCCATGTTAGCTATTAGGGTTTTTGCCCTAATGTTTGTCTATATATACTCTTTGTAAATCTCATAGTTAATGATCAATAAGAAGAATATTCATTCCCTCAATCTTGTATTCACAACACGTTATCAGCACGCTCAGTCTATGAGAGATAAAAGTACAAGTGGATTACAAAGCCATCATCATAACTGAGGTAACAATTTATAACCGTAAAAAGTTCTTGTATATACGTATCACACTAATATAAATTATATATTGTTTAATTATCAATACAATAATACGGAGTAGTTTATACTTTATACATATGTACTACGGTGACACGTTACAATTTTTGTTCTTGTTTCTTGAACTGATACGCAAAATTTTGTTCTTTGTTCTCTTTCGTTAAAATTATTTTCTTCTTATCGAAAATATATATATATATATATATATATATTTAATTTGTGACATGTTTTTCAAAGTTAATAGATTAAATATCAACATCTATATATATACATAGCTTAAATTAATATCTTACGCCTTCTAAGCCAATGATGTTTTTTTTTTGTATTTTTTTTTTTTTTTTTTTTCAATGATTTTTTTTTTTTTTTTACTTTTGGTTATTAGTCCAGAGGTACGTTTTATAAGTATGCGTAGGTACGTTTTAATTTTCTTTTGATTTTGAGTATATGTGTTAGGGATGATTATAGTTGCATTTTAATTGTTTTTGTCACTCGTGACATGTGACTCATATTATAACTTATAAAACTTCTCGTATAAATGGATTTTGATATTTATTCTAAGTGATTATATCTTCATATGTGGGCATGTTTCTTTTGCGAATCTAGCTTAATCGGTTTAAATTTGTGTAGAGTTTTGACATGCGTATACTGAACTGAGTAATTATCTCCAACTTATTATGATTTGTTCAATATTTGATATATGCATCCATATGACATGGTTTTAATAAGCGTAACATGATTTAATATGTGCATTCTGCCGTAATTATTTTATATAGCTTATTATATTTGCTTAAAGTTTAGTATAATTTAAATTAACCAAACATGGATCGAAGTATATTATCTCATGTACATATTTTACTTGTTTTTGTTTCACCCGGTGTTTTGTTTATGTGTTTTGTTTAACACATATTTAATGTCAACGTATAGTTATCATGGAGCAAAAACTTGCAAATCTTTCTATTGTGGTTTTAGACATAAGCGGAAAAAATTATTTGTCTTGGGCGTTGGAAACCGAGACATACTTGGATGCACATGGGCTTGTGGATACAATCCACGAAGAAAAAGAAACAACTAATATGTACATGAAAAAAAAACTTTGAGATCTCAACAAATGATAGAATATAATGTCTAGTAAAGTGTGGAATCGAAAAGAACTGAAACGACGTCGATAATAATGTATATAATAATGCGCATGATAAATACAAGGTGAGGATCTTGGATATCTACAAGAAGTGTAGTTGTAAAATGAATGGCCAAAGAATATAAAGACGCAAGTAACTAATGAACTATGAAAGTCTCTTATGATGAAACGTGATTATTGGGTGAAATCCATACACATGAATGTTATGAGAAAGGATATTTAATGTTATGTCTGGCAATATGAGAAATAAGTTGTATGCGTCTAATATTATAAAACAAGAGCTCATTTTTGTTGAGATTCCTTAAGGAATATAGAATGCATGGAACACGTGTCATGATTTAAAATTCTCGAGAATAGTAGTTGATCAAATTGAACCACAGTAAATCAAATATTTCAATATTTTCAAGGTACAAAGGATATGGGTTTATATTTTACTAACCCGTCAAAACAAGTTTAGGTAGTTTTGCAGATGCAGGATATATGTTTAACTTACAATGATCGATCTCAACATGGATATATTGTTACAAGTGGCGAATATTTTTCCTAGCATTTGATAGAGCAAACAATCAAGGCGACTTCATCAAACCATACATAAATTCTGGAAAGGAGATAGCAACTATTGCATGAAGATAATGTAGCATACCTTGCTATATTCAAGTAACGTTACATCAAAGGCGACAAGACACTTCTCATTCCAGTGATGATTTCGTTGACCTATTTACAAGATACCAAGTGATGTAGTCATCAGAGGGAGATAATACGCGCTGCACTCTTTTTGTCCTTAGTCATGGTTTTGTCCCACTGGGTTTTCCTGGCAAGGTTTTTAATGAGGCATCATTCCCTAAGCGTATTAACAATATGGACATCCAAGAGGGAGTGTTATGGATAATTATTAGTGGATGTCCATATAACCCATAATAGGCCCATGACCCATGTTAGCTATTAGGGTTTTTGCCCTAATGTTTGTCTATATATACTCTTTGTAAATCTCATAGTTAATGATCAATAAGAAGAATATTCATTCCCTCAATCTTGTATTCACAACGCATAAGACTTTTTCTATAATTTTGAACTTATGTAAAATCCAAACCCCTTTTGTTGTTCGTTTACATCCTTTAGTTAGGGCATTTTCTTACCATTTCGTCCGGGGCATCAAGAATTTCAACACCGACCCTATACACAGCTTAACTAATATATCATCATGACTTACTTTTCCACCTATTTGCTTGACCATATCAAAATACGTAACAAATTAGGTTTGAACTTTACACCTTTTGTGAGTAGGGAGTAAAAAAAAGTCGACCCGGCCCGACTCAAACCCGCCCCCAACCCGACCCGAATTCGAACCCGATTAAGCCTATTTGGGTCGGGTTACTTGGTTCAATTTTTTAATTCGGGTTATTTGGGTCAACCCGAGTAACCCGAATACTAAATACGGTCGAGTATCCGGTTGAAAATGTTTGGCTAACTCGGGTTCGGTCGATCTGATTGACCCGAATAAGGGTTATTCATATTTTTTTATGAATTATATATGTACACTTATTGAATTAGGCAACTTTTTCAATAATTTTACTTATATTCGGGTTGACCCGAACCCAAATAGACCCGAACCGATTGGATTCGGCCCGATAGACCCGAGCTCGATTAACCCAAGTTTTTAATAAAGTAAGGTTCGGGTATTTTTCTTAGACTAACCCGACCCCAATTGATCCTAATTCGACAAACTTGACCCGATTAACACGCCTATTTGTGATCATGTTAGATCATTATTTTGTGATAGTTAAATGTGGGTCCATAGTCGGTAGATAAAATGTTGTTATCGTATTGTCCTCCGGGCCATGCAAGTTGGGCCTAATTGATTCGGATAATGCATGGCCGCCACCTAATCAACAGTTAAGTACTGTGTTGACCCTCCACTACTTTTATATCTCGATTCTATATGTTTTAACCTTTTGAACATTCGTAAGATGCCGACCAGCTTAAATAATTGGTATAGTTTGTCTTTTGAAACGCTTAAGAATATGTGTGTTCGGGTCACATAATCCACTTTGAGTCATTTGGGATCAGTGGCGGAACTTGAACATTTTTTTTCAAGGGGCCGAATTTATTTTGAGGGGGCCGAATTGGAGATTTGTTTGTAACCTCAACTAAATTACCCATAAAATCTATAATATTTACACTAGGTCCCGCAAATTGCGCGCGGGTGGGGTTGGGGGGGGGGGACCCTCCCCTGCCCCTACATAGTTCCGCCCCTGTTTGGGATCGGTTTAAGTGGTTCCAGTTTTGGTATTCGGGTTCGAGCATTCGAGTGACACTAGTTTGACTTCTATCTTTATGGTTCGATCGGTTTTGGACCACTGTTGAAGTAAAATCTTGTAGGTGGGTCCAACTTCTGTGTAATATCATTCGGAATGATTCCTCCAGATGTTGTGAGCTCCTACTGATGAAGCACGCACGTGAAAAGTGTACCGCTTTTAAAGGGTCATTTAAGCCCTAAATCGTATTTATTTGATCAAATATTGCCCTAAATCGTTCCTTTTGTCATTTTAGGTACTTTTGAGAAGAAATCTGGAAAAGGAAGCATTTTGGACGTTTTTGGAGCATAAAAGTGAATAAAACGACAAAGTCTCAAAATCATGCTGGAAGTTACCTTTGACGGCGTCAGGATCCTCTCCAGACGGCGTCACGGCTTGGCAATAAAATGGTGGATGTGAAAATTACTCATGATAAGCCAGTGAAATTTGCATGAAATTCTGACGGCGTCACTCTTTAATATGATCAAGGTCGTCACGGCTTAATTTAGAGAGGGACGGCGTCACGCATAATCCTGACGGCGTCAAGCCTTGATAGGCCAGAACGGATTTTGGAGAGCTAAAGAGGGACGGCGTCAAGAAGGTCATCCGGGAACCCTAAAAGCGGCGAGGTGACGGCGTCACACTCCATAACGTGACGCCGTCAAATCTAAAAGTCTATATATAGTTTTGCAATTTTTTGTCATTGGTGTGGAACTTATTGAGGAACTTTGTGTGTGAAAACCCTAAGACGAATTTGGCAGCTTTTTCAAGGCTTTTTGCCTTGAGATCTTCCATGTTACATTGAAGATAAGTTATCAATTAATCATTCAATATGTCTATGTGTTGTTTGATTCTATCTTGTTCTTGTCTTTTGTTTAACATGCTAGGCTAGATTTATCTTGTGTTTGCTTAGATCTAATGAAACCTAGCTATTGATTATTGGTTATTAGTGTGTTGTTAGTTGTATTGGATGATTGTTCATCTATGTTAGGCTTAAGAAAACTGGCTAACTTCCTATTCGGTAACTTGCTTGAACGTCTTAAGAAACATGAACCAATGCGTACTAAAGGTTTTTATGGTTGTATTTAATGCATGAGCGAATTCTAGTGATCCCATGTTAGGAGCTTCCTAGCCGGCTCGACATAGGAGTGAAGTAGGAGCTTGTAGAGTTGGGAAAGTACGTACGCCACCCCACGATTGGTATTAAGGAATACACCCGTCATCCACGCAATTAATACACACTAATCAACCGGTAAAAGATAGTTAGGGAGTAAGGAAATATAAGTAAACACATTTCCCTCCACATAAGTTTTCACCAACCTTTTCATTTTTGTTATTTTATTTTATTTGCATTCGTAGTAATTTGGGTTAGTTGACTAGCAACTAATTCCGCCCACTCTTTCAAACCCGAGATTTTACTTGCTTTCATAAAAATATAAAAACATAAAAAAGAATTTTCTCTCACCTTTAGACCTATTAGAGTAGTTTTTCATACCTAACGAACACTATTCCCTGTGGAGAACGATCAATCCCCCGTACTTACCACTACACTATACTACATCGGTCAGGTACACTGCCTGGTGGGGTTGTAAGCCTCTTGAGATCCCTCGAGAGGTAAAACCTGTTGTAAGGTTGCAAAACCACGGATCAAGTTTTTGGCGCCGTTGCCGGGGAATAGTTATTGTTTAGGTTGAATTTTTATTTTATAGGTCTACTCACTAGACTCCCTTCTAGTGAGATTTTTATTTTCTTTTTCTAGGTTTTCTTTAATCTATCTATTTTCTTCGTTTCTTTGTTCGTAACCATTACCATTAGACATCATGGAAGATGGTAATATCCTTGATCCCAACAACCCACCACCACAACAACCACCACCACCTCCTAGAGCCCGTACTTTAGGAGAATACTCCCGTCCTAGCCACCATGGCTATCGAAACACCATTGAGCTCACTCAAGGAGCCAATATCACACCCTTGCGATCCGACACCATCCGGTTGGTGCAAAGCGGATGCGCATTCCATGGACTTCGTTCTGAAGATCCTAATCAACATCTCAAGGACTTTCTCAAAATTGTTGATTCTATAGACCTTGATGTTGCCACTCGAGAGACGACCCGACTGCGTCTCTTTCAATTCTCTTTGCGGGACCAAGCTAGTCAATGGCTAGAACGTCAACCCGCAGGATCCATCACCTCTTGGGATGATTTCACCACTCGTTTCCTTGCTAAGTTTTTCCCACCGGGAAGAACTACCAAGCTAAGGAATGATATCTTGATGTTCCAACAACGTCAAGGCGAAACCCTCTACGAGGCATGGACTCGATTCAAGGACTTACTCCGAAAAGTCCCTCACCATGGCATGGATCCTTGGCTACAAATCCAACGATTTTATGACGGCGTAAACCATCAAACTAGAAGAACCCTTGATTACGCTGCCAATGGGAGGCTGAGCAGGCTCAGTGTCGATAAGTGCTGGGAAGTCATCGAGGACTTAGCACAGTACGAAGAAGAAGAATGGAATGACTCAATGTTCTCGGAAGTAGGGACTTTAAATTGCATAAGTGCTACCCAAGAACAGCTGTTCGAAAACATAAAAAGGCAGGTTGAGAAATTGATGAAAGCCGAGATACCTACGGCTGAGGAAAATCCCGATGAGTGTGTGAACACAATGGGTATACATACGTCTCATCAATTCTCACGACAAGATGAATTTGAAGGGATAATGCTAACTTTCGTGAACAACCAAGAGAAACGGATCCAGAAATTAGAGACTCAATTGAAAAACACCCGAGATATGTTCATGGAGCTAGCAGAAAAATTTATCGCGAGAATAAAGGAGAAAATTAGGGATGAAGCTTCACACAAAAAGATCGAGAAGATCTTTGAACTCCCGGTCCCTAATGAACCATACAACGAATGGGATGATGAAACCCCTCTCCCCGAGCCTTCACCTTTAAAATCCTCTTGTCTAATTGGATCCCCTCGCGAGAAAGAGAATTCTCATGATCATAGCATTTTCGTGGGAAGCATGGTTGTCACGCTCCCTAACTTTCATGAAGCTAGGAAACGATCTTTTGGCTTTAAGCCAGGAGTGAGAAGAACTAAATTAAAGCACACCCTCAATTCGAACACCCCCTGGAAAAGTTCCCCCCACTCCCTGAATACCTGCCGTGATGGAAATTTGAACCTGAATGAGACGTCAACCGGCCCTTTTCAACATTTTACTACATCCCGTGACAGTAACAAAACATTTGACCCAGGAGGAACTTGTTAACGAGACTAGCTATCATGATTATTGACCCTGACCAGCTTCTCCCTTAAAGTACAAGGGGCTCATTTGTAAACTGGCACAAAGTAGTAAAATACGCTAACCTGACGGCGTCAGGATTTGAACGTGACGCCGTCACCCCGTCTGCACAGCAATAACAACTTTAATTCCATCACTTTCATCACAAACCCCACAAACCATATCCACTCCAACCCCACCCACGAATTTTCAAGATCAAATTCACCGACTTTCGCTATCAATCTCCACGTGGTAAGTAATTCTCATTCATTCTTTTCGCTTTAATTATTCATAGGATTCGTAAATTTCGAAAATCCCCAACTCATGAAACCCTAGGATTGATTCATGCTTAGAACTCATAATGTCCTTTAATTAGTGTTATTCAGCAATAATTAAAGCATTTGATAATTGGCAATCAATTGGGTCTATTCACTAATGGGGAGGCCACGAATTTGAACCATAACCTATGATCCAATCACCCATTTTGCTGTAAAAAGGGGCGTTTGGTTTAAGCTTAAAGTTTGGATATTGATTTTTCCCTCGTAATTTCGGATTTAAATTTGGTCGAACCTGACGGCGTCACCTAGCAAAGGGTGACGGCGTCAGACCTGTCTGATGCTCCACCAAATCTTTAATTCACATATTAACACTTTTTGTTCCTCCCTGCTTTGTTCCAGATAATGAGTAAGCGTCAAAGACCTAGCCAAGGAAGTTCTTCCCGATCTCAACAAGAGAACTTTGGGGACACGGTCCTCAGTTGGGGTGTCTTTGACAACGATGCTGCTACAAGCAAATACACCTAATTGCGACAACACAAGGTCGAAAATGGGGCCGTGGTTGATTGGAGCTTTCTGAGGAGGGAAGGTCTTGAGCAAACCTTTCTTCAAAGCTTTCAGACGGATGAGTTTACCGGCCCTCAGTGGGAAAGACTGTTTAGAATTTAAGAGCCAGTCTATGATGAATTGGTACGTGAATTCTTCGCCACTTTTCACTTTGACATGGCTGAGGCAAGGACCGATGTGGGCAGTACCACGATCTATTTTAGGCTGGGGGGTGAGCTAAGGACGTGTTCGGTTACTGAGTTTGGGTGGAGACTTGGGTTGTACGATCAGCATGATACCATTCAAGCAGGGTTCATGCCTAGGTTGTTGCATGGGGAGTCGATGAAGAATGATTTTAGGTGTTCCATGTTCTGGCAAACTATTGGGGATGGGGTGTACACCTCGACTACTGTGGCATCCCAAATCAGGGAGCCTAGGGTTCGGTTGACTCATAGATGCCTCACCTACAGCTTGACAGGGCGTCACAGCTCTCACCACCGTGTCACCGCTTCAGATCTCTTCTACCTGTACACCATTTACTCTAATGAGGTTTACTGCAACATCTCATTTTGGGTTGCTAGCTTTCTGCATGGTGGAGTTGGGGAGAGGGAAGGAGACAGGATTTATGGTGGGATGTTTATCACCCGGCTGGCCCAATCTTATGGAGTCCTCAGGCCCGAGGTCATGAGGTATTTGAGTGGTGATGCATGCAGGACGGTGAATGTGAGGTCCCTGAAGCAGATGGAGGTGATTATGGAGATGCATGATGGGTCCTTTATGTGGTATCATCTAGCCGGAGCTGAGGATGATGATGGTGAGGATGATGAGGAGGAGGAGCCTCAGCAGCAGCAGCAGCATGAGGGTTATGAGGCCGGTACAGCTGATTACTACCGGCACATGAGCAGGGGGGATTGGCAGGCTCACCAGGGGACCTGGATGGGCCAGGTTGATACTTAGAGGACCCGGGTGGACGAGAGGTTTGACTGGATGTATGATCACACTGTTCGTCAGATGCAGCATCTATCCACACGTGATCAGTTGGACCCACACCTGCAGATTGACCCTTTCCCGGGTCGTGAGCAGGATTACCCACCATACGGGTACTACGGGCACCTCCCTCCTGATTACGACTATAGCCAAGGTCCTCCACCCCAGTGATGCTTTGATTTGATGTTTTGATATTTGAACAATTGAAATTTTGGTTGTATGATTTAGAACAATTGGGTCTGTAATAATTTAGGATAAGGCCTCTGTTGGCCTTTTAACATTTGTTACATTGATTTTATTTATTGCATGCAAGCCTTATTTGATTTCTTATTTTATTTGCTTTGTGTGTTTATTTATTTGTTTGTTTGATTTTATTTGTTTCCGTATGTGTGTGTTTAAATTTTATTATTATTGATTCATGTTAAAAAGTAATTTGTGAAAATGCTTTATCCTGTTTTTAACTTCGTCTTAACTACATATAAAGGTATTTTGCAAAAGTTAAGTGTAAGGGAAATCTAAATCGGTTTATTAGAACACAAATGAACGTGAATCATAATAATAATAAATTAACATACATATTAGTATTTGTTTGAGTCAAATGCTTGTATCGAGTCATAATGATGTTTTGCAGGAATTCCAGGAAGTAAGGTATAGGTTTTTCCAAAAATTTTCCGGAAACGTAACATGAGAATTCTGTCAGATCATTTCTGACGGCGTCAGGAGTTATAACCTGACGGCGTCAGGTTTAATTTTCTGAAAATTTTTGAAAGTTTTGTTTTCATAGAAAGTTTTTATTAAATCTCTAACTTATAATCTCCAGGAATCTGCAAAATTATCATTCCACAAGCATTATATCCTTATATATAGAGTTTATCCCGCCGATGTTATGCAGGTTTTCGTGTTTGTTTTCTCAGGCTTAACAGGTTATTTTGGACAAGGAAATGTTTTTGGATCAAGCTTTTGGCGATGCATTAGTCATGGAGCTTCAACATTACCTTGGAAGAAGATCTAACCGTGTTACTTCATTATCCACCGAGCGAATCAGGGGAGTATTTGATTTCATTCTTTTACTTTTATGCTTTTACATCTTGTTATTTGAACATTGGGACAATGTTCATCTTAAGTGTAAGGGGGGGGGGGGTAAAAGTACGATTAGAGAATGCTATTACGCTTGATTTTTGTTTGTTTAATAGTAGATGTGTAATAAAACTGAGATAAATACCTGTTAGGGAAATTTTAGTGCCAAATTTAAAATTTTTTACAACATTTAGGAGTGAAACTTTGATCTTAATGAGCGTCTCATGGATAGGAGTTATATGACTAGCACAAAACCGTACCACTAAAAAATTTTTCCACCCCCAAATATGTGAGGTTCGCCCTAGAATTGGTAGGAAAAGCATTTATGTTATGATGTATGTACCGGTAGCACTTAGATTCTAGAACTTGCGTTAGGACCATTCCGAGGCCACAAGTGAGACTACATTCGTGTAGTTAGATTTACTACATGATAAGAGGCATTAGGATTAACCCATTGTTTTACACCTGTGTTTTTGTTATAATTACTTTGGCTACATTGGTCAAGTAATTCTCCCACACCCTTTGCGTTGTACTCATTTTTAGTACACGATATCCCTAGTACACCCCTCAGAGCCTATCTTTTCGTTTCGACCTTTAAGCATTTTACTTAAAGGAAGAATTTGTTACACCCCACTAAAATGTACATCCAAATTTCCTTAGCCTACCTTGTATGCACTCATTTTTAGTGCATTATTGTGACAACATTTGTTTAAACCCCAAGTTAATTATCTAATTGATTACATGGTTGCTAAGTCGAGTCATATCCTTGTACATATTGTTTTGGGACGATTGGGACTCATGGGTAAAGTACTAGTGTAATGGAGTAATGGGGAAGATCATCATTTATTACCCCCATATGTGCTAAATATTTTAAAAGTACTCCAAGTTTTTCGATTATCTTAATTCGAGTCATTAGAATAGTTATTTGTAAAGTTATGTAAAAGTTCAAGTGTAAGGGGAATGCTACGCCCCTATGATGTATTATTTTGGATGGTAGGGCAAGAATGTATGTAAAAAAAAAAAAAAAAAAAAAAAAAAAAAAAAAAAAAAAAAAAAAAATCAAGAAAAATACAAAAAAAAAATGAGAAAAAGAAAAATAGAAAAAAAACATACGGACTACCATCCCGTTTTATTTTATGTTTATTTTATGTTTTTGTTATTTTGCTTTTAGCTTAAGATTGAGTCGAGTCTTTTCTTAGCAACATTGTATAGTACATGTAATTGATCAAGATCTTTAACTCGCCACCAGTAAAATATCATTTATCCAACAAAACCGTGTTTTCCTTTTCCCTACACCTAACGTTATAACCCGTTTAAAAGCCCTCTTTGATAGTTTATCTTTGGTGCTTACGCCTAGTGGAGGAGGTTTCGATCCTTTCCCAAGCCTATGGTAATCTATTAGCTATGACAGGTAGTGAGAGATATTATCCGTTTTCATTTATGAGATTTATTTTGATGACACTTGAGAGATGTGAGTATCTAAACACTACTTGTGAGGTGCTAGTTTGTAATCTCCGTGCTTATTATGATTAAAGTGGAACGAATATTTGTTGTAATTACTTTTATGTTAGCATTAAATGACCCCTAACTTGTATTTTGATTAGAATAAAAGCACATTTGCTTGAGGACAAGCAAATCTCAAGTGTAAGGGTATTTGATGAAGCGAAAAGTGTACCGCTTTTAAGGGGTCATTTAAGCCCTAAATCGTATTTATTTGATCAAATATTGCCCTAAATCGTTCCTTTTTTCATTTTAGGTACTTTTGAGAAGAAATCTGGAAAAGGAAGCATTTTGGACGTTTTTGGAGCATAAAAGTGAAGAAAACGACAAAGTCTCAAAATCATGCTGGAAGTTACCTTTGACGGCGTCAGGATCCTCTCCAGACGGCGTCACGGCTTGGCAATAAAATGGTGGATGTGAAAATTACTCATGATAAGCCAGTGAAATTTGCATGAAATTCTGACGGCGTCACTCTTTAATATGATCAAGGTCGTCACAGCTTAATTTAGAGAGGGACGGCGTCACGCATAATCCTGACGGCGTCAAGCCTTGATAGGCCAGAACGGATTTTGGAGAGCTAAAGAGGGACGGCGTCAAGAAGGTCATCCGGGAACCCTAAAAGCGGCGAGGTGACGGCGTCACACTCCATAACGTGACGCCGTCAGATCTAAAAGTCTATATATAGTTTTGCAATTTTTGTCATTGGTGTGGAACTTATTGAGGAACTTTGTGTGTGAAAACCCTAAGACGAATTTGGCAGCTTTTTCAAGGCTTTTTGCCTTGAGATCTTCCATGTTACATTGAAGATAAGTTATCAATTAATCATTCAATATGTCTATGTGTTGTTTGATTCTATCTTGTTCTTGTCTTTTGTTTAACATGCTAGGCTAGATTTATCTTGTGTTTGCTTAGATCTAATGAAACCTAGCTATTGATTATTGGTTATTAGTGTGTTGTTAGTTGTATTGGATGATTGTTCATCTATGTTAGGCTTAAGAAAACTGGCTAACTTCCTATTCGGTAACTTGCTTGAACGTCTTAAGAAACATGAACCAATGCGTACTAAAGGTTTTTATGGTTGTATTTAATGCATGAGCGAATTCTAGTGATCCCATGTTAGGAGCTTCCTAGCCGGCTCGACATAGGAGTGAAGTAGGAGCTTGTAGAGTTGGGGAAGTACGTACGCCACCCCACGATTGGTATTAAGGAATACACCCGTCATCCACGCAATTAATACACACTAATCAACCGGTAAAAGATAGTTAGGGAGTAAGGAAATCTAAGTAAACACATTTCCCTCCACATAAGTTTTCACCAACCTTTTCATTTTTGTTATTTTATTTTATTTGCATTCGTAGTAATTTGGGTTAGTTGACTAGCAACTAATTCCGCCCACTCTTTCAAACCCGAGATTTTACTTGCTTTCATAAAAATATAAAAACATAAAAAAGAATCTTCTCTCACCCTTAGACCTATTAGAGTAGTTTTTCATACCTAACGAACACTATTCCCTGTGGAGAACGATCAATCCCCCGTACTTACCACTACACTATACTACATCGGTCAGGTACACTGCCTGGTGGGGTTGTAAGCCTCTTGAGATCCCTCGAGAGGTAAAACCTATTGTAAGGTTGCAAAACCACGCATCACCTACACACAAGAAACACGCACGTTAGACTCGCCATGGGTTTTATCCCAAAACCAACCTCCGACGTGAAAGTAAGTATGTGCTAGTACGAAGGGTTAAACAGTAAATGAGAGTAAATGCTATGGGTGGAAATTAGTTGTGAATTATAAATGAGGTGGGGGTATTTATACTACCCACACCAATTACCTGTTTGCCTTGGGACTAAGCAAGCCGACCTATGCCTAGCCTAGTAGGTAGGTGTCAGATCACGTGGGGAACACAATCCCGAAAAATCTGGGATGGTGGCGTGGCAGCGTAATACAATATTTTCTTGACTTAATATTATGTAGTGTCTGTTATTTCTCGTCTTGATCTTACCTTTTTCTTTTTTGTAGTTCTTACTATGTCAGAGTATTTGGAGCTTCCAGACTGGGAAGGAACCGAGGTTAGCAAGGGGGATCCTCTTCCCGAGAGGCATGAAAGACCGATCCGAACTACTGAGCCGTTGGTCCCGGGAAGCCCGGTCCCTGAGAAGACTCCACTTCTGAAAGTTGTTTAGGGGCCTGATCCGGATGTGGTTGCTGCGGGAGAGGAGAAGGAAAGAAAAAAGCAGGAGAGTGGGCCGGTGAGTAAGAAGAGGAACGCTGCGGATCTAACTGCAGTTCCAAAGAGAAGGAAGAAGAAGAGTCAAGTCCACGAGGAAAATATTTCCTCTGATCATACTGTTGACGCCACTCCCCTCAACCATGCTGAGCCGCAGGGCGTTTTAAATGCTGAAGAGGGGCCAGCGGGTGGTGAAGGACCCCGACCGGAAGGTGAAGGAGGGACAATTCACCCGGAAGAAGGAACGGCTGAAACTGAGAATGTCATTCAGGAGAATCCAGAGGAGCATCCGGAGGAGCGACCTGATGAGGAAACTCAGGCGCATACCCAACAACCTCCCTCTAATGGTAAGAAACACCCTCTATAATTTTATTTATTTATTTTTATTTTTTGTTTCCTTATTGTTATTTCCTTCCTCATTTATTATTATTTTTTTATTATTATTTTTTTTACCGCAGATCATTCGGCTCATACCACACACTCCCAACATCGTCCGCACAGCCCCAGAGAACCTTCTGAAGAATATCATTCGGCTAGGCGAGGTATATACTTATCCTTGTAGCATCTGTCGCTACTATCTGCCTGGTTCTGACTTGGTTATTTTTATTGCACATGACAATCTTTCCGGAGGGAGTGGTCGTTATGTCCCAGCTTAGTCCCTCACGGATGATGTTCGGTTCGACTCCTTTCGAGCCTGTCGTGAGATGATGTCGCATGTTGCTACCCCCGCCGAGCGGGCCGCTCTTGAGGAATTAAACAACAGTCAGCTGGTCCGTTCGGCTTATGTAAACGCTGGATCCGGGGTTGTCCTGCAGGCCGAGCTGCTGCGTAGGTTTACCTAGCTTATTACCGAGTACCGGGAGTTGGACCACGCTCATAAGGGCTGCAGCTCCTTATCTGAGAGACTAGTGACTGCCGAGCGGGAGCGTGATGAGCAGGCTGAAAAGTTTGATCAGTTGTTGAAGGAGATGGGGGCTTTAGAGAAAGAAGTAGAGAATGAGCATCTTATGCTTCTTCGATCCGGGAGAAAGGTTTGGCTGATCAGCTGGAGGAAATGGAGAAAGACAGGAATGATTGGATGAGTGTGTCCACTTTAAATGCTACCCCCTGCGGTTGTAATACTGTTTGACTTTAGCTTTATACTTGGCTTCCCGAATAGCTGCCATCTCTCGTCTTTCTTGTAGCAAATCTAGGTTTAAACGTTTCTGCTCTTCATTATCTTCCGGATTGTAAAGCATGGTACGATGGGTGAGTATTCCAATTTCGGCCGGGATGACAGCTTCGCTTCCGTATGTTAAACTAAAAGGGGTCTCTCCATTACTTGTTTTTAACGAGGTCCGAAAGGCCCATAGAACGTTCGGCAATTCGTCAACCCATCCGGCTCTTTCCCTTCTGTTAGGAATATAAATATTCATATGAAGACTCGGTTACCCCGAATATCTGTTTGTATTAAGTAGCTCGTAAGATTATTAGTATTATTAGTAATAGTTTAGTTATTAAAGTATTCGTGGAGTGGGTCGGGTCTTTACCCACTGTCAGCTCACTCCACAGCCCACACAGGGCACCCTATGTACGCCTATATAAAGCCCTTCCCACACAAGGGAAGGGTTGGAACTCCTCTCATTTTAACCTAATAGAATTTCACTTTCTCTCTCTAGTTCCCATTCTCTATTTCTCTCTCTACAACAATCGGCCAAACTCACATCTTTTATGTGTTATATGTTATTGAATATGCTACAATTGGTATCAAGGGCCATGGTTAGGTTCTAGTGATTGCATATTCTCGGATTGGTGGTGTGATTTTGGCACTTTTGTTTTCCTTTTTGTGGGTCGAATAGAAAGGCTAAGAAAATCATTGGTTGTGCTTTGTTTGTGGTCTAAATCGTTAAAACATTGTACTTTTGTGTTCACAAAACCAACTTGCATCTTTCTTGACAACATACAGTCGTGTGGTGTTAGTTATTGAAAGATTGGAAGAATTTTCTTGATTGCGGTTTGTGTTTCGGTAAGGTATTCTTAGTTGCGGTTTGTCTCTCGGTTAGTATTCTTGTCTGCGGTTTGAGTTTGTTTGGGTATTGTTGACTGCAGTTTGGCCTGACTGCGGTTTGGATTTTAACCATAACGGGAAAAGGACAAAAAGTACTGAAAGGGACATCTTGTCCGTTTGCTATTGCGGTTTGTGGTTTCTTGTCCTGCGGTTTGACTTCTTGCGGTTTGAGGTATTGCGGTTTGACTTATTGCGGTTTAACCTTCTGCGGTTTAGCTTTTCTGCGGTTTGACCAGTCCTGCGGTTTGACCAGTCTTGCGGTTTGACCAGTATTGCGGTTTGTCGTTCAGTGCTGTGATTTGACGTCTGCAGTTTGAGGTTATTCTGCGGTTTGAGGTTCTTTGCGGTTTGAGGTTATTCTGTGGTTTGAGATTTTTGGTTACTGCGGTTTGGGAATTGCGGTTTGATACTAAAGTAATACTTTTAACTGAGATTTGACTCAAGTATTCAAATCACGGTTTATTCTTGATTTTAGTAAAATCCCGCGAAAGAATCTATTTCTCAGTTTAAATCATAGAATTGTAAAATCCCGTACAAATCTACATCATGACAAGCACAGCGTCTGATGACATTCAAGCTGCAGGGTCAGATACCCGTCCTCCTATGCTTGATAGGACGGATTATGAGTCATGGACACAAAGAATTCGACTCTACTGCTTGGGCAAAGAAAATGGATTTAGCATTCTTAAATCCATTGATGAAGGACCATTTCAAATGGGCACCACTCGTGATGCTGTGGCTACTGCTGAGGATGGAACGGTCACTCTTGGGATCGATAGGCCACGTGAATACAATGATCTGAATGAGGAAGAAAAGAAGCGGTATGATGCTGACATCCGAGCTTCCAATATTGTAATTCAAGGCTTGCCCAAAGATGTTTACAAACTCATCAACTTCAACACTGAAGCCAAAGCCGTTTGGGACAATGTCAAAATGCTTCTGGCTGGATCAAAATTAACAATAGAAGATCGTGAGTCGCAACTGTATGATGAGTTTGAGCACTTCAAGATGAACCCCGGTGAAAACATCACTGATTACTATGTGAGGTTTCACAAGCTGGTAAACGAATGGAGAATTATCAGAATGACTATGCCAAACATCCAACTCAACTCCAAGTTCGTGAACATGTCACCTGAATGGGACAGATTTGTCACTGCAGTCAAGCTCAACAAAGGTCTGAGGCAGACCAATTATGAACAGCTATATGCTTACCTTCAACAGCATGAAAAGCATGCTGTTTATGATCGTCTACTCAGAGAGAAACTTAATCCAACAACAACAACAACAACAAATGATCCACTAGCATTGGTCTCACATGTTCAATCATACAATCAACCACAACTTGATCAAGTTTATCATCACCCTGCTTCATCAAAGAATCAATCTTCATTTCCCCAATCATCAGTGCATCCACCAACTGCTATGAAACCCCAGCTAGATTCAGGGTATTCTTTCACTGATCAGAGGATTGATGATCTTTCCAATCAAGTCTCCTTGCTTGTTCAACAGTTCCGAGCAACACTCCCTCAAACTAACAACCAACTTCGAACTTCCTCAAACCCACGTAATCAAGCAACTGTTGAAGATGGAAAAATTATTGTTCAAAATGTTCAGGGAAGACAAAATGTGAATCCAAGGCATGTTGGTAGGGGGAATATGCAAAACAGAGTTGGAAATGTAAACCAAGGAAAAGGAAGGCAAGCAAAGTGTTACAACTGTGGTGGGTTGGGACACATAGCTAGGAATTGCAATCAGCCCAAGCGTCCTCAGAACTCTGATTACTTCAAGGACAAGATGTTGCTGATGCAAGCTCAGGAGAAGGGAGCAGTTCTGGATGAGGAAGAGCTTTTGTTCCTTGCTGGTGATGGGGGAAACACATTTGATGCAGATGTGGATGACGAACCGGTTCAAGATATGGCCCTCAATGACCCAAACATATTCCAAGCCGAAGATTGTGATGCATTTGATTCGGATGTTGATGATGAGCCGACTGCTCAAACCATCTTTATGGCCAACCTATCTTCTTTGGCATCATCATCTCATCAAGCTAGTTCTTCCAATCCATCCATCATATCTGAGGTACTAAAGCTATATGATACATATAACATGGTAGATGAACAGAAGATTCCTATAGAAGTACAACAGACAGACGATGTTGAATCAGATATTGTTAATATGGGAAACAGCAATGTTATTTCATATGAACAATATGTGAATCACAACGACGTGTCTGATGTATCAAGTAGTGCATCTTCTGTTGTAAATAATGCTTGTGAGTTGCATGAAAACACTGTGTTTATCCCAGATGACACCTTGACCACTAGGCTTAATATATATAAAGATCAGGTAGCAATTTATGAACAACGTGCAAAATTTGAGCTAACTGTACGAGAACAGGAAATGGATAGTCAAATGCGTACATTTGTAACAGAACGTAATTTAAGGGAAGAAACATTGAAAAAGGAGTTAGATTCTTTAAGAAAACAACTTAATCAAATTGTTAAGCAAAAACAGGAGATCCAAGAAAGTGTAATTACACTAAAACAGGATTTCAAAGAAAAAGAATCAAAACTTTTAAATGATTTTTTCAGACTTGAAACGTTAAAAAATAAGATAGAAAACAAGTTGTACACACAAGACCAGACTAGACAAATTGCTCAAATGATGCAAAAGCATAAAAAAGCTGTGTGATAAACATAGTGAATATAATGTAGGTGAACCTAAGTTAGCTTACCTTAGGAGCGCTAAAGTGGCCCAACCTGCCTTATATGATGGAAACGAATTGCTTAAGCCTAGTCATGCACCACCTGATGTGTCCTCCTTAGAAGAAAGTAATGAGATAGAAGTGATCAAGAGAGAAAAGATGAATGAAAAGATGAAGGATCCCAAATGTATAGCCAAACGAATCATAGTCAAACCACATGATTACTATGAGGAAAACTGTTTGACTGTTTTTGCACCTCAAACCAAGTTGACGCCTGAACAAATATTTTGGTCCTTGGACGTAGAAAAGAGAAAAGCAGAAGCACTTAAAGCCGAAACTCCACCCTTTAGGAAAATAGCGGCTGCAACGGTGTATCCTCCCAATACACCTAGGCACTTAGTTCCGTTAACTCTTCCCACAGAATGTAAAACTCTAATTAGCATATATGTCCTTAGTCAACTATTTGCTGATTTTGATAAAACTTGTAAAAAGAGAATTACGCCAACGGGAATTACTGAAGGGGGAAGGGGTTTTGAATTAACAAAAGAGTGCTACTTAACTGAGGTCATACCATTCTTTAAACTTCTTAAGGAACATTTTGAGGGCATGCAAAAAACCCTTAAAACTGAGGTCAGAGAAATGAAAGAAGTGTTTAAAGATATGGAAAATGAGGTATCCCAACATGCGATAGAACTTAAGAGTCGTGAGATTGAGAGAAAGAACATTCTCATCACCAATGAGAATTTGATTGCTAGATGTATTACTCAGGATGTATTTTATACTGCTACTGATTCTACATTAAATGCTTGTCAATTTCATGAGTTGTCTATTGCATTGAACGTTACCCAGAATCGTGTTGTTGAGCTTGAGGGGGAGAATTTGAAATTGCATGAAAAAATTCAAAATGATGACCATGATAACATGGTCAGGCGCTTTTCAAAACTAGAGGTTGATAATCTTAATTTGCAACTAAAGTATCAACATTTAGAAGAAAGAAGTAAAATCTCAAATGCCAAGACATCTTTGGATGCTCCTGAATTTGATGCATATTTTGAATTAAACAAACGTGATGAAAAAATTCAAGCTCACAGTAACACAATTCGACAATTGAGGGCTCAAATTGCCCAATTAAAGTCAAATAAGAGTGAAGTAATTGGCACCCATAAATCAGTGCCTTTAGATTCTCAGAATTTTCAATACCAAGACACCATTAATAAGTTACACCATGAAAATGAGTGTTTTCGAGCTGAAAATTCAAAAATCAAACAGCATTACAAAGAGTTATATGACTCAATTAAAATCACACGAAACAATCACAATGAAAAGATAACTGCTTTGCAAAATGAGATAGAGAATCTAAAGACTCAGGTGAAAGGGAAAATACCAATTATCACTAGTGATAATGTTGTTCCAAAGGTTTCTGCTTGTAGTAAGTATGCTGTTGATGTTGTGCCTATTCCATTTCCCCTTAAGAAAAATAGGTCTGCCCATCAAATATATCTCAATCACCTTAAGGATAGCCTTGATACCCTTCGTGAGATCGTAGAAGAGGATAGAATAGATAAACCACTTGATAGTGCAGTTGTAGATGCATGCTTCCTTACTAAACGGTCTCATAAACTTTTAGAATACGTCATTGGCACAAGTCCTAAGATTGATAACAAAAGAGATAGACCTGCTGCATCATCCTCTACTACTAAGAACAAGCATGTAACCTTTGATGTACCACTGAGAACATCTGAACCCAGCACATCAAAACCGTAAAAACAAATGACAGTGAAACACACTAATGTTCCCATCATTGCTACTATAGGAGTAAACTGTGACACCAAAGCTAGCGGGTCAAAGCCTAGTCGCAATGCCAGGAAAGATAGGACTGCGCCGGCTAAGAGTGTTCAGGAGAAGAAAGTAGAAGTCCATCCTAAGAACAATAAGTTTGCTTTGAATAGAATGAATCATGTTGATTCTAGTATTAGCTTTAAGTGTAGTGTAATTAATTCGAATTTTAATGCTGTTTGCAAAACATGTAATGAATGTTTAATTTCTGGTAATCATGATGATTGTGTTGTGTGATTTTTGATGTCTCCCAAACGATCCCCAGTTAAGAATATTAGGAAAACTGATATGAGTAAGCAAATTTGGAAAGCAACAGGAAAGATGTTTACTAATGTTGGTTATCAATGGAAGCCCACTGGAAGAAAATTCACTTTAGGAGATCAGTGCCCCTTAACTAGAATGACTAATCATAAGGCAGTGAATGTTAAGGAATGGAGGCCAACTGGTCGAATTTTCCCTTTAGTGACACAATGCCCTGCAACTAGGTCAATTGCATCTACTAGTGAAGTTTCCACTGTGAATACCATAGCATCTATAATTCCTGTAGTTCCAGAATTTGCGTGTGCTAACCAAACGGACCCCAATTTCACGTGGGGATCCACCTTTTTTAGTTATCCATCGCTGCATCCTTGGGTATTTGGACTCATGCTGCTCAAAACATATGACCGGGGATCGCTCATGGCTCAAGAATTTCGTGAAAAAGTTTATCGGGACAGTTAGATTCGGGAACGACCATTTTGGGGCAATTATGGGTTATGGAGATTATGTGTTTGGCGACAGTGTAATTTCCCGGGTATACTACGTGGAAGGACTAGGGCACAATTTGTTTTCTGTTGGTCAATTTTGTGATTCCGATCTTGAAGTTGCTTTCAGAAAACACACATGTTTCGTCAGAGAGTTGGATGGTATTGATCTTCTTAAAGGCAGTCGTGGCTCCAATCTATACACCATCTCTATTGAAGAAATGATGAGGTCCTCTCCTATTTGCTTGCTTTCAAAGGCCTCAAAGACCAAATCTTGGATTTGGCACCGTCGTTTAAATCACTTGAACTTCGGTACCATAAATTGCTAGGATCCTGGACACACGATTAAGGTGGTTAAACCTTGTGACTTTGTGTGTATGATATGTTGTGTTAAAATGATTAAGTGCGCGGAATTCACTCAACCAAACTTAGAAGGTTGTGTATGTTATGGAAATGGAATTGTTATGTTTGTTAGTTAGCAATGAACACATAAAGATTATCACCAAACGATTCAATATTATTAAAGATAATAATACGAGTGATCTTGAACTATCACTAGGGTTACAATATCACCAAACGTTTTTGTGTTTGTTCTTATCTAACAGTTATATGTTCTTGCAAAATAACATATGCATAGATACTTGACTACTACACTAAATATCACTTGACTGAGATCTCTTTTATAGTCCAAAAGATCTTTACATATTGCTTAAAGTCTTAGCCGACTTACTTTGTTAACTTATCCTTTTGAGTGTCAGTACATAAGATACAACATGTATCTATGTATACAACTTGTTAACTAAGCACATGGGGTAAGATATTATCTACCGTATATTGTTGACCAAAATACAATAAATATCTTTTTGATCTTATCCACTCAGCAGCAGAATGTTCACTATCAGGAGCAACGAGTTATCGCTATCAGCAGGAACAAGTATCATTAGCAGCAGGATCAATCAGCAGAATGCTAAGCCTATCAGCAGAATGTTTTATCACTAACAGCAGAGTGAAATGTTCTATCAGCAGGAACAACATTAACAGCAGGAACCATTTGCACTAGCAGCAGAATTACACTTAGAGTATTTCTTGGATTAGAACCCGATATTAGACATCTTGAATATTTAATTCCCAACAATCCTCCCCTAAACATGTGAATTCATTCAACATGTTTCTGAATTAAATCATGGATTGAAGATCTTTCAAACACTTATGTTCTTCAAGATTGAATATCTTCTCAGTAATTCATCTACTTTGCTCTTCTTTGACTTTAACAATATCAAAACATATTGAACCAATCTTGGACTAAAAGATGGTGCAATTTCCTTGGATGGAGGAATTATAAGAGGCAATGATGCTGTGTATCTTGGATGCTTGTTTCAACAAGTGAAATCATCTAACCAGCATGTCTTTGAAGTGAAATTGAAACTTTTCTTCGTTTGATCTAGATAGAACTTTCTCCTTTGGAATGCTTCATCCCTTCTGAATATATATAATACTCCAGAATAAGCTCTATTCTTGTCATTTTCAACCTCCATGTCATCTTGTATGCTCTTGTCTTCTCCTTCCATATATTGGTTTTTCTTCCATTCTAGGCTATTATTTCCTCCCCTGAGATTGTTACCTCCCCTGAAGTAAATAACTTTTGTTTCCTCCCCTTGTTTGGAAGATCTCACTATGTACCTTTGACTGATCCATTAATGTGAACTTGTTGTCAGACAATGTTGTACATGAAGCCATCAATTCCTTAAGAGTTTAAGTTACTGCCCCTCATCACTTCTGGGTGTGTTAACTCCTATGAGAGGTGAATTAGTGGACATTTCGATTCATGATCCATCAATGGATGGTTTTTGTGAATCCTTGAAAATCCTTTTAAGAAATCATTTGACTTAGTAGTATGTTCATGATTTTAGAATTGAAAAATCATACTACTTTCAACCATTTTGAAGGAACCAAGTGTATAACAGACACTTAATCAGCATTTCGGTTTAAAGCAACCTCTGGTTGTGTGAGAACCAATATTTTTCAGTTATAAATAACTGCCTGTGTAAAGATAAATCTATTCAAAAGATTTTCTTGACAGGGTTTCCAGCTCATAGTAATTGTTGCCTCTAACACAAGTGTTAGATTCACTTTCACTAGCTGTTCTTTCTATCAGATGTCCTCAGACTTGCACATTATACTTAAAAGTATAAAATGATAGAAAGTGAGTTGCATCAGTTACTATCTGATCAACTAAGTCATCAATTCAATGTGAAATATCATAACTAGATTTCAAGAAAGAAGTTTTAAGGAGGTTTGAATTCCCAAACTCAGTCCATCATAAACCTATTATGTTCAGTAGCTAATATCTCAATTCTGCTGTTTCCATTTCACTTGAAAACATCCTTTGTGTTGACATATTCATACCTGAAATTGTTAGTCTAAAACCAAAAGAACAAAATACAAAGTACTTGTCTTGCATTAGTATAATCATAAGACCAACTATATGAATAACACAATTTAAATTTGTACTATTAGCACAAACTTTTGTAATAACAGTAGTATTAGATAAATCAACAGCAACAACAAAAATTTATTTACAAAAACACATCATATTGAAAATTTAAAGATTAAGCATTTCAATACTTGCTACCAAGTACTGAAACCTTGAAACAACAAAAGCTTTTGTTAGCAGATCTGCAAAATTATGTTCTGAATCAATTTTAAGAACTTGAATTAATCTTTTCTCATTGCAGTCTCTTATAAAGTGATGTCTAATTTCAATGTGTCTTGTTTTAGAATGTTGCACTGGATTTTTAATAATACAAATTGTATTACTATTATCAATATGAATAACAGTGTTTAAGAAATTGTACCCATAATCAAGGAGTTGGTTTTGAAGCCATAGAACTTGACTAGAGCAACTTGCAGCAGCTATGTATTCAGCTTCAGTTGTTGAATTTGCCACACTGGTTTGCTTCTTACACTGCCATGAGACAAGTCTACACCAAAGGAATTGACATCCACCAGTTGTTGACTTTCTGTCCAAGCTAGCACCAGCATAATCACTATCCGAATATGCTACCAAGTCAAAAGGAGATTCTCTAGAATACCATATACCCAACCTTGGTTGACCTTTGAGATATCTAAAAATTCTCTTGACTGCAGTTAAATGAGAAACCTTTGGAGTAACTTGAAATCTTGCACAAACACAAACAGGAAACATGATATCAGGTCTAGATGATGTAAGGTACATCAAAGAGCCTATCATAGATCTGTAAGTGTGTACATCCACACTCTCTCCATCTTCATCTTTCAGAAGGTGCTTCTCAGAGTCCATTGGTGTGCTTGCTATTTTTGAATCAGCAAATTGAAATTTTCTAAGTATCTCTGCAACATATTTGTCTTGACTAATAAATATGCCTTCAGATGATTGCTTAACTTGCAAACCCAAAAAGAATGTAAGTTCTCCCATAGAACTCATTTGAAACTTATCTTTCATAAGCTTCTCAAATTCTAAACACATATCTTTCCTAGTAGATCCAAAGATAATGTCATCCACATACACCTGCACTAACAGAAGATCCTTCTTGTGCTGTTTGATGAAAAGTGTCTGATCAATCTTTCCTCTTTGAAATCCATTTTCTAATAAGTAGGAAGCTAGTGTTGCATACCAAGCTCTTGGTGCCTGATGAAGGCCATATAGAGCTTTCACTACTCTGTACACTTTGTTTGGATGTAATGGGTCAATGAAGCCTGGAGGTTGTGAAACATACACCTCTTGTTCAATTTTGAAGCATAAAGGGCATCAAGAAGCCCTTGTTGGTCTGAAGACTTCAATTGTTGTCTTGTCTTCACACCTGACTGTACATCTCCAATCACATGATCCAGGGAATGAACTTTGTGAATTCTTGATTGTGGAGTAGAAGGAACTTGATAATTTGATGGAAGATTGTTGAAATCCACCTCATTATCTGAGAATTCTGCTTCTTTTGTTTCTGAAGGGCCAGCAGCAGAGTCATTTGGCCGAACAGCAGAATCAGTAAGCTTATCAGCAGAATCATCAGCAGAAACAGATACACTACCAGCAGCAACAGAAATACTACCAGCAGAAACACTTTGTTGTTCTTGAGTTCCATATTCTTTACTTTCATCTTCAACACCTTCTTTAGCTTTGCTAGAAGAAGATTCATCAGTTGTCGAAGTTGATTCCACAAATGAACTTGACCATATTGGCATTATCACATCATTTTGATCTTTCTCTAACTCTGCCTCATTTGTTGTATAAGAACCTGCAAAATCATTAGTTTCTGCAACAAAAGGCACATAATTCATTGAATTGGTTAGATATTCTAGATCAAATAGCCATTTTGGTCCTTGACCTTCTACATTGGATTTGTTTTCTAAAAACTCCACATGTAGATTTTCTTCTACTATTTCTTTTCTTGTGTTGTAAACTTTAAATGCTTTGCTATTAAGAGAATAACCAACAAAGAAACCTTCATCTGCCTTACCATCGAATTTTCCTAAATGGTCTAAGGTATTGAGAATTGTCACATGACATCTAAAAGGTCTAAGAAATCCTATTGCAGGAGTTCTACCATTAAAAAGTTCATATGATGTCTTTTTGTGAGGCTGCACAACTAAAACTCTATTTTGAACATAGCAAGCAGTGTTGAGTGCCTCTGCCCAAAAATTTATTGGTAGCTTAGAATCAGCTAACATTGTTCTAGCAGCTTCAATTAGTGTTCTATTCTTTCTTTCAGCTACACCATTCTGTTGTGGTGTTCTAGCAACACTAAATTCTCTCTTAATACCTTTTTGTTTGCAGAAGTCATCCATAACTCTATTCTTAAACTCTGTCCCATTATCACGTCTAATGACTTTTACTTTCTTGCTTACTTGGTTTTCTATCTGTGTAATGAAGTCCTAAAGGATGCTTGATGTCTCATCCTTAGTGGCTAAAAAGAAAACCCATGTAAATCTACTATAGTCATCAGTAATAACTAGACAATATCTCTTATGCATTATGCTCATTATTGAAACAGGTCCAAATAAGTCCATATGTAGCATAAACAAAAACTGATTGATAGAGTTAAAAATCTTGGGCTTACAAGTGGCTTTGTGTTGTTTGCCTTTTAGACAAGCAATGCATGTTTGATCATTTTCAAATCTTTTGTGAGGTAAACCTCTTACCAAACCATTCTTAACAATTTTATTTATGGTTTTGAAGTTAATATGACCAAGCCTTCTATGCCATTTCATTGATTCATCCAATGAGGCCTTTGCAACAAGACAAGTTAAATTCTTTTTAGGAATAATATTCTTTATGTCTACACTGTACATATTGCCCTTTCTAAGAATTCTAAGAAGTACTTGACTTTCATCAGGCATTGATGAGTGTCTAAATACTCATCATTTCTGTCACATTTAAACTACAGAAACAGTCAAAAATACTTTAAAAAGTCTAAAAATGTATAAAAATATCATCTGACTGTGTTTTTATAAGTTTCAGGGAAAAACAAACAATAAATGGCATAATTTGCATTTTAGTCCCTGAACTTTCAGAATTTGGCAAATCTAGTCCCTAGAATCTAAAAAAAAGTGGAATTTATCATTCAAGGTCCCTAAAATAATCTTAATTGTCAAATTTGGTCCTTGAATGATTGTTTGAGCAAATATTACAAAAAGGTCCCTCAATTTTGAAAAGTGTCAAAAATGGTCCCTGGGTTATTTAAAATGGAAAATTAATAATTAAAACCCTTGTACTATTTAAACTTGGCAATATTTACCCTTGTGATAACTTTGGAATAATTACAGGATGGTCCTTGGAATTTCAGAAATGACAAATTTGGTCCCTATGTTTAACCAAATCCGGATCTAAACTATCCCTAAAAATCCAAATCCAATATTCACTAAACCCAATATTCACTAAACCCAGCCTACCCAATTACCCAAGCCCAAACACAAACCAGCCCAACACCCTTTTAAATAAAACGGGGTTTGACCCCAGTCAAACTCCCAAAAACCGCCAACACTGTTCACCCTTCACCTCCACCTCTGAAACACCAAAACCAGGGTGGTTTTTAGCCACCTCACCCTTCCAACTCATCACCCTAGTCACTAATCTCTCCCCTCCACCTCCACAAGCACCCAAATTTCCTTAATTGAGATAACCTGCTCAAATTACTTTTATCCTGATTTCCCGCCAAAATGCCAAGTGGTCGAATCTGATGAATTCTTGGAAATCAATGGCTCAGATGAAGTGGGAAAGGCTCAGAGGTCGACAAGGGATGCTTTAAAGGTCAATGGGGAAGCAATGGAGAAAATAAGTAGTGTACTTAGTATAATTTAGTTTTGTTTATGTCGTATAATAAAATTTCAGGTTTCTAGTGTTTAATTTAGCTTTTAAGCATTGTATTCCATATTTCCAGTGTACTCTAAGTCTTTTTCAATAATCAATTTCAAGTTTTCATTTCAATCTCAGTGTTTGCAATTTTCAATTTATTTCAAAAATCCCATGTTTGTGAATGTTATTATTAATGTTATTTCTGGACTTAATAGGATCATATAAGCTCCTATAAAGCTTATTCAAGCTTTTAGTAACCTTAAAAACCAGTTTAGTATAAAAAACCAAAAATACCAAAAAAAAATCTCATAAATAGCTAATAAATCACAAATCAGTGGTAATGATGCAAGCAAGGAGCAGGGGAAATAATGGATTGCCCCTGGTTTAGAGTCTCAGGGGAGGCCATAGGTTGTGTTTGATCATTGGTAATTGATTCTCAGTTTGTGGCCTGAATTCAAGTTGTAAGCATATTTCTTGATTTTTGGCATAATCTGTATTTGTTCTTATATCAGTGTAATCTTTCTTGTTTCATGCTTAGTTGGTAATTGTTAGTGATAATATAGAATAATACAGGTAGTTTGTTTATTGAATATCTTAGTTGCTAGTTATATCATTTAGACAGTCAAAATTGCATAACTGTGATAGTTGAGTAGTTGTTGTTATTGACTGTGTTCTTGTGTTCATTTGATCTTATAACATCAGTAAAAAGTGTTTGAAATCAGTTTCATGTTATAGCTTGTTGTTGTGCAACACTAATCAAAAAAACAGTCCTTGCTAAGGGTTGTTTGGATTAACTGATTATCTGTGATCAAAGCTGTTTAAGTTGTTGCTATTAGTTGATACAAGTTTCTTTAGGTCTCAGTAGGTCATTGAAGTCATAAAATATAGTTGCCTTTTGTTAAAAAGTCAAAACTCACTTAATCTCATCATATGTGTTAACTGTTAGCATATTAGGATCCATAATCACTCAAATCTTGTCATTAGTTGTTAGGTTAGCTTAAAATAGTCTCATTACACCATATCACACCATAATTAATCAGTAGTAATCAATAGAATCTCAGCCAAGTCAATTTTCTTGTTTTGCTGCAAAAGTCAACTGCATCAGCAGACTCATGGTTTTTGGTTGCTGATCTAGCATTAAATTGGACTTCAATTGGAATTGTAATGATAGGGCTTTTGTGATTTTTAGATAGCTCATAAGCCAGTCTAACTTTTGCCCCCCTAATATTGAATCTCAGTGCTTATTTATTAGCTTAAATCTGCCCTGCAAGTTGGCCTGTTTCATGCATTTTCTGTTTTGAATTTTACAAGCAGCCAAGGATCAAATCTGTTAATCTCTTGTGCTAATTTGTAGTTTTAAGTTGTTTTAAGCTTATCTTAGTGTATTAAGCTTGTTCTGATCATTTGGCCAATTTTACTGCTTATTTGCTTATTTTTGGCTTATTAGCTTATTGCTTATTAGCCCAAATCTGCTTATTGGGCCTTGTCAGCTTTTCATTTTATTTTTCCCAGCTTCCTTATAATATTTTAGCATTATCTGTAATTTTTCATAATTTTCTGATCAGTTTTAATATTTTTAATCATTTTAAGTAGTTTTTAATAGTAATTAAATCATAATAAATAGAAAAATAATCAAAAAAATATAATTCCAATTTTCATAATTTTCTTTTGTCATTTTTAATCTAGGAAAAATATAAAAATATTTTTAGGACTTAAAAAAAAACGAAATAGAAATATAGTGATAGCTTCTATTTAATAGAATTTATCTTTTTAAATTTTAATTAAGTAATTTTCATTTTTATAATTTTCTTAGCTTCTTATTACTTTAAAGTATTTATAGAAAAATTTTCATATTTTTCTTTGATCTTTTAGTATTAATTAGAATTTTAATTAGTTTAAATAATTATTAAATAGTTTTTAATTAATAATAATTAATTAATAAGTTAAATAAATAAATTTCTTTTTCCAATAATTTTCTTTTATTATTAGGGTTGTAAAAATATAAATTTCATATTCGTAGGCTTTTTATTTCTTAAAACTCACTTTTTATTTGGTACGTTTACGTTTATTTAAATTTAAACGTACGGTTTTAGGTTTTTATACGTTTCTAGTTAAATTGTTTTTGCATCCTTGTTTATATAGCTTGGTTAAAGCTATTTTCTTATCTAATTAGTGTAATCAAAATCATAATCCCTTTTTCTGTTCAATAACACTTGATCACAATCCGTTTTTAAGCACAATTTCACACTTCGCTGGGACTTAAACGACCCGGGGATAAAACTATACTCCTTGGATTATTGCATTGTGTCCTTGATAGTTTGACTTTGTTTGACCACATCCGTGGTTGATTTAAGTTGACTGTTTAGAGCCGATCAAATTTTGGCGCCGCTGCCGGGGAGGTGTGCAGCGTGTTCTAAACGTTTTGCAGTATCGTGTCTTTGAACCCCAATCTGTGAATATCTTTTCTCTCTTGTATATTTATCATATATAAAGCAAAACGCTTGTGAAGTTAACTCATTTAACGGATCAAGCACCAAAAATATCGTATTCCCATTCCCCATAAACCATATAAAAAACAAAAATATTTTCTTTTCTTTTCTATATATACTATCATATAAAAAATAAAAACATCAAAAATATTTTCCATTTTCTGTGTTAAATAATAAACAAATAATAAAAATTAACCATCGAGAACCAAGACTGAGCACTACCTAACTGGGGTGCGGCCATAATAAGTTCCCAAACCTAAGATAAAAACTTGCCTTTGTATCACTTGCGAATATCGGCTCACCTTTAATTGATAAACAAACTCTAACGGAGGTTCTAGGATAGTCTGACATTAAATTGTCGGACTGAAAGAAGCGGGTTTTTAAGGAGCGTAACTGCCCACCTTTGCTTCTCCGCCACTCTGTGCGTTTGTCAGTTAGAGAGCTACCGTACGCCTGTTGATTATTGGTTTAAGTTCACTTGTGTTTTTTCTCGATCTTGATTTTTAATAGAAAAATTTTGTTTTCATAAAATCCAAAAAGAATCTTCTTACCCTTTTCTGAGTTTCCTCCACTATAAAGGATTCTTAGACTCGTCTTAGTGCATGCGCACTCGTTCTTCTAGGTCATCAAGCCCTCTCCGTGAGCTTGGAAACATACCTCGAAGGCGTCGTAGACGTTCTGCCCCATCAGTCGTATCTGAGGAACGTACTGATCCTGTCGTCATGGCAGAATTGCCAATGAATGAGCTTCTCCAGGCACCCATTGAGGGTTATGGAGATGCCATTGTTGTTCCAGCTATTGTAGCTGAGAGTTTTGAGCTCAAAACCGGGTTACTGAATCTTGTAACCTCAAGCCAATTCTATGGTTTTGAGAGGGATGATCCTCATGCTCACATTCGATGGTTTAACAAGATTACATCTACCATCAAATATAAAAACATCCCTGCTAGCTCAATCAAACTTCTTCTATTCCCATTTTCTCTCGAGGGACAAGCCCGGATATGGCTTGAAAAAACAACCCCCTCGTTCAATTGAGACATGGGAGGACTTAGTCACAAAGTTTGTAAACGAATTTTTTCCACCGTCTAGAACAACAAGTCTTAAAAATGAAATTATCAAATTTACACAAAGATTTGATGAATCGTTTAGTGACGCGTGGGATCGTTACAAAGAATTGCTTCGTAAATGTCCTCATCATGGTTTTACCGAGTTAATGCAAATCGACACTTTCTATAATGGAGTGAGCCAATCTGACCAAGATTCTCTCAATGCCTCCTCAGGAGGTAACTTTTTGAGCAGAACTGTCAAAGAAGCTTTAGCAATTATTGAAAATAAGTCTAAGGTCCGTACTGCACGAACAAAGCCATATCATTCTCAGGCTATTGCCGGTCCTTCTACTTCATCTCCCGTGAGTACTTCTAGCACCGATGCTAAGATTGACAAACTCACGGATGCTATTCAAGCTTTGGTTCTCTCAAGCCAAAAGAAAGTCACTTTCACACAAACTCCTTCACATGCTGAAGTGAAGAAAGTGGAAGTCTGTGTTACTTGTGGTGGCCCTCACGCATACTACGACTGTACTGCCACTGATGGTAGTCCTTTTGAAGTTAATGCTATAGCCGGTACTTCAAATCAAGGGGGTAATCAATACCGTCCTCAAATGGAACCATACCGAGCTAGCACCTACCAAGGACCACCCGGTTTTAATCAGAACCAGAATTTGCAAAACCGGAACCAAAATCAACCTCGAATGAACCAAGGTTATCAAAACCAAGGGAATTTCAATTCTGGACAAAATCAAGGTTTCCAACACCAAGGAAACTTTAACCGAAACAATTCCAACCAGGGAAATCATTTTCAGGGAAATGGTAATCCAAATCAAGGGAATTTTCAACCTCAAGGTTATAATCAAAATAACCGAATGCAAAATTTCCCTAATCAACATCAAGCCATTCCAGCCCAACATCCATCATCTGATGAGTTGTTGAGGCAGTTCATGAAAGCTCAAGAGGACACAAACAGGTTGTTGGTCAGCCAGATCTCAGAGATTAAAAAATCTTTAAATGATCAACCTTCGGGCTCAGGAAAACTTCCGAGCAACACGATCGCTAACCCGAAGGGCGATGCTAAGGCGATCACAACCCGAAGTGGTGTTTCATATGAGGGACCCACTATTTCCACTACCACTTCTTCTTCTTCCCCCAAGGTAGTGGGAAGTGAGCCTGAGGTGACCAAGGACCAGGTACTTCCTTCTAATAACGGAGGTACCAACAACGTCCAGCCTCCAGTTGTCCCGAAACCCAAGACTAAACCTCAAGTTGTCTTTGAACATCCTGAAACCCCGGTTGAAGACCCTAAATCCAAAACTTCTATTCCCTACCCATCACGTTTAAATGAGCAAAAGCTCCGCGAAAAAGCTAGTCAACAAATGGATAAATTCTTCCAAATTTTCCAAGAATTACACTTTGACATAAGCTTTGCGGATGCTATCATTCTGATGCCCAAGTTTGCATCCACAATCAAACACTTGTTGAGCAACAAGGAAAAACTGTTTGAGATGGAAAAGACTCCATTAAATGAGAACTGCTCAGCAGTTATCTTGAAAAAGCTTCCCGAGAAGCTTGGAGATCCTGGAAGGTTTCTACTACCTTGTGTCTTTCCAGGAATGGTTGAATGCTATGCCTTGGCCGATCTTGGTGCAAGCATCAACCTGATGCCTAAATCAGTATGGAAGAAACTCTCTCTTCCTGAACTTACTCCTACCTGCATGACTCTCGAGCTTGCAGATCGTTCAATATCTCGTCCGCTTGGCATTGCTGAGGACGTATTTGTGAAAGTAGGAAAGTTCCATTTTCCAGCTGACTTTGTGGTTGTGGATTTCGATGCTGATTCCAGGGTTCCTCTCATTCTTGGAAGAGGATTCCTAAGAACGGGCCGTGCTCTCATAGATGTATTTGAGCATGAAATCACATTACGTGTGGGTCATGAAGCTGTTACCTTTAACCTCGATCAAACTTCGAGGTACTCCTCAAATTATGATTCTGAATCGGTTAACCGAATCGATGTCATTGATATTGTTTCAGAGGAGTATTCTCAAGAGTTTCTTGGTTATTCTGATAATTCTGTGAGTGGGGAAACCACCACATCTTCTTTACCTGGCATTTCCGACTCTTCCCCTTCTCTCACTCCGTTTGAGGGAGGTGATTTCAATTTGGAAGAGATCGATGATTTTCTCAAGTGTGATTCATTCCTAGAGGGGATTGATGACGCTGAGATTGATCTGGAGGGAGATATTCTTCTTCTTGAGACATTGTTAAATCAGGACAATTCTCCTCCACTCCCTCCCGTTGAATTTCATAAAGAGGAAATCAGATCAGTTGAGAAAACTGATGAATTTCCTGAGGTCGAACTCAAAGACTTACCGCCTCATCTTGAGTACGCATTCTTGGAGGGTGATGATAAATTACCCGTCATTATTGCTAAAGACTTAAGTGATGAGGAAAAGACTGCTCTAATAAAGGTCTTAAAGTCACACAAGCAAGCCATTGCTTGGAAACTCTCCGACATAAAGGGTATTGACCCTGAATTTTGTACTCACAAGATTTTAATGGAGGATGACTTTAAACCAGCAGTCCAACATCAAAGAAGGGTGAATCCTAAAATCCACGATGTTATCAAACAAGAGGTTCTCAAACTTCTTGATGCAGGATTGATTTATCCCATCTCTGATAGTCCTTGGGTTAGTCCCATTCACTGTGTTCCAAAAAAAGGTGGCATGACTGTTGTCACGAATGATGAAAATGAGTTGATTCCAACTCGACTGGTTACGGGGTGGCGTGTTTGTATTGACTATCGTAAGTTAAATGATGCCACCCGCAAAGACCATTTTCCTCTGCCTTTTATGGATCAGATGCTTGAGAGATTAGCAGGGAACGATTACTATTGTTTCCTTGATGGTTTCTCGGGTTATTTTCAAATTCCCATTGATCCACAGGATCAAGAAAAAACTACCTTCACATGCCCTTATGGAACCTTTGCTTATAAACGTATGCCTTTCGGCTTATGTAATGCTCCAGGCACATTCCAGAGGTGTATGATGGCTATATTTACCGACATGATCGGTAAAACAATGGAGGTCTTTATGGATGACTTCTCGGTCATTGGGGATTCATTCCAAGCATGTCTCTCCAATTTAGAAAACATGTTGAAAAGGTGTAAAGACACCAATCTTTGTCTAAATTGGGAGAAGAGTCATTTTATGGTCAGAGAGGGCATTGTCCTCGGCCATAAGATATCAAAGAACGGGATTGAGGTTGACAGAGCTAAAGTTGATGTCATTGGTAAATTACCTCATCCCACTACCGTCAAAGGTATTAGGAGTTTTCTGGGTCATGCCGGTTTCTATCGTAGATTCATACAAGATTTTTCTAAAATCGCCCGGCCTATGACTCATCTCCTTGAAAAGGATGCTCCTTTTATCTTCTCACCTGAGTGCATAAAAGCTTTTGAAATACTAAAGAAAAAGCTTACTGAGGCACCCATTCTAGTTGCCCCCGACTGGGATTTTCCCTTTGAACTCATGTGCGATGCAAGTGATTTTGCAATCGGTGCAGTCCTAGGGCAACGAAAAGCCAAACATTTTCAGCCTATCCACTACGCAAGTAAAACAATGACTGAAGCTCAAACTCATTACACCACTACAGAAAAAGAATTATTGGCTGTGGTGTATGCCTTTGAGAAGTTTCGGCCATATTTGATCTTGACAAAATGTGTAGTGTATACGGATCACTCGGCTCTTAAATATCTCTTTGCAAAACAAGATGCAAAGCCGAGATTACTCCGTTGGGTTCTCCTTCTGCAAGAATTTGATATCATTATACGTGATAAAAAAGGAGCTGAGAACCTAGCTGCTGATCATTTATCCCGATTAGAGAACCCACACCAAGATGTCTTCGAGAAAAAGGAAATAAATGAAACATTTCCTCTCGAGACGCTCAATGCGGTTACTTTTCGTGGAGATTTTACCACCCCATGGTTTGCTGACTTCGCAAATTACCATGCGGGTAACTTCATAGTGAAAGGGATGTCGACCCAGCAGAAGAATAAATTCTTCAAAGATGTTAAACATTATTTCTGGGACGACCCCTACTTGTTCAAAATCTGTGCGGATCAAGTCATCCGACGGTGTGTTTATGGACAGGAAGCTATTGACATTCTCAAAGCTTGCCATGCTGGACCCACGGGGGGCCATCATAGTCCAAACTACACCGCCAAAAAGGTGTTTGATTCCGGCTTTTATTGGCCCACGATCTATAAGGATGCCCAAGAACTCATAAAAACTTGTGAAGCTTGTCAGCGTCACGGAAATATTTCACAACGAAATGAAATGCCACAAAATGCAATTCAAGTCTGTGAAATCTTTGATGTCTGGGGCATCGACTTTATGGGGCCATTTCCATCATCTCGAGGAAACAAATACATTCTCGTGGCTGTTGACTATTTGTCAAAATGGGTTGAAGCAAAAGCTTTACCCACTAATGATGCCCGAGTTGTTGTAAAATTCCTTAAAGATCTTTTTGCCCGTTTTGGAACTCCACGTGCTATAATCAGTGATCGTGGTACGCATTTCTGTAATGACAAATTTGATAAAGTCATGCAAAAGTATGGTGTAACTCACCGTCTTTCTACTGCGTATCACCCACAAACAAGTGGGCAAGTTGAAGTTTCAAATCGGGGTATTAAAAGAATCTTAGAAAGGACTGTAGGAGAAAATCGTGCCTCCTGGTCGGATAAACTGGATGATGCACTATGGGCCTTTCGTACAGCTTACAAAACACCCATCGGGTGTACACCTTACAAGCTTGTGTACGGAAAGGCATGTCATCTTCCTATCGAATTAGAGCACAAAGCCTACTGGGCCTTGAAACATGCTAACTTTGACCTTCAAACTGCGGGTGATCACCGTAAAGTTCAAATGAATGAATTAAATGAACTGCGTGATCAATCATACGAGAACTCTTTGATTTATAAAGAAAAGACAAAGAAGATTCATGACTCAAAAATCAAGAACCGCGTTTTCAACGTTGGTGATCGAGTCCTTCTTTTCAATTCAAGATTGAAGATTTTCTCGGGAAAACTCAAATCCCGTTGGTCTGGTCCATTCACTGTTACAAAAGTTTATTCATATGGTACCGTTGAATTATCTCAAAATGACGGACCAAATTTCAAAGTGAATGGTCATCGGTTAAAACACTATTTTGGAGAGGACATACCATTTATGGTTGTCCCGGATCTTCAAACTTTCCCCATGAACCAATGAATGCGGGGATCGAGTCAAGCTAGTGACTCGGTGATCAAAAACATTAGCAAAACATGGGTTCTCACCCGTGTCTCTGTTTTCTTTCTCTTTTCTACTACCTAGTGTGGGGGAGATGGTCCCTTCCACTTACTTCCCCGTAGACTTTTAAATTGCTTTTTCTCCCGGGCTGTTCAGGAGCACTTTATTACAGTTGGCCGTTCACAAGCGGTTAGCTAGCGTGATAAACCTGACTGTTCGGGAGGAATCAACTTAATTCGGGGTCGAGTCAGGCTAGTGACTCGGTGATAAAAAACATTAGCCCGCACCATATGGGTTTTCACCCATATATTCTGACTTCTTTCTATTTTCTACCACCCAAGTTTGGAGGAATGCCCCACAGGTTGTATATATGTAAGTATTTCAGTTTCATGTAAAAAAAAAAAAAAAAAAAAAAAATATATATATATATATATATATATATATAAAATAGAGGGAATTTGCATGCCTTAACGGCTTAAATGCAAATTAAATAAAAATAAAATAAATATGTATATAAAAATAATGGCTATTCAGTATTTCCCTTTTACGTTCTAAGTGTTGGTTTAACAGCCGGTTCTTTGAATATTGAGGGCAATATTCAGTTCTAAGTGTGGGGGGGGGGAAATTCTAGCGAATTTTATCAAATGTATCATCTAGCACCCCCATTTTAGCCAAAATTTTAAAATTTTTTTTTCTCACTTAGAACTCAGAAAATGGTTATCAGTCCGCCATGTCTAACCCACATAAGGATTGGCTAATCCCGGAGCAAACGGCTCTGGGTAAAGATATATCAAATCCGTTTATGGCTTGCAATTTGCCAAAAATTGTATGGTTCTCGACTCACCATATCTTTAATTAGTGAAGAGTTGGCTAGCCCGCAAGGTTATGGCTTGTGGTAAAGGCTTTGGAATACCATAATTGGTAATCAGCTCACCAAAGATAATAATTATTTTATCTAAGAGTTGGCTAGTCCAGAAGCAAACGGCTTCTGGTAAAGACTCCCCAAATCCGTTGACAGCTGGTGGTTTGCTCAAAATCACATGGTTATCAGTGTACCATAGTTCTTATTTGAACTAAAACATTTGGCTACTCCAGAGGTGATGGCTTCTGGTAAAGAGATACATCCATTAAAATCTTTATAAAAGATTGCTAGGGACTAGCAATAGTTTAGTGTGGGGGATTGATGAGTGTGTAAATACTCATCATTTCTTTCACATTTGAGCTACAGAAACAGTCAAAAATACTTTAAAAAGTCTAAAAATGTATAAAAATATCATCTGACTGTGTTTTTATAAGTTTCAGGGAAAAACAAACAATAAATGGCATAATTTGCATTTTAGTCCCTGAACTTTCAGAATTTGGCAAATCTAGTCCCTAGAATCTAAAAAAAAGTGGAATTTATCATTCAAGGTCCCTAAAATAATCTTAATTGTCAAATTTGGTCCTTGAATGATTGTTTGAGCAAATATTACAAAAAGGTCCCTCAATTTTGAAAAGTGTCAAAAATGGTCCCTGGGTTATTTAAAATGGAAAATTAATAATTAAAACCCTTGTACTATTTAAACTTGGCAATATTTACCCTTGTGATAACTTTGGAATAATTACAGGATGGTCCTTGGAATTTCAGAAATGACAAATTTGGTCCCTATGTTTAACCAAATCCGGATCTAAACTATCCCTAAAAATCCAAATCCAATATTCACTAAACCCAATATTCACTAAACCCAGCCTACCCAATTACCCAAGCCCAAACACAAACCAGCCCAACACCCTTTTAAATAAAACGGGGTTTGACCCCAGTCAAACTCCCAAAAACCGCCAACACTGTTCACCCTTCACCTCCACCTCTGAAACACCAAAACCAGGGTGGTTTTTAGCCACCTCACCCTTCCAACTCATCACCCTAGTCACTAATCTCTCCCCTCCACCTCCACAAGCACCCAAATTTCCTTAATTGAGATAACCTGCTCAAATTACTTTTATCCTGATTTCCCGCCAAAATGCCAAGTGGTCGAATCTGATGAATTCTTGGAAATCAATGGCTCAGATGAAGTGGGAAAGGCTCAGAGGTCGACAAGGGATGCTTTAAAGGTCAATGGGGAAGCAATGGAGAAAATAAGTAGTGTACTTAGTATAATTTAGTTTTGTTTATGTCGTATAATAAAATTTCAGGTTTCTAGTGTTTAATTTAGCTTTTAAGCATTGTATTCCATATTTCCAGTGTACTCTAAGTCTTTTTCAATAATCAATTTCAAGTTTTCATTTCAATCTCAGTGTTTGCAATTTTCAATTTATTTCAAAAATCCCATGTTTGTGAATGTTATTATTAATGTTATTTCTGGACTTAATAGGATCATATAAGCTCCTATAAAGCTTATTCAAGCTTTTAGTAACCTTAAAAACCAGTTTAGTATAAAAAACCAAAAATACCAAAAAAATCTCATAAATAGCTAATAAATCACAAATCAGTGGTAATGATGCAAGCAAGGAGCAGGGGAAATAATGGATTGCCCCTGGTTTAGAGTCTCAGGGGAGGCCATAGGTTGTGTTTGATCATTGGTAATTGATTCTCAGTTTGTGGCCTGAATTCAAGTTGTAAGCATATTTCTTGATTTTTGGCATAATCTGTATTTGTTCTTATATCAGTGTAATCTTTCTTGTTTCATGCTTAGTTGGTAATTGTTAGTGATAATATAGAATAATACAAGTAGTTTGTTTATTGAATATCTTAGTTGCTAGTTATATCATTTAGACAGTCAAAATTGCATAACTGTGATAGTTGAGTAGTTGTTGTTATTGACTGTGTTCTTGTGTTCATTTGATCTTATAACATCAGTAAAAAGTGTTTGAAATCAGTTTCATGTTATAGCTTGTTGTTGTGCAACACTAATCAAAAAAACAGTCCTTGCTAAGGGTTGTTTGGATTAACTGATTATCTGTGATCAAAGCTGTTTAAGTTGTTGCTATTAGTTGATACAAGTTTCTTTAGGTCTCAGTAGGTCATTGAAGTCATAAAATATAGTTGCCTTTTGTTAAAAAGTCAAAACTCACTTAATCTCATCATATGTGTTAACTGTTAGCATATTAGGATCCATAATCACTCAAATCTTGTCATTAGTTGTTAGGTTAGCTTAAAATAGTCTCATTACACCATATCACACCATAATTAATCAGTAGTAATCAATAGAATCTCAGCCAAGTCAATTTTCTTGTTTTGCTGCAAAAGTCAACTGCATCAGCAGACTCATGGTTTTTGGTTGCTGATCTAGCATTAAATTGGACTTCAATTGGAATTGTAATGATAGGGCTTTTGTGATTTTTAGATAGCTCATAAGCCAGTCTAACTTTTGCCCCCCTAATATTGAATCTCAGTGCTTATTTATTAGCTTAAATCTGCCCTGCAAGTTGGCCTGTTTCATGCATTTTCTGTTTTGAATTTTACAAGCAGCCAAGGATCAAATCTGTTAATCTCTTGTGCTAATTGTAGTTTTTAAGTTGTTTTAAGCTTATCTTAGTGTATTAAGCTTGTTCTGATCATTTGGCCAATTTTACTGCTTATTTGCTTATTTTTGGCTTATTAGCTTATTGCTTATTAGCCCAAATCTGCTTATTGGGCCTTGTCAGCTTTTCATTTTATTTTTCCCAGCTTCCTTATAATATTTTAGCATTATCTGTAATTTTTCATAATTTTCTGATCAGTTTTAATATTTTTAATCATTTTAAGTAGTTTTTAATAGTAATTAAATCATAATAAATAGAAAAATAATCAAAAAAATATAATTCCAATTTTCATAATTTTCTTTTGTCATTTTTAATCTAGGAAAAATATAAAAATATTTTTAGGACTTAAAAACAAACGAAATAGAAATATAGTGATAGCTTCTATTTAATAGAATTTATCTTTTTAAATTTTAATTAAGTAATTTTCATTTTTATAATTTTCTTAGCTTCTTATTACTTTAAAGTATTTATAGAAAAATTTTCATATTTTTCTTTGATCTTTTAGTATTAATTAGAATTTTAATTAGTTTAAATAATTATTAAATAGTTTTTAATTAATAATAATTAATTAATAAGTTAAATAAATAAATTTCTTTTTCCAATAATTTTCTTTTATTATTAGGGTTGTAAAAATATAAATTTCATATTCGTAGGCTTTTTATTTCTTAAAACTCACTTTTTATTTGGTACGTTTACGTTTATTTAAATTTAAACGTACGGTTTTAGGTTTTTATACGTTTCTAGTTAAATTGTTTTTGCATCCTTGTTTATATAGCTTGGTTAAAGCTATTTTCTTATCTAATTAGTGTAATCAAAATCATAATCCCTTTTTCTGTTCAATAACACTTGATCACAATCCGTTTTTAAGCACAATTTCACACTTCGCTGGGACTTAAACGACCCGGGGATAAAACTATACTCCTTGGATTATTGCATTGTGTCCTTGATAGTTTGACTTTGTTTGACCACATCCGTGGTTGATTTAAGTTGACTGTTTAGAGCCGATCAGGCATCTTAAAATCAGGAGAAAGTACAAGACATTCAGTCTCACAGAAAAGAACATTATTCTTTTTGTCACACATTTGTGAGACAATAAAAAGATTATAATTTAGCTCTTTTACATAGTACACATCTTCAAAATCTAAATTTCCGGTTTTGATTGAACCTTTACCAGAAATTTTGCCACGAACACCCCCTCCAAAGGTAACATATCCTCCATTAAAAGCTTCAAAATCTGAGAGATAAGACATGTTGCCTGTCATGTGCCTTGAACATCCACTATCTGAGTATCCTTGATCCTCTTCCTGATCATTTGAATGTTCCTGCACACAAATAAGAGTGTTAGTTTCTTTTGGGGATCCAAGCCATTACTGACTTGGATCTGCCTCTTGCATCAATGTAATTGAATCTTTTGAGGATAGTTGATGCAACATTGGATTTGAGAATCCAACATGCTGAGGCCTTAACAGCATTTGCCCTTTTTCCCTTAGCAGCAGAAAGAACCACACGCTTAGCAGCAGAATCTGCTAACTTTGTAGTTCTACCCTTTGGTTTCCAAACTTGTTTTTGGACCACTGCTTTTTTTTGAATGGGCCTTAGAACAGTTGTTGGTGCATGTTTGAAAAATGTTTTTGCACCCTTAGCTGTTGATTTTGGGTTAATAGTCATAAATGGTCGAGCAGCAGGAACAAATTTTCTAGCAGCAGGATCATTTGGTCTATCAGCAGGATCAGATTTTGAGATAGACTTGTTTTTGACTACTCTGGGGTTTGATTTCTTAGAACTAGAATGAAATTGAGATTTAGGTGTTTGCCTTTTGTGGTTCACTCTATGGTTTTCATACCCAGATACCCATTGTTGCAGAAAGCTGCAAGATGGTCAAAACTACCACATGTATAACAAGCTTTATTATAAAAAGCAAAGTCATCACCTAATTGGTTAGACTTGAGGTTGTTCCAATTCCTTTGGTTACCTCTGGGCTTGTTGGTGGTTCTATATTGCTCACAATATCTAACTGGTTGCCTGGCATGCTTAATGTTTGGTTTAGGCCTATCAGTATTGTGTTTGACTACCTTAGGAACACTTGTTCCTACTTTCTTAACCAAAACAGGTTTAGACATAGCCTGATCTTCTTCAATATCACTATCAGTTGTACAATCTTCAACAACTATAGTTTCTCCTTTCTTAGCAAAGGACACCTTGTCCTGATAAAGTAAAGTTTTATCTAAACTTTTACTTATCTTTGCTACCTTAAGGTTCTTACTAGCCTTAGAACCATATTCCATGATTGGTTCTTGAAACTCAGCTAAACCTGTATGTGCTAGGTCAACACCTGGAGGTGAAGGAACACCTCTATATGGTGGAGGGACAGTTTTGTAACCTACACCTGAATTAGCTTTATCAATTACCTGAGCTTCCCAAATCTTATTCATTCCTTCTGAGGCATGTGCTAAAGTATCTATAGTAACTTTAACATTTTCTTTTTCAGTTTTGGCTTCAGATAACTGTCTACTTTGATCATTAAGTAATTCATCTCTAAATGCTATTCCTCTTTTTAAAGCATTTAAGTCATCAGTAAACGTAGATTCATTCTTTTTAAAATGTTGAATTTGTTTTTTTAAAACTCCTACACACCTCTTATGATTAGCTAAATTATGAAGGGCATCAATTAACTCTTCTCTAAAAGCATCAAATCTCTTTTTAATGTCTTCATAATTTTTAAGATTAGGACATGAATTAGTACAAGTAGGAATGGTATCTACCTCTGAATCAGAAGAAGCCATTAGAGCAAATTCAGTGGCCATAAGAGCAGCATTTGGTGGTGCATCCTCTTCAGTAGCCATAGAGCTCCAATCATATCTAATACCATCAATAGCCAGCATAGCCTTTGGCTCTTCCACCAGTACTTCCTTATTCCTCTCTTGTTTATACCATGTGTTCCTATTATCCTGCTTCCTTGGGCTTCTACATTCTTTAGCAAAATGTCCCAACCTATGACAGTTAAAACATTCCACTTTCTTCTTATCAAACCCAGCAGTATCATTACCATTTATGGTAATTTGCTTTCCAGTTTTCTGCCAAAACTTCTTAGCCCTCATGCTAAGTAAAGCAACTTGCCACTTAATATCCATCTCTTCCAAATCATCACCATCTACCTGCTCAAGGTGTTCATGATTTAGAGGAGAACCACTAGATTGACTGGTTATAAAGGCATAAAATGTTGGATCTCCAAGTCCAGCAATATCCTTTTGTAAACTAGTAGAAGGACCACCATAAGTAACATTAGAAACACTTTCAACTTCATCTACCTCCTCTGAATGACTAATACTAGGAACTGATAAGAGTGCAGCATTCCCAGAACTAGTACCATAGTTTCCACCTCTCTTTCGACTTTGTTCAACAATTTTAAAGTTGTTGAACAAATCATTAAGCTTCATTGTTTCAATTTCTGGTTTGTTCATCCAGACAATAACATGAGTATGGAAATCAACAGGTAGACTTTTCAAGAACTTCATGTTGAGATCTTCCTTCTCAGTCTCAACACCCAACACAGCTAACTGACTGACAAGCTTGTGTAGTCTTGAAAATAGTTTATCAAGAGACTCATTACTAAAAGCAATAAATTTTTCAAATTGGTGCTTTAGTAAAGTCTTCTGTGTCTTTTTGGTAGTTTCATTACCACCAAACCATGCACAAATCTCTTCAAAAAGAGTTTTTGCATCAAGATATTTGCTAAAAGATAGCATCTGCTCACCAGGAATGGTCATAAGCAACAAGTTTCTTGCTTTCTGATCATTTCTCTTCTGTATCTTTTCATCATTGGAAACTGGTCCAGTATTTCTTTTTCTAACTGTTTTCCCTTCAACAAGAACATCTGAATAGCCTAAAGTGAAGGAATCACCATACTGAATTATGTCCCAAAGAGCATAATCTTGAACCATAAAATATTGCTCAACTCTCATCCTCCATAACTCAAACTCATTGGGTTTGATCATGGGCAACTTTGCAGCAACATTTGTTTGAACATCTTGTACATCCATTTCTTGTTTCTTCTAAAAACAACAATATCAACCTGTCTCTGATACCACTTGCTAGGATCCTGGACACACGATTAAGGTGGTTAAACCTTGTGACTTTGTGTGTATGATATGTTGTGTTAAAATGATTAAGTGCGCGGAATTCACTCAAACAAACTTAGAAGGTTGTGTATGTTATGGAAATGGAATTGTTATGTTTGTTAGTTAGCAATGAACACATAAAGATTATCACCAAATGATTCAATATTATTAAAGATAATAATACGAGTGATCTTGAACTATCACTAGGGTTACAACCTTGAATCTTAAGTTTTTCTAACTTGTGATGTTTTTGTGTTTGTTCTTATCTAACAATTATATGTTCTTGCAAAATAACATATGCATAGACACTTGACTACTACACTAAATATCACTTGACTAAGATCTCTTTTATAGTCCAAAAGATCTTTACATATTGCTTAAAGTCTTAGCCGACTTACTTTGTTAACTTATCCTTTTGAGTGTCAGTACATAAGATACAACATGTATCTATGTATACAACTTGTTAACTAAGCACATGGGGTAAGATATTATCTACCGTATATTGTTGACCAAAATACAACAAATATCTTTTCGATCTTATCCACTCAGCAGCAGAATGTTCACTATCAGCAGTAACGAGTTATCGCTATCAGCAGGAACAAGTATCATTAGCAGCAGGATCAATCAGCAGAATGCTAAGCCTATCAGCAGAATCTTTTATCACTAACAGCAGAGTGAAATGTTCTATCAGCAGGAACAACATTAACAACATGAACCATTTGCACTAGCAACAGAATTACACTTAGAGTATTTCTTGGATTAGAACCCGATATTAGACATCTTGAATATTTAATTCCCAACATAAATGACCTTTCTCGCAAGGATCTTGTACGAGTCATGCCCAAATTAAAGTTCGAGAAAGATCATCTTTGTTCTGCATGTCAACTGGGCAAAAACAAGAAACATACTCACAAACCCAAAACTGTCAACACCATTATGGAAGCTCTTCACACCCTTCACATGGATCTGTGCGCACCAATGAGAGTTCAGAGTATTAATGAGAAGAAATGTGTTCTGGTGGTGGTTGATGACTACTCTCGGTTTACATGGGTAAAGTTTTTGAGAACCAAGGACGGAACTCCAGAGGTTATCATCAAACTTATCAAACAGTTGCAAGTGAGACTTAACAAAACTGTCAGAATCATCCGTACAGACAATGGAAATGAGTTTGTTAACCAACAAATCAGTCAATTTTATGAAAGTATTGGCATAACTCACCAGAAAAGTGTTCCACGCACTCCTCAGCAGAACGGAGTTGTTGAAAGGAGAAACCGTACTCTTGTGGAAGCTGCATGAACCATGCTAATATTTTCTAAGGCACCGATGTTTCTTTGGGCAGAAGCAATTGCTACAGCATGTTACACCCAAAATTGATCCCTGATACATACTATTCACAACATAACTCCCTATGAGCTGATACATGGCAAGAAACCAGATCTTTCCTTTCTTCGTGTGTTCGGTGCACTGTGCTATCCGACAAATGACAGTCAAGATCTGGGAAAGCTGAAAGCAAAAGCAGACGTAGGTTTCTTCGTTGGGTATGCACCAGATCGCAAGGGATACAAAATCTACAACAAACGAACTCGACAAATCATGGAAACTATTCACGTAACATTCGATGAGCTGACTGAGCAAATGGCTTCTGGAGAAACTAGTTCTGGACCCGCTCCTAATCTTTTGTCACCTGGACCAATCAGTTCAGGTCTTGTACAGAATCCCACTCCTGCAGTTCCTTATGTACCTCCTACCAGTGATGAATTGAAGAAGTTGTTTGACCCGATGTTTGATGAATATTTTGAGCCACCAATGGTTGACACTACAACAGATGCTCCACTTGTACCTCCAGTTGCAGATGCTCCAGTTCCACAAAACTCTGAAGGTCCATCTGTATCTGTCTCAATCAGTCAAGATGCACCGTCTGCTAGTCACTCACCATCAACATCAAACATTCAATCTCCTTTGGTACAACAAGGCTCTGCAGTAGATAATTCTTTTGAAGTGAATCCTTTTGCTCCTGTTGATGATGTTCCATTCGAGAATGTCTTTGCTCCTGAATCTTCTACAGAAACATCTTCCTCAGGGGATCTCAACACGGCAACATCAATTCACTACCCTCAACCACATGATCATCTCAGAAAATGGACCAATGATCATCCGATTGACAACATCATTGTAAATCCTTCTCGTCCAGTATCCACACGAAAGCAACTTGCCACCGATGCACTGTGGTGTTTCTTCAATTCCGTACTTTCCAAAGTCGAGCCAAAAGACTTCAAAGAGGCCATGTCCAAAGACTGTTGGTTTAATGCAATGCAAGATGAAATTCATGAATTTGATCGTCTTGAAGTATGGGAATTAGTGCCTCCTCCAGAGTGTGCAATGATTATTGCTCTAAAATGGATCTTCAAAGTGAAGCTCGATGAGCACGGTGATGTTCTGAAGAATAAGGCACGGCTTGTTGCAAAGGGATATCGATAAGAAGAGGGCATAGACTTCGAGGAATCATTTGCTCTGGTTGCTCGAATTGAAGCCATCAGAATCTTTCTAGCTAATGCTGCCAGTCAGAATATGACAGTCTATCAAATGGATGTCAAGACAACATTCTTAAATGGTGATTTAAAAGAGTAAGTCTATGTCAGTCAACCTGAAGGATTTGTGGACCCTGATCGTCCTACTCATGTCTATCGCTTGAAGAAGGCCCTCTATGGCCTAAAGCAGGCACCTAGGGCATGGTATGACACATTGTCTAAGTTTCTTCTGACAAACGGATTCTCTAAGGGTGTTGTTGATCCTGCACTATTCACTAGGAAAACGGGCAAGCATCTACTTCTCGTTCAGATTTACGTAGATGACATTATCTTTGCCTCCTCTAATCCTAGTGAATGTGATCGGTTTTCTAAAGAGATGAGTTCTAAGTTCCAAATGTCGATGATGGGACAAATGTCGTTCTTCTTAGGTTTGCAAATTTCTCAAAGTCCCGGAGGCATCTTCATTAATCAATCCAAGTATGCTAATGAAATATTGAAGAAATTTGGATTTGATTCAAGTGATCCTGTTGACACTCCTATGGTTGATAGATCGAAGTTGGATGAAGACATGTCTGGGATCCTGATTGATCAAACTAAGTTTCGAAGCATGATTGGATCCCTAATGTATCTCACCGCTAGTCGGCCAGATCTCTTGTTCGCAGTATGCATGTGTGCTCGGCACCAGTCCAAGCCTACCAAAAAGCATCTGGAAGTAGTAAAACGGGTCTTCAGATATCTTCAAGGAACTGTTCACATGGGTCTCCGGTATCCTAAGGACACCACCATGGAGCTCACGGCATATGCAGATGCAGACCATGCGGGGTGTTAAGATACTCGTCAGAGTACGTCGGGAGGTGCTCAGTTTTTGGGAGAAAAGTTGGTTAGCTGGTCATCTATAAGGCAAATGAGTACATCTATATCTTCTACAGAGGCTGAATATATTGCCATGTCTGCGTGTTGTGCTCAAATTCTTTGGGTGAGCTCACAACTATCAGACTATGGCTTTGCATACAACAAAATTCCTCTGTATTGTGATAACAAAAGTGCTATCGCTCTTTGCTGCAACAATGTCCAACACTCCCGATCAAAGCACATCGATATCCGGCATCACTTCATAAGGGAACAAGTTGAAAAAGGGGTAGTTGAACTTTACTTCATGAGGACAGAGTTTCAGTTGGCTGATATCTTCACTAAGGCACTTCCGAGAGAACGGTTTCAATTTATTCTCCCGCGACTTGGCATGAAGAGTTTGACTCCAGAAACCGTCAAGGGTCTTCAAGAAGAAAACGAGGAGTAAATGATTTGCTTCACATATCCTTGTATATATCTTAAACCAAAAAGAAAATAGAAAAATATAAAACCTATAAAAACCACAAAAAAAAAAAAAAAAATCAGAAAATCACAAAAATACCAAAAATAGTTTCACTTAGGCATGTCTTCTGTTTATCGATAACATTTACGGTCCTAGAAATGTCATTCAATAATGACACGGGTCTTTAAATGAAGCTCGAGCAGAAGTTATATTAAATGGTTAAAACATGTCTCGTCGGCTTGCAGTTACTTCAGACTGCAACCCGTGCTTTAATATGGGGAAAGCATGTCGCCAAAAAGACGGCTGTTCCTCCAACCGGGTGAAGTTCACCTGGGCATGGATTACTTTATATCCATGTTTCTTCGATTTGATGTACGTTTCAGTGCATCATTTCTTGTATAAGAAGAGAAGTCTTCTTTGCATCACAGATGCTTTTCCATCTATGATTCTTCAGGAAAGTATATGTGCTAAACTTGGTGGTACCATGATTTTTGAATCTCAATCAGAATTGAACTTTTCATAAAAAATCTATCACTCAATCAATGACTACAGCTAGTTAAATAGAAGAAGGGTCATCGATTGAGGGGGAGAGTGATGATTTCAAAATTCTATATCATCAAAACATGTCTCTTTGTACATAATAAGCTGTGAACAAAATGTGGTTGTTATGTGTCAGTGTATGAGTTTTATTATATTCAAATCTTCCAAACCCATCATACCTGACACTAACATTCTCTCTCATTGATTGAGGGGGAGCATCGTAATATTTCAATTATCAACACATATTAAACCTGACCACATTTTCTCCCACATTTAAAAAAAAAACTTCTTTAAATCAATTGGGATCACAAATCTCATAAGGTTTGAAATTTTTGATCGGGGGAGAGAATGTGATTTAAATATGCAATCTGAAAAAAATGTGATGTTTTGGACCAAATGTAAGCTCTCCCATATGTGCTAAACTCTTTCGTATATCGATGCACATATTGAGGGGGAGCAAATGGTTTGTGATAGCAAAAAGGATGTGGCATCTCAAGTGAATGCGACTCAAACTTCACCAATGAATTGACGAAACAAAAACTGCCATTAATCGAAAGGATGCGTCCTGGCCGGGTAATAATTTCAAGCTGGTCTAACCAGTGATTTAGGCGTGTCTTGAAGAGGACGTATCTAAGTAGAGTGTACCGTTTCGAGAAACTTTCTGTGGACTTGACCGGCTGGGTAATAATTTCAAGCTAGTCTAACTAGTGATGTAAGCGTGTTTCAAATCGGTCATGTTCTCTGAAAGTGGATCAATTCAAAAAGTGCGAGCTCTACCCAACATGTGCAAATTTATACTAAAAACATCTGAGCACATGTTAAGGGGGAGCATTTGAAAATTATAACACTCTCAAAGTGTTAGCAAAATGTGTTTTATAATCATAAACACTTTGAGAGATTTTTTCAAAGATTTTGGTTAACGGCAGCATAGGATAGTCATGAAGTTATAAGGTAGCTAAGGTTAGAAAAAACCGTGCTATGATCCGCCAGAGCCAGAGGGATCTACCCAAGGACAATACCAAATAGTTAGTATTAGAAAGTCCTTAGGTATGATTATGAAAAAAAGAGTAATATGAGAAAGGAGAAATAAGGGGTTGAAGAATTAAAAATAAAATGTAATGAGAAAGGGTGAAAAGAAATAGCCCTCCAATTATTCAACCTTAGGGCAGAAACCGGGTTCAATTCATATGCTACTGGTTGTTACTAAGGTGACGCCGGTATTGAAGACAAGACGTCATGGACCTAGTGACGCACTGCACTAAACCTTCTAGCCACTCAAGTTCTCTTAAAATGACTTGTTTCATTCTCACGGGGAACCCCGCATAATCTATCGACTGCTCATTACGAGTTATGTTGATATTGAAACAGGAGACACCGCTCCAGTCTCCGACCACCAAAATGCACTTATTGAGTCTAGAGCCAAGAGATGCATCATAAGATCTCATAGGAACACATGTTACTTCTACACTGGTTGTTCAACATTAAGGATACCAGGTGTAAACTTATGAGTCCTACGCAAATCTTAGCAATCTGCCAGAACATTTATGAGAGAGTCTACAAAAGTAACTCTCAGTGATTGAATGGAAATTCCTGCCAGGGTCAACATCAAACAGCTCTGAAAGCAGGTCACTTCGGTAATTCCTATGGATTACGCTTAGTGGTCGCGGCGGTTTCAAAACGGTCTACAGTCGTGGAGAGAACTCCAGCGACTCACCTAATCGTTGATCTACTTTGGTAGATCTTGTAAACCCTCTCGGGGGTATCCGATTTAGAAACGGCCTTGGTAAGGATTAGAGAAAGTTCTCACACTATGCTGTTAACAATCTCGAAATCCAAACCTGTAAGTACCGGACTTTTTATTGCTAACTGTCTTATGCAGGAATTCCTGGCGGTTGCAGCTGATTGCCGAAAAGATGCCAATCCATCACCACATGCTCACACTTCACCATCATAATCAAAGAAATCATGATAACTAAAAGACCTTCGACACTGCTTCCGCAACTCTGATGCAGAAAATCATGATCCAGAAAAGTGTGAGCATGTCGGTCCAAAGATTACAACATCACATGGAGACGATACTGCAAAAAGGATGACTTGAAGACGTAAGTTGGATGATGACCTCAATGAAGCCTCAAAGATCATCCAAGACAAAAGAACAGTCATCAAAAGCTCACTGCTGAATGTACAAAGATTAATGACATTGAAGAATCAAGAACTACGAGCTAGGAAGACAAACACATATGATAGAAGCTAAAATTTAAAATATAATTTCCGGGGTGACCTCCTTTAGGGGGAGATTGTTAGGAATTCAAATATTTATATGAAGACTCGGTCACCCCGAGTATCTGTTTGTATTAAGTAGCTCGTAAGATTATTAGTATTATTAGTAATAGTCTAGTTATTAAAGTATTCGTGGAGTAGGTCGGGTCTTTCCCACTATCAGCTCACTCCACAGCCCACACAGGGCACCCTATGTACGCCTATATAAAGCCCTTCCCATACAAGGGAAGGGTTGGAACTCCTCTCATTTTAACCTAATAGAATTTCACTTTCTCTCTCTAGTTCCCATTCTCTATTTCTCTCTCTACAACAATCGGCCAAACTTACATCTTTTATGTGTTATATGTTATTGAATATGCTACACCTTCCCAGCCTGGTTTTTATACCATGCATCAGGCTCTTGTTTGCCCTTTCGCTCAGGCCGTTGGCTTGAGCATGTGCAACCACCGTGTTTATCTGCTTGATTTTGAACTTCTCGCACCAACTCTTGAATGGATCGTTGACGAAATTCGTTCCGTTGTCCGTGACTATTATACCCGGAAGCCCGAACCTACAAACTATGTTTTCCCATACGAATTTCTTCACATCTTTGCCTGTGGTTTTGGCGAGGGGTTTCGCCTCTATCCATTTTGTAAAGTAGTCAACGGCCACAATAACAAACTTTACTTGCCCTGGAGCCTCCAGCAGAGGACCCAACACGTCCATTCCCCATTGGTAAAAGGGCCACGGTGCCATGATGGATGTCATTATAGTTTTTGGTAGATTCGGAACCGGGGCATGAATCTGACAGGAGTTACATTTGTCAATTTTCTCCCTAGCGTCTCTGTGCATGGTCTGCCAATAATAACCTTGCCTTATCAATTTGGCCACCACCGACCTTGGTTTGGAGTGCATTCCGCATGCTCCTTCATGGACTTCCCGGACGATATAATTTGCTTGCAGCGGACCCACGCACCTTAACATGGGACTTAGGTATGACTTTTTTAATAACACACCGTCCTCCATCACATACTGGGGAAGTTTCATCCGTAACGCCCTTGCTTCATTTTGATCTTTCGGCTATACACCTTCTTCCAGACACCGGATGATAGGTGTCATCCAGTTATCTTCCTCTTCTTCTACAATTGCTCATATATGATTTTCTTCGGTTGAAGGCTTTTCCAACACTTCGACAAGAATCTCTTTGGTTAGGTGATAAAAAGCTACCGAGGCTAACTGACCGGATCTAAACACACGAATTGTGTTGGAGATACTTTGAGAATATACTTAGTAGCACGCGGAATTTACCACCAAGTACTTAGAAGATTTAGTGTTTGGTGATTATATGTGATTGTATGAATGTAACAGTAAGAATGATAACACACAGTTTAACCAAACGATTATAACTTCAATATATTACGAGTGATCTTTGAATATCACAAGAATTACAATGAAATCGTGAAGCTCTATCAATAATGCATGTGTATAAAACTTAACCTAGAATCTCCTTTTATAGGACAAGGAGTCCTTTACTAGTAAACCATTTTACGTATCAATCTATAAAAATAAGATATACATCATATCTTTTCTATATTTATCCATGCACGATTCAGTCTTTATCTAATAAACAGTACTAACTCTTCTTGTTCCAACAGTACTAACTGGCTTAGTACTGATAGTATATTCTTGAACGATCTTCAGCAATACTAATTTATATATGAGCAGTACCAACTATTAGTTTAATTCCCAACAATCCTCCCATAAACTTATGATTTCTGTGTAAATCAGTAAGTTTTTCGAATTAAACTCCAATGTTGATGATGGGGTGGATTCTTTCAAACACTTATCTTCAATCTTAAATCACTTGAGAATTTTCGTCACATATAAGCTTTTGAAGAAACCATAACAGTAAGTACTCCATTAAAATCTTCACAATCTTCAAAATTATCTCTGATTTTGAGTTGATATCCTCCCCTGAATTACATAATCATCTTTAACAGCAACGAATTCCTCCCCTGTTTGGAAGAATCTTCACCATCACATGAACTAGAACATATGACATTTAAGCTTAGCCTCCATTATGACAATATGTACAAGTTGCCATCAATTCAGTTGTTTAGTTTCAAACTGCTCTCAACACTTCCAGATATGTGACCTTCTGAGAGAGGTGAATCATAGAGCATAAACTCAGTATGAAACCAAGTTTAAACCATCAGTACAAACTAAGTGAAACTAGCAGTACAAACTGTTTAGCAAAAATTTTCAGAGATTAGGATAAACTCAATGTGGAGATGAAAACAGTTTTGTCCACTTATAGTTTTTAGCAAACTATCAGCTATCAACGGATTTGATATGTCTTTACCAATAGCCGTTTGCTTTGGACTAGTCAACTCTTTACACTTAGATATGGTGAGTTGATGACCATCCAGTTTTTGGTAAACTGTCAACCATGAACGGATTTGATTAGTCTTTACCAGAAACCGTTTGATCTGGACTAGTTGGTTCTTATGTGGATTAGACATGGTGAACCAATTACCATTTGTTGTGTGACAAGCTTTCACACCTAACATTTCAAACCACCATACTTTCCAAAGCATAATCCATATTAAAAAGCTTTCTTAACCTGAAATGTTAGTCCAAAACCAAAGAAAACACAATACACAATATTTTCTTTTAACAGTTATCACAAATGACTAACAAATTTCCATAAGCAGTACCTAAAAATTTCCAAGCAGTACAAACTATACAAATAGCACAACTAGCAGTACAAAAACCAAAACACTTAGACATTAATCTTTTGAAGGATTAAGCATTCCAATACCTGTTACCAAGTACTGAAACCTTCCTACATCAAAACCTTTTGTTAATAAATCAGCAAAGTTGTCAACAGTATGTATTTTAACAACTTTTACTAACCTCTTTTCAACACAGTCTCTTATAAAATGATGTCTAATTTCAATGTGTTTAGTTTTTGAATGTTGAACTGGATTTTTAATAATACACAATGTACTGCTATTGTCTATGTGTATAATTGTGTTTAAGAAATTGTACCCATAATCAAGCATCTGATTTTGAATCCAAAGAACTTGAGCACAACAACTTGCTACAGCCACATATTCAGCCTCAGTAGTAGAAGTGGCCACCATAGTCTGCTTCTTACACTGCCAAGAGATCAATCTACAACCCAAGAATTGACAACCACCTGTTGTAGATTTTCTATCCATGCTAGCACCAGCATAATCAGAGTCTGAGAATGCCACCAGATCAAATGCAGACTCTTTAGGATACCATAGACCTAAGTTAGGTTGACCTTTAAGGTATCTAAAGATTCTCTTAACAGCTGTTAGATGAGACACCTTAGGGCTGACTTGGAATCTTGCACAAGCACAAACTGCAAACATAATGTCAGGCCTGGATGATGTGAGATACATCAAAGACCCAATCATAGATCTATACATGTGCACATCCACATCTTTACCACTGTGATCTTTTAATAACAAATGTGTCTCCTTATCAACAGGTGTGCTAACAACCTTGGCATCTGTGAATTGAAAATTTCTCAAAATTTCACCAACATATTTATCTTGAGAGATAAAAATTGCATCTGGCTTCTGCTGTACTTGAAGTCCAAGAAAGAAAGTAAGCTCACCTATAGAGCTCATATCAAACTGATCTTTCATTAATTGCTCAAACTCTCTGCACATTTCTTTCTTTGTAGAACCAAAGATGATGTCATCCACATAAACCTGAACCAATAGAATATCACCTTTGTCCTTTTTAATAAAGAGAGTTTGATCAATTTTACCCCTATGGAACCCATTCTTCAACAGATAAGTAGCAAGAGTCCCATACCAAGCTCTTGGAGCTTGATGCAATCCATAAAGGGCTTTAACCACCTTATAAACTTTATCAGGATGGTCTGGGTCTATAAAACCTGGAGGTTGAGAAACATAGACCTTGGTATGTGCTTAAACACATACTTTTTCTTGACCAAAAACCGGACCCAAATAGACCAAAAACTAACCAAAATGCCAAAAGATATTGTGTTTTTGTGTTTATATATGTTCAGGCAACTGATGCGTGGTTTTGCGACCTTACAACAGGTTTTACCTCTCGAGGGATCTCAAGAGGCTTACAACCCCACCAGGCAGTGTACCTGACCGATGTAGTATAGTGTAGTGGTAAGTACGGGGGATTGATCGTTCTCCACAGGGAATAGTGTTCGTTAGGTATGAAAGACTACTCTAATAGGTCTAAGGGTTGAGGAAGATTCTTTTTTATGTTTTTATATTTTTATGAAAGCAAGTAAAATCTCGGGTTTGAAGGAGTGGGCGGAATTAGTTGCTAGTCAACTAACCCAAATAACTACAAATGCAAATAAAATAAATAACTGAAAATAAAAAGTTGGTGAAAACTTATGTGTAGAGAAATGTGTTCACTTAGATTTTCTTACTCCCTAACTATCTTTTACCGGTTGATTAGTGTGTATTAGTTGCGTGGATGATGGGTGTATTCCTTAATACCAATCGTGGGGTGGCGTACGTACTTCCCCAACTCTACAAGCTCCTACTTCACTCCTATGTCGAGCCGGCTAGGAAGCTCCTAACATGGGATCACTAGAATTCGCTTGTGCATTAAATACAACCATAAAAACCTTTAGTACGCATTTGGTTCATGTTTCTTAAGACGTTCAAGCAAGTTACCGAATAGGAAGTTAGCCAGTTTTCTTAAGCCTAACATAGATAAACAATAATCCAATTCAGCTAATAACACACCAATAACCAATAATCAATAGCTAGGTTTCATTAGATCTAAGCAAACACAAGATAAATCTAGCCTAACATATTAACCAAAAGACAAGAACAAGATAGAATCAAACAACACATAAACATATTGAATGATTAATTGATAACTTATCTTTAATGTAACATGGAAGATCTCAAGGCAAAAAGCCTTGAAAAAGATGCTAAAATCGTCTTAGGGTTTTCCCCAAAAATTCCACACTAAAGTTCCACACTAATGACAAAAAATTAGAAAACTATATATAGACTTTTGGATCTGACGGCGTCACGTTATGGAGTGTGACGCCGTCACCTCGCCGCTTTTAGGGTTCCCGGATGACCTTCTTGACGCCGTCCCTCTTTAGCTCTCCAAAATCCATTCTGGCTTATCAAGGCTTGACGCCGTCAGACCTTGAATGTGACGCCGTCCCTCTTTGAATTAAGCCGTGATGCCCTTGATCAGGTTAAAGCGTGACGCCGTCAGAATTCACATGCAATTTCCACTGGCTTATCATGAGTAAATTTCACATCCACCTTTTCTTGCCAAGCCATGACGTCGTCTGGAGTAAATCCTGACGCCGTCAAAGGTAACTTCCAGCACAATTTTGAGACTTTGTCGTTTTCTTCACTTTTATGCTCCAAAAACGTCCAAAATGCCTCCTTTTCCAGATTTCTCCTCAAAAGTACCTAAAATGACAAAAGGAACGATTTAGGGCAATATTTGATCAAATAAATACGATTTAGGGCTTAAATGACCCCTTAAAAGCGGTACACTTTTCGCTTCATCAGCAACGGATAAACGAAAAAAGACAAAAGACACAGCAAAACAGGGAAAACGAGCACGAGATTTGGAAAAAGAGCTGAAGCCGGGAAAGACATCTATGCTCAAAAAGTCAAAGTCAACCCTTGAAGAATTAAAGAATAAAAAAACAAGCCCTTGGATCACAAGTTTGAAAAGTGACTGAAATAGTCCCTTGAGTTTCAAAAATTACACATTCGGTCCTTATCTTAATCCTATACTTATACTACAAAACCAGATTTTGTTTTAAAAGTCCAAACCTTAAATCCATTCACTTAAACCAATTTAACCCAAAAATAAATAACCAAACCCATTTTAATCCAATACACAACCAACCCAGCCCAGTCCATCTCTTAAACCCATGACCCGACCCACTTACCATAACCCGGTCAACCATCTATTACTACCCTAGTCAAATTAAAAAAAAAAAAAAAAAACCCACACACAAGCGCGCCTAATTCTTCCCCAATATTTACCCAGGGATGAACCCTAGTTACTGTTTTGATTTAATTACCGTAATTAAGGGTAGTACGGTCCAATCACGCACTTCTAGAAGAATGTCAGTGGTGTCAGAGTACTCAAGAAGCACACGAATGGGCTACGTGGCACTATCCTATTGGACCGAACACCTCACAAGATTTGATCCAAGGGACAAGGTTGCAAGATTGGCGTCCAAGAAATGATCTGATGGATGAGATTGATTTGAAAAAGCACAAATAGCCACGGATTGGTGACATGGCAGAGTCTAGATCCTTCTCTCTCGGGCTATAAATAGAGGACTTCATCTCCTTCATTTGTGTGTAGATTTTAGAGCAAAGTTATGCTGCTAGATTTATTTCTCAATGTATTTTAGACTAGTTTATTTGTAATTCGTACCTTATAGTTTAATGAAATATTTTTATTTTCCTTTACTTAATGTTGTGAAATCATTTTATTGTTAAGCCTTTTTAATTCATATCTCAGTTTATTGATTTCTTTCTAATACGTGTTTCGCATTCTTAATTTCAGTTTTACTCTTATTCAAAAATTCCAAAAAAAAAAAAAATAAATAAAAATAATTGCTCATTTTCTTATCATAGCTTGCACCCAAGCTTTAGTGTAGTTTATATAAGCTCATGTTAGCTCTCTAGCTATTGTGAATGCTTAACTTAGTTTTATCTAGATCAATCTCTCATTTCTATACTCAGTCAACGAAAGTCAACTGAGAAGGTGAATATGGTGAAATCTGGTTTTGATTGATAGTCCAAAGGAGAAAGGGAAGCTTTTGGCCTATCCAAAGATAGGCTAGCTTAGTGAACCCCCTCTATTTGAGCTGACGGGGAAAAAAGCTTGTGAGTTCTTCTATTTTTAAATTCCTCTAAAGATATTTAGTAATAGATCTGCTGCTGCTTGTTTGATTATTGATTGTTAGTTAGATCTGATCTTATTCATTGGTAGTTTGAGTATTTTATGTTTGATTCTTAGTAGTTAATTCATTGCTGATTAATATCTGTTCTATCTCTAGTGTAGTTTATAGTAGATTTGTCCTATTTCATTCTAGCTGTTATTGGTGGTAAATTTGTGTTGAATTGATCTTGTTGGATTGCTATTAGTGGAATTTGATCATATTTACTGGTTGCTAAAGCTTGTTGCTGAGAGTTTGTTTGAAATATGTTAGATCAAGAGTGTTTGGATCTGTGGAATTAAGTGAGTTTTGGTTGTTGTTTGGTGGTTTATTTGATCTAGTCTGCTATTATACTCTCATATAACTCAGTACTAGTGATTGTGTGGGTGTTTATTTGAGAAAAAGTCAGCATAGCCTTTGATCTCTTAATCTGCTATTATCAGCTGTTATATTGAGCTGTGATTGTTTAGATTGTTGCTGAAAGTATTTATGTATGTTAGTTGATTGATAGTTTAACTTAATTACACCTAGGCTGATTAACATAAGCTGCTTAATCTCAATTTGGTCATCATTAAATTGCATTTGATTAGTCTTAGTTACTGTTCATCTGGTGCATTTACTTGAATTACTGTCAGTTTCATGAGATCATTTGATTGATCATATGTGTTTGGAAATGCTTGAATCTCTGTTAGTGAGTAATTCATAGTGTAAAATTCATCTGTGTTCCATATCTAGTACTAGTTAATCATTTAATCAATCAAATATGTCATTGAAATTGTCTCAACTAAGCTGTTCATATTAGTTGCTGTATGCATGTGTAGTTTTTGTGACCTGTATTTGATCTAAATTGAACAAGTAATTGGACAATTGGCATAGGGCTTTTAGGATTTTTATAATCTCAGTGTTGCTAGCTTTCCAAAAAATCTTTACTTTGCTATTTGGAATTGATTTGAGCTTTTTAGAGGGAATTGAAATAAGCTGTTTGCATTGTACTAATCTGTCATAGCTGTTTGCTTAACCAACTGCTTATCTGCTTATTTTCTTCTCCTTCTTGGCTTATTTGTGTTTGATAATGCTTAGTGGTTGTTATTTTATCATTTCTGAGCAATTGGTGTTGATTTGAGCTTATTTGCATAATTTGAGCTTATTGGCTTATTCTTGATAAGTCCAAACTGCTTTTTGTGGCTTATCTGATTGTTGCTGCTATTTTTCCTAGATTATAGATTAGATTTTAGATTTATCTTGAAAATTTCAGATTTATCTGAGCTTGTTTGCTATTTCTTTTGAGTTTTCTTAGTTTAAATCAATTTTTAAGTAATTAAAAAAAATATATATATACAGTAATTAGTTTCTGTTTATCACTTTCAGTCCCTATCTTTTGTGTTTGCATACATAGTCCTTGTTAACTTTTTATTTAGTTAAGTAATTTGCATTGTTAGTCCTTATTGCTTATCTCTTTTCATTTTTAGTCCTTGCCTTTCACTATAGTTTTATAAATCTCGGGAATAGCCCGAGATTTGCGTTATTTGAATTCCCTTTGCCTTTAATTTGTTTATTTGTGCCTTTATTTGATTCCCCGTACCTTAGTTCGCGTTTAAGTTCCCTTTTGTAGTGTAATTTGCCAAAATCTCAAATATTTTTTTATATATATTCTTTCACATTCACTTCACGAATCACGATCCCAAATCACATATTCCATTCAATCTTCGTCGGGACAAACGACTCGGGTTTTGCATATTTCCTTTGCAATTCCTTGGACTATAAATTGACTCATATCAAATTTTGGCGCCGCTGCCGGGGAAGGTTGACGAGAATTTGTGATTTTGTTTTTCGATACGTGTTTTGAAGACCCTTCCTCGGAAGTTATCGTTTTTATAAAAATAAATAAATACAAAAAGAAAATAAATAAAACACTTTTCCTAAAGTGTTTTCAAAAATAACCAATAATAAATATTCTCGCTCTCGAGAGGGCATTGTAAACCATTCCGAATAAACAACAAAAGAGATCGTGAAGTTAAACGTTTCTCGGATTATTTCTTTACTACAACCTATACACGGGGTTTAAGGAGGTATTGACATTAAATTGTAGACCGAAGAGAGATCCATTCTTCTCTCCCGCCACGCTGCGCGTAGTTTAGAAAGAAACGAGTACGGTTGATCAACGATCACCAAAAAGAATATAATTTTAATTTTTCCTTATAAAAATAAAAATCCAAAAATATTTTATTTTCAAATTTGGTTTTCCTTTTTAATTTTGTATTTCTTTTTGGTGTATGCGCACCCGTTCTTCTTCTTCTCCCAATCTTCTTTCACCGCTCTCAAATCCCGAGAGAATTATTCGTCACAATCACCGTGTTCATTTCTCAACCCTTGAAGAAATGGACGACGACCCAAACAATCAACACCCGCCGATGGGTGGTGATGAAAACCCGAGGCCGGCTCCCGACCTCCGACCAATGGAAGAATTACTCCAATCACCTTTCAATGGTGGTGGCAAAGCAATCGTGATACCCGATATGTTTGCAAATCAATTTGAAATAAAAACCGGGTTACTTAATCTTATCACCGGTATTTCCTTTCACGGCTTTGAAAATGAAGATCCTCATTCCCATGTCCAGAAATTCATCGACATCACCGAAACACTTAATTTGAATCACGTTCCTCATAATGTGCTTAAATTGAGGTTGTTTCCTTTTTCTCTCGTAGGAGCAGCCCGGACTTGGCTTGATAAGGAACCTCCTAATTCGATTTTTACTTGGGATGACTTAGCCTCTAAGTTCGTGAACTACTTTTATCCTCCTTCTAAAACATCGAATCTCAGAAATCAAATCACTCGATTTCAGCAAGCTTTCGATGAATCGTTCAACGAAGCTTGGAATAGATTCAAAGAGTTGTTAAAGAAGTGTCCTAATCACGGATTTTCAACCTTGCTTCAAATTGATACTTTCTACAATGGGTTGAATCCATCTGATCAAGATTCACTCGATTCTGCTGCGGGTGGGAATTTTCTGACTAGAAATACTCAAGAAGCTTTGACTATCATTGAAAATAAAGCCAAAGTGAGGAATTCTAGAAACAAAGCTCAAGTTTCAAATATGAGTAACAAATCAGATGATGCTTTCACCCGAGCTCTTGGCAAACAAGAAGAAGCTTTTGCCGCTTTCTCTAAACAAATCGGGCGTCTAATTGATAAAGAAAGACCTTCTCAGCCCGTCAATGTTGTGAATCAAAAATGTGAGATTTGCGGTGGTCCACATCCTTATTATGATTGTCAAGCCTCCGGTGGCCAAGGTTTGAATGCTACCGTAGCATCAGCAACCTACAATCAGATTCAAGGATTCCGTCCTCAAGGTGCTAATAACCAAATGGGACCATCCGGCCTTTCTTCATTCCACAAAAATCAAAACCATTCCCCTCAACATTACAATCATCAAGTCAATATTGTAAACCAAAGTTGTGAAACTTGTGGTGGTCCACATCCGTATTTCGAGTGCCCAGCCGCCGGTGGCTACACTCAAGAGAACGTTTATGCTGTTACGGGATCCTACAATCAGGGAGGTAACGGTTACCAACCACAAGGAGACTGTAATCTTCTCAGCTACTGTTCTAACAATTATCTTGGACCACCAGGTTTTAACAATCCAGCTTCGAACAATCAGAATCAGAACCAAAACAGAAATAATCAATTTGTTCCAAACCAAAACCGTAACAACCAAGGGAATTACCACCCACCAAATCCAGGAAATTACCATCCTCCCCCTAATACCAATCAAGTTCATAACCAAAACAACCGTGGGCAAAACCTTAATCAAGGAAACCAAAACTACAACCAAGGATTCGTTCCACCTCCGTCGTCCACGGATGAGTTGCTTAAGCAGATTATTCTTCAGAATCAGATGAACCTTAAGAACCAAGAAGATATGAATAGGAAGTTTAATCAACAACAAGTCGAGATTGCTGAGATGAAGAAATCTTTAAATGATCGACCCTCGGGATCTGGAACTCTTCCAAGCAACACGATCGCCAACCCGAGGGGCGATGTTAAGGCGATCACTACAAGGAGTGGTGTTTCTTACGATGGACACACGGCTCTGACTACCTCTTCTTCTCTTCCTCCTAAGGTAGTCGCCCGTGAGACCGAGGTGACAAAGGACACGGAACTTCCTACTGATAACGGAAGAACCGAAGACGTCCAACCTACGGTTGTCCATCCATCTGAACCAAAGAACGTTGAGCCAAAAGAAATTCCCATCAAAGCAAAACTTCCATATCCTTCGCGATTAAATGATCAAAAGCTCGCGGAAAAAGCTTCAAATCAAATGGAAAAATTCTACCAAATCTTCCAAGATTTGCATTTTGATATAAGCTTCGCGGATGCTTTGCTTTTGATGCCAAAGTTTGCTTCCACAATCAAGAGTTTATTGAGCAATAAAGAAAAATTATTTGAGCTCGCAAAAACCCCTCTGAACGAAAACTGCTCAGCGGTACTCCTTAAAAAGCTTCCGGAAAAGCTTGGAGACCCGGGAAGATTCCTCATTCCATGTGACTTCCCGGGGTTGGTTGAATGTCATGCCTTGGCCGATCTAGGTGCGAGCATCAACCTAATGCCGTTATCCGTTTGGCAAAAACTTTCATTACCCGAACTTACCCCAACTTGTATGACCCTCGAGCTTGCAGACCGGACCACGACTATTCCGCTTGGCATAGCCGAGGATGTCTTCGTCAAGGTAGGGAAGTTCCATTTTCCAGCAGATTTTGTGGTGGTGAATTTCGATCCTGACCCCCGGGTCCCTCTAATTCTCGGAAGATCGTTCTTGAGGACCGGGCGGGCTTTGATTGACGTATATGGTGAAGAAATAACGCTGCGAGTTGATAATGAGGCCGTAACTTTTAACCTAGACCGAACTTTCAAATACTCCTCCAATCACGATTCCGTCTCGGTAAATCGAATCGATGTGATTGATGTTGCCTCGGAGGAGTATTCTCAAGAAGTTCTTGGATTTTCCGATAAATCCTCGAGTGGCAATCCCACTCCTTCTTCTCAACCCATTCTTTCCGACCCTTCCCCGTCCCTCACTCCGTTTGAGGGAGGTGATTTCTTCTTGGAAGAGGTCGATAACTTTCTTGCTATAGAAACACCAACTTCACCGGAAGTTGATGATTCTTATCTTGATCCGGAGGGAGATATTCTTTTGCTAGAAAGATTATTGAATGAAGACCCGTCACCTTCTCTCCCTCCGACAAAAGAAATTCAAAAAGAAGAAATTAAAGAAGTTAAGCCGTCTATTAAGAATCCTCCAGAGCTTGAGCTCAAGGATTTATCTCCGCATCTTGAATATGCTTTCTTGGGAGATTCCGATACATTTCCCGTCATCATTTCTAAAAATCTTAAAGATGAGGAGAAGACCCAACTCTTAGACGTGCTTAAAAAGCATAAGAGTGCTATCGCTTGGCAGATCTCTGATATAAAGGGCATAGACCCTCGGTTCTGTACTCATAAGATCTTATTGGAAGATAATTTCAAACCCGCTGTTCAGCAACAGAGACGGGTTAACCCAAAAATCCATGATGTCATAAAAAAGGAAGTTCTTAAACTCCTTGACGCAGGGATGATTTATCCGATCTCAGATAGCTCATGGGTTAGCCCGGTCCACTGTGTGCCCAAAAAGGGTGGAATTACCGTTGTGAAAAATGAAGAAAATGAGTTAATTCCCACACGTCTTGTCACCGGATGGAGAGTGTGTATCGATTACCGAAAACTCAATGATGCTACCCGTAAAGACCATTTCCCTCTACCGTTTATGGACCAAATGCTTGAGCGTTTTGCGGGGAATGAGTTCTATTGTTTTCTCGATGGCTTTTTAGGGTATTTTCAAATACCAATTGATCCTCTAGATCAGGAAAAGACCACCTTCACTTGCCCTTATGGTACGTTTGCCTACCGACGCATGCCTTTCGGCTTATGCAATGCTCCAGGCACGTTCCAAAGGTGCATGATGGCCATATTTCACGATATGATCGAGAAGACGATGTAGGTCTTTATGGATGATTTCTCCGTCTATGGAAATTCTTTCTCATCTTGCCTCCCCCATTTAGACAAAATGCTTGAACGGTGTGAAAACACCAATCTCGTTCTAAATTGGGAGAAATGCCATTTTATGGTCAAAGAGGGCATTGTCCTCGGCCATAAGATTTCTAAATCCGGGATTGAGGTAGATCGTGCCAAAGTCGATGTTATCGCTAAGCTACCTCATCCCACCACCGTCAAAGGAATCCGAAGTTTCCTTGGTCATGCCGATTTCTACAGAAGATTTATTCAAGATTTCTCTAAAATCGCCCGGCCTCTGACTCATCTTCTTGAAAAAGATGCTCCGTTCATCTTTTCTCCCGAATGCATCGAAGCATTCGTGGTTCTCAAAAAGAAACTGACTGAAGCTCCGATCTTGGTTGCCCCCGATTGGGACTTGCCCTTTGAGCTAATGTGTAATGCAAGCGATTATGCTATCGGTGCAGTCCTAGGGCAACGCAAGTCAAAATACTTCCAACTGATACACTATGCTAGCAAGACAATGACCGATGCTCAATCTCACTACACTACTACTGAGAAAGAGTTGTTAGCCGTTGTCTACGCTTTTGAGAAATTTAGACCATATCTTGTCTTATCCAAAAGCATAGTGTATACGGACCATTCTGCTCTCAAGTATCTCTTGGCAAAACAAGATGCTAAACCGAGATTACTTCGGTGGATTCTTCTGCTCCAGGAATTTGATATTATCATTCGTGATAAAAAAGGAGCAGAGAATCTAGCCGCTGATCATTTATCCAGACTTGAAAATCCCCATCAAAGTGATCTCGAGAAAAAGGAAATCACCGAAACATTTCCTCTCGAGACACTTGGGATGGTATCTTTAAAGAATGATCCGAGTACCCCATGGTTTGCCGACTATGCAAATTACCATGCAGGGAATTTTTTGGTAAAAGGGATGTCGTCCCAGCAGAAAAAGAAGTTTTTCAAAGATGTTAAAAATTATTTCTGGGACGACCCCTACTTATTCCGGATATGTGCCGATCAAGTGATAAGACGGTGTGTGCATGGCCAAGAATCCGTTGACATCCTCACGGCCTGCCATAATGGACCCACAGGGGGACATCATGGTGCCAGCTACACCGCTAAAAAAATCTTTGATTCTGGGTTCTATTGGCCGACTATCTATCGCGATGCCCACGACTTGGTGAAGTCATGTGACTCTTGCCAACGTCAAGGAAAAATCTCGCAAAAAGACGAAATGCCTCAAAATGCAATTCAAGTCTGCGAGATCTTTGACGTGTGGGGCATCGATTTCATGGGGCCATTCCCGTCTTCACGAGGGAATAAGTATATACTTGTGGCCGTCGACTACTTGTCAAAATGGGTTGAAGCGAAAGCGCTCCCCACTAACGACGCCCGAGTGGTGGTTAAGTTCTTGAAAAATCTCTTCTCCCGATTCGGAACTCCTCGTGCTATAATCAGTGATCGTGGTACTCACTTTTGCAATGATCAGTTTGCAAAAGTTATGCTCAAGTACGGTGTCACCCACCGACTCTCTACCGCGTATCACCCGCAAACAAGCGGACAAGTCGAGGTTTCGAATCGTGGATTGAAACGTATCCTTGAAAGAACCGTTGGTGAAAATCGAGCCTCGTGGGCCGAAAAATTAGATGATGCTTTATGGGCTTTCCGAACCGCTTTCAAGACACCCATCGGGTGTACTCCTTACAAGCTGGTTTACGGAAAAGCCTGCCATCTGCCCATCGAGCTCGAGCATAAGGCATATTGGGCCTTGAAACATGCCAATTTTGATCTTAAGACCGCGGGTGATCACCGTAAGCTCCAAATTAATGAATTAAATGAGCTTCGGGATCAAGCCTACGAGAACTCTTTGATCTACAAAGAGAAAACAAAGAGGATTCATGACTCTAAGATTAAAAACCGCATTTTCAATGTTGGTGATCGAGTCCTCCTCTTCAATTCTCGGCTAAAGATTTTCTCGGGCAAACTCAAAACCCGCTGGTCTGGGCCATTCACCATCACTCAAGTTTTTCCATATGGAACCGTCGAGTTAGCTCAAAATGACGGTCCAAACTTTAAGGTGAATGGTCATAGGTTGAAGCACTATTTTGGAGGGGACATACCATCCATGGTTGTCCAGGACCTCCAAACTTTCCCCATGGACAAATAAATTCGGGGACGAGTCAAGCTACGTGACTCGTTAAAAAAACAAAGCGCTTCGTGGGAGGCACCCCATGCTTATCCATCTATTTTCTTTCTATTTTCTTAATAAAAAGGAGGGGCTCCTCTTCCATATCTTGTGTTTCGTGTTTTTCTGTGCTGTGTCCAGGATTTGCCCGAATAATGAAGACTCTCGTGCTCGTGGTTTGCTTCTCTCCACTCGAGTTTCATCATTCGTTGCTTATCCGATATCCTTAATCTTATCGTTTTACATCTATCTTTTGGCATAATTAATAAACGGCCTTAGATTTATGTAGGAGAACCCTTACCTTTAAGACATTGAGGACAATGTCTTGTTTTAGTCTGGGGGGGGGGGGGGGTAATCTTTCGATTTGATTTATGCCTTGCATTTTTTGCCGGTTACTCATGCAACCCCGTTTTTCCTCAAAAATTGAAAAAAGTCAAAAAAAAAAAGAGAAAAATTTTAATTTTTTTTCAAAACTATAATAAATTTTGACATTTTTGTTGACTTTCCGCTGGTGAGAGTAGGAATAAAATTCTGACTTGACCGGGCGTGTTGAGCCCTAGCTTGTCCCCTTAACCATTTATAATCTATAAGCTCGTGCTAGTCTTTTACACAAGGAGCTATAAAATGCGAATTCTTTTTAAGAGTTTGCAAGTTCCCATAATTGACTTTATATATGCATGACTTGATTATTTGGCTAAGCATTCGCGGATCTTATTATTTAAGATTTTAAATTTGCGAAGAATGAGAAATGATAGAGTTGTTTATAAGTTAGATTGCTAAACGTGGAGTAGTTGGATCTCTTTAGAGATCATCGAAGTTACTTGTGGCTTTTTGTTCCCATAAGCTTGTTTCACCCAATAATAGTAATCTAGGAATAATTAAAGGTATTTTGGTTTTGGCGATAATTAGTTTTTATTCCTTCCTTAGAGAATTCTTGCTTATGAAAGTTGGGTACACATCAAGGTACTGTCAGTGTTACGGTGTAATAGACTATTCCATCTTGCCGGCTCACAACCGATGTTGGGATTGTTATAAAAGCCGTAGGACTTGGGGTTTGGCAACACAAATAATTAATGAATATGATAATGTATAATAATAATCCAAAGCCATAAAAAGTTTTCTACATCTTGCCAGTTCGCAGCCGATGTTGTAGACTTCTAATAAAGGCAGAGGAAAAATTCCAAGGTCATAATAGACTATCACATCTTGCCGGCTCGCAACCGATGTTGTGATTGTTATAAAGGGCCGAGGATTAAATACGCTAATGTGCTTGAATATGTAGATAAAATGTTATAATGCCAAACTTCGACTCCGGGGGTATCCTAATAAAAGCTTCTGTCTCTGGACTCGTAGATGAGTTGTTTCGGTCGTATATAAAAGGGATATTCTCAAAATCGTGTTAAATCAGAGACCTTGATGTGGACCTCATTTTTGTATGCAACGGTTTTCGAGGGAAGGATTGGAAACTACTTAGCGTCTAAACTAGGTATCTTTATCGGACTAAAAATTATCGAAATGAGAATTTGAAGAAATTCATTTCTCACCAAAAATAAAATAAATAGAGGAAAATAGGAATTTGGGAACAAGAAGTAATACACAATTAACTTCCATGAGTAGTGTTGGCAATCTAACTTGTAAATAACAATGATTTCGTTTTTAAGCTTAGTTTGGGGACTCGTGAAAAATCAGGAACGACAAATTTTATCCGTATGGTCACTTATTTATGAGTCGTGTTTCCTACTCAATGACCCTAAAAGTTATTGAAAGATAATGATTGTCAACAAAACCGTCACATGGTCACATAAGAAAATACAAAAATAGAATAAAAGGAAAATCGGGGAGTTTTTAGAACTTAAGATTTCTTAATCTCTTTTGAAAATTTTGCTACTTCTCAAAGTTAGTAAAAAGAGATTGGAAATTTTTGGTTTTGAAAACGTGTTTTCATAACATTACGTGAGGACACAGCAATATCTTAGTCTGGGGGAATTTTGGTATGTGCTTAAACACATACTTTTTCTTGACCAAAACCGGACCCAAATAGACCAAAAACTAACCAAAATGCCAAAAGATATTGTGTTTTTGTGTTTATATATGTGCAGGCAACGGATAAACAAAAAACGACAAAAGACACAGCAAAACCGGGAAAACGAGCACGAGATTTGGAAATAAATAACCAAACCCATTTTAATCCAATACACAACCAACCCAGCCCAGTCCACCTCTTAAACCCATGACCCGACCCACTTACCATAACCCGGTCAACCATCTATTACTACCCTAGTCAAATTAAAATAAAATAAAAAACCCACACACAAGCGCGCCTAATTCTTCCCCAATATTTACCCAGGGATGAACCCTAGTTACTGTTCCGATTTAATTACCGTAATTAAGGGTAGTACGGTCCAATCACGCACTTCTAGAAGAATGTCAGTGGTGTCAGAGTACTCAAGAAGCACACGAATGGGCTACGTGGCACTATCCTATTGGACCGAACACCTCACAAGATTTGATCCAAGGGCCAAGGTTGCAAGATTGGCGTCCAAGAAATGATCTGATGGATGAGATTGATTTGAAGAAGCACAAATAGCCATGGATTGGTGACATGGCAGAGTCTAGATCCTTCTCTCTCGGGCTATAAATAGAGGACTTCATCTCCTTCATTTGTATGTAGATTTTAGAGCAAAGTTATGCTGCTAGTTTTATTTCTCAATGTATTTTAGACTAGTTTATTTGTAATTCGTACCTTATAGTTTAATGAAATATTTTTATTTTCCTTTACTTAATGTTGTGAAATCATTTTATTGTTAAGCCTTTTTAATTCATATCTCAGTTTATTGATTTCTTTCTAATACGTGTTTCACATTCTTAATTTCAGTTTTACTCTTATTCAAAAATTCCAAAAAAAAAAAAATAAAAAAAAAATAATTGCTCATTTTCTTATCATAGCTTGCACCCAAGCTTTAGTGTAGTTTATATAAGCTCATGTTAGCTCTCTAGCTATTGTGAATGCTTAACTCAGTTTTATCTAGATCAATCTCTCATTTCTATACTCAGTCAACGAAAGTCAACTGAGAAGGTGAATATGGTGAAATCTGGTTTTGATTGATAGTCCAAAGGAGAAAGGGAAGCTTTTTGCCTATCCAAAGATAGGCTAGCTTAGTGAACCCCCTCTATTTGAGCTGACGGGGAAAAAAGCTTGTGAGTTCTTCTATTTTTAAATTCCTCTAAAGATATTTAGTAATAGATCTGCTGCTGCTTGTTTGATTATTGATTGTTAGTTAGATCTGATCTTATTCAGTGGTAGTTTGAGTATTTTATGTTTGATTCTTAGTAGTTAATTCATTGCTGATTAATATCTGTTCTATCTCTAGTGTAGTTTATAGTAGATCTGTCCTATTTCATTCTAGCTGTTATTGGTGGTAAATTTGTGTTGAATTGATCTTGTTGGATTGATATTAGTGGAATTTGATCATATTTACTGGTTGCTAAAGCTTGTTGCTGAGAGTTTGTTTGAAATATGTTAGATCAAGAGTGTTTGGATCTGTGGAATTAAGTGAGTTTTGGTTGTTGTTTGGTGGTTTATTTGATCTAGTCTGCTATTATACTCTCATATAACTCAGTACTAGTGATTGTGTGGGTGTTTATTTGAGAAAAAGTCAGCATAGCCTTTGATCTCTTAATCTGCTATTATCAGCTGTTATATTGAGCTGTGATTGTTTAGATTGTTGCTGAAAGTATTTATGTATGTTAGTTGATTGACAGTTTAGCTTAATTACACCTAGGCTGATTAACATAAGCTGCTTAATCTCAATTTGGTCATCATTAAATTGCATTTGATTAGTCTTAGTTACTGTTCATCTGGTGCATTTACTTGAATTACTGTCAGTTTCATGAGATCATTTGATTGATCATATGTGTTTGGAAATGCTTGAATCTCTGTTTGTGAGTAATTCATAGTGTAAAATTCATCTGTGTTCCATATCTAGTACTAGTTAATCATTTAATCAATCAAATCTGTCATTGAATTTGTCTCAACTAAGCTGTTCATATTAGTTGCTGTATGCATGTGTAGTTTTTGTGACCTGTATTTGATCTAAATTGAACAAGCAATTGGACAATTGGCATAGGGCTTTTAGGATTTTCATAATCTCAGTGTTGCTAGCTTTCCAAAAACTCTTTACCTTGCTATTTGGAATTGATTTGAGCTTTTTAGAGGGAATTAAAATAAGCTGTTTGCATTGTACTAATCTGTCATAGCTGTTTGCTTAACCAACTGCTTATCTGCTTATTTTCTTCTCCTTCTTGGCTTATTTGTGTTTGATAATGCTTAGTGGTTGTTATTTTATCATTTCTGAGCAATTGGTGCTGATTTGAGCTTATTTGCATAATTTGAGCTTATTGGCTTATTCTTGATAAGTCCAAACTGCTTTTTGTGGCTTATCTGATTGTTGCTGCTATTTTTCCTAGATTATAGATTAGATTTTAGATTTATCTTGAAAATTTCAGATTTATCTGAGCTTGTTTGCTATTTCTTTTGAGTTTTCTTAGTTTAAATCAATTTTTAAGTAATTAAAAAAAAAAATAGTAATTAGTTTCTGTTTATCACTTTCAGTCCCTATCTTTTGTGTTTGCATACATAGTCCTTGTTAACTTTTTATTTAGTTAAGTAATTTGCATTGTTAGTCCTTATTGCTTATCTCTTTTCATTTTTAGTCCTTGCTTTTCACTATAGTTTTATAAATCTCGGGAATAGCCCGAGATTTGCGTTATTTGAATTCCCTTTGCCTTTAATTTGTTTATTTGTGCCTTTATTTGATTCCCCGTACCTTAGTTCGCGTTTAAGTTCCCTTTTGTAGTGTAATTTGCCAAAATCTCAAATATTTTTTTTTCACATTCACTTCACGAATCACGATCCCAAATCACATATTCCATTCAATATTCGTCGGGACAAACGACTCGGGTTTTGCATATTTCCTTTGCAATTCCTTGGACTATAAATTGACTCACATCAGACCTCCTCATCAATAGTACCATACAGAAAGGCACTCTTCACATCCATTTGATAGACCATAAAACCCATAAAGGAAGCATAAGCAAGAAATAGCCTTATTGCTTCAATCCTGGCAACAGGGGCAAAAATGTAACACCCCGACCCGACAAGGGTAGAGATGTCACAACAATGGTGACATATCAGAAACATACACAAGCATACATCTTCAATAATACAAAGGAATACAAAGGTTACAAGGAATTACAAGGAAATACAAAATTTACAGAGGAATAAATACTAAGTCTGAAAATATAAATTCTTCAAGTCATCTCTATAACAAAATTACTATCACAATGTAGTCTTCTAAGTCCAATGGTACTCTCCACTCATACCCAGCTTCTACTAAAAACCTGCCGCAGGAAAAGAAATGCGGCTGAGCTACGAGAGCTAAGTGAACAGATATAACGGTAACAAAGCAGTAATAAAGAATAATACAGAGTGTCAGACATATATGTCATGCAGATATAATCAGAATCAAAGGATGAATAAAGGAGTAAGGATAAAGAATAGGGAATAATAAGTAGGTAAAGGTAAAAGGAAATAGTGCAAGGTATAATAATGGTCAAAGGTAAGTAATGTATATGGTAAAGGTAAACAGTAATCCACAACGAGCCCAGAAACAGAGATATACACTACTAGAAAAATAGCCTTTAATGACACCAAAATTATGACACACGCACAATAATGACACGCAAAAATGTGTGTCATAAAAAAACTGTCATAAATTGTACAATCTAAAGGCTAGATGATAGGCAATTTTGTGTGTCATAAAATTCGTGTCATATCTCAAATTTTTTAAAAAACACGGACCACAAAGCTTGAACTCATTTCATTTTGACACTCTAAACACACACACAATAACTCCACCTCCACCGACAGCACAATCCGACAGCACCATCTGAATTGTTCTCTCCCTAAAAAAACACAATCCGACAACACCACCTCCATCCGACGCCATCCGACGCACCACCACCGGACTCCACCTCCACCGACACCACCGAAACTCTCCACCCTAAATTTTTGAGATATTAGTTTTGTAGATCTATAATATTTTTGAACATTATTTTTTTGTTCTTTTTTTGTAGATGTATAGATTTTTTTGTCGATCTATAATTTTTTTTTTATAGATCTATTCATTTTATTTGTAGATCCATTCATTTTATTTGTAGATCCATTGGTTTTTTACCAATGCTTTGTGAAGTATTTCATGATGCTTGTAACCTGCAGCCTGTTGGTGTTGTTGGTGCAATTACTCCATGGAATTTCCCCTTGGCAATGATTTCACGAAAGGTGGGATGTTTCAGTAAATTTCTTGACATGATGCACCACATGATGGTCTTTTATACTTGTAGCTCGAAATGAAACTTTGCATATTGACGGTTGTATCAGGCTGGCTCCAATGAGATATGTATGCATATTCTCCTATGATTTCTTTCACATAATGTCTATAAAACTTCTTGTTAACTTTAATCACAGGGTGTCTTGAATGTGGTCATGGGAGATGCTCCTAGTATCGGGGATTTTTAAATAATGAATCAGAACCGAAACTAAAACAGATAGTCAAAAGATTGTTGAGTTTTTGAGATTTATTATCAAAATTAGGTAGTATTCTTGGTTCAACAACTATGCTTCCATGCCTAACAGCCATACATTCACTTTTCCCATATGATAATTAAATTCTAGTAGTCATTTGCAACAAAACAATATGGTTCTGCTGTTTGAAGTAGTATTATACTAATAACGAATTTTTTCCGTGCTTGGCGAAAGTCTGATTATTTAAATAAATAATAGATAAAATGATATACTTTCGAGTAAAAGTCTCTTAAAGGGTAAAGAGACGAGTTTATTTTACTATATTATGTTTAGTTTTGCTGCAACTGACTTTGCTGCGTTTTGGAATTTAACTGATTATATGAAAGACATTGGATATTCATCTAAATCATGCATACATGCTGATTCAATTTACATTACAGATTGAGAAGTTCATGTTTCACATCCAAAAAACTGCTGATCTTTGGGCTCGGCTGTCTAAACAAGAACAGAAGTTTGCTAGGCGGTAATGGGTCATTTTTTATTCGGACTTTTAACCTACCACTGCATGATGGACATTTCTTAAAGTTAAATGTTCAAAATCTTGTGTTTCAGGTCTATTGAAGACATGAAACAGCATTTTGAACAATCTGTTTTGTCTAAGTTGCCAGAGCATTACAACTCCCATTCGAAGCAATCTGTAATAAGCGAAGAGGATGAGATGGGTAATTTTCTCATATCTGAAGTCTGAACTGATTATATGTATCAGTGTGGGGGTGTCGGGGTGTATTTACATGCTCATATCGGTGTTTAGTCTATATGTATGTATGTAAGCTCATCGCGTAAAAATGCTACTAACAAACAAAGAGATAATGGAATATAAAAGATATCAGCTATGGGGTTCCTTGATTCCCCTCCCCTGCATTTATTAAGATTCCGAGGCGGCAACATTGGTGGGTTGGATAACGGGTCAAAAGGGTCCACTTTAAACCGGGTAATTGTTAGGAGGTACTGTAATATGCATTATACATAGACTTTGTGCAACTCTGAAACCATTACCCATGCCCTTTTAGCTAATTATTTATTTGACCCTTTTGAGGAAAAGCAAAACCCAAATCGACCAATTTATAAGTAAATGAAATTGCCACATATGCATATAATCTCACACTTTCTTACATGGCTGATAAGTTTGGATTCGTTTCATAAAACTTTAACTTTAACTTGGGATATTTTTGCAGATAAATCCAGAATCTCCATTTACAGGTGCATTTATTGACAAATCAAATGCATTCAATTGGGTAACGAATGTAATCGGCATTGGGGCCAGCTTTGGGATACTAACGTCATTGTTGGTGGCGATGTTGGGTCAGGCTCGATACATTTGTGTGATCGGTAGGTCTGGTGTGGTCCCTGTGTGGTTTGCAAAGGTCCATTCCAAGACATCGACACCTGTAAACGCTTCGGTATTTTTAGGTAACTTTTTTATTACATGAAATTTATAATGAAGCAGACTTTCCAAAACAGCATGAGTAATGGTTAATAGGTTGATGTGTCTATTTTCACGAGTTAAGTATGAATACGATAACATATTTTGCAAGAAGAAAATCTATGAGTAGCGGTTTGTATGTGCGAAGCAGTGAGGTCTAACCCATGTCTTAATCGGTTAAAAAATCGAAAATTTAGATTACAAAAAGTAATCGTATTAGAATATATATAATGTAGTACGTATTGGAAATTGGTCCCATATGATCCGTTTCGGTTGGGGAGCATATGGTCATCATGTTCACACTTAAAAAAGTATTGTGACATACAGTATTCAAAAACCTTGGAACTCTGTGATCCAAGCTGCATTTTTTAATAGGATAGATGGTTATAACATAAATAGGTTATTAAAAATAGTACATCAAAGGTATTTTCTTGTACTTTGAAACAAAAATAAATCAAATATTATACTATATGTTCTTGGGATATAGCTAAAAGTGGTCAGATTATGCACAAAGCATTAGGCCACTCCACTGCCCAAAATCTAAACACATTGTTGGTGACAATTTTTGAGTCTACATATCTTTACCTTATGTTTCAATCTTGATCATAAATATAAGTTTTTATGATAGTTTGTATTTGGTATTATTGTTAACACATTGCCTTCCTATCTTTTACATAGAAAAAACACGTCCCTGCATGTGCGACGAACAATTTATTTGGCATGTTCAAAATTACAGTGTGCCATTCTCCGTCACAGCAGATTTGACTGCTGATACAGGAGGCGATCAAGGTACGTATTTACTCTGTAGATTCTATTATCTTATGGTGATGAAATAAAGCTTTTTTTGCGCTTACAATTTTTTTCCATTTGTGCTGTCTACAAGAGTTATGGGAACCTATGGATATTGTGCTCCAGAATATGCAATGACTGGTCAACTCACTCTAAAACCAGATGTTTATAGTTTTGGAGTTGTTCTTCTGGAAATCATTACAGGGCGAAAAGCAATCGACCAATCTAAAGCCCGTGGTGAACAAAATCTGGTTGCATGGGTAAGATAACGTTATATTCATCTCTATTTTGGTTTGCATAGAAGGTGGGTGGCAATTTAAAACATGCAGGGTCAAGTTGGGTTGACTCGCAGACACTATTTTGTCCAGTTTTATAAAATAAAATAAAAAAATTATGCAAAATATACTTTTTTCTATTTTTATGGATATGAATACCAAAAAAGATAGAAATACTAATTTGAATAATTTGAAATAACAATTTGATGTATTTGTAAGTTATTCATCAAAACTTTGTTGTAGGCGCGACCATTATTCAAAGAAAGAAGGAAATTCTCGCAGATGGTTGACCCTGCTCTTGAAGGGCAGTACCCTACCCGAGGGCTCTTTCAGGCACTAGCTGTGTGCTGCAATGTGTGTGCAAGATCAGCCTAGCTTGCGCCCTGGTATAGCAGATGTAGTTACAGCCGTGACTTATCTTGCTTCACAAAACTATGAACCTTAGCCTACTATTCGGGCTCATCGGCTCCTGGCACCAGATGAAGTCAATACATTATATTATGCCAGACTTAGAAAAGACTGAATTTATGTATTTATTTGAAAATAACTTGTAGTTGTATGAAACGCATTGTTTTGATATATATGAAATGCGCTTTTTTGCTATTTGTGTATTTATTTGTATTATGAGATTATCTGTTATTTAATGTGGGGATATTATTAATTTTATAAAAATTATTTTTTTTAAAAAAAATTTGAACCATGACACGCAAAAAAGGGGTCATAAAATAGTGTCATAAAAGTTTGTCATAAAAGCGTGTCATAAAAGCGTGTCATAAATTTATGACGCGCGAAATGCGTGTCATAAAGCTTTATGACGGGTCGATCAATGACACCAAAAAGCGCGTCATCTGACCCCTTTTATGACACGCAATGCGCGTCATTAAAGGCCTTTTTTCTAGTAGTGATAATATATATAACCATGTCATCATCATCAATCAGAGGGGTGTCCTCTCAGTAACCAGATAATATGAGGGGTGTCCTCATGTATCAAATATATATGGAGTAGCTAGCTCCCAGAGGTTGTGAAAGACGTGTATCGCACACACCATCAGTCACCAGAGATATAACAGATAATATAAACAGATAACAGAAACAGAACAAATCTAGGATGCATCCATACGCCCCAGTTGGCCAGAGTCTACCAATATACACCAAATCAGATAAAGTCAGGGACGGGACAGGTCATCACTCTCCTGCCCTAGAGTCATGCCATCGGTGCATCAATGACATGGACATGAAACCCTCATGCCTAGTGAGGTGGCTCGGGTATCAAACCGTGGGTCAAAGGTCAAGTATCATGTCATAAACAGAGGGTCATGTCAAAAGGTTCAGATTATAAAGTCCATGTCAGATGTTACAGAAGTGTATATCAGAGGTTCAGAAATCAGATAGGTTTATATCAGAGTTTATAACAATGTTCAAGTCTAGGTTCAGAAATAGTGTACCAGATTAATGCTTATATCAAAGTTCAAATTAAGTTTCAAAACAAGAGTTTATAACCAGGTTTAGAATAAGGTTTAAATCAAGGTTCAATAGGTCATATCAAAAGTTCATAATCAAAAAGGTTTATAGGTTCATAGAAAAGATTTTAATTCAAAGGTTTCATATTTAACTTGTATTTAAATAATCTTTCAATGACTTTCATAAAATGATGTTTGGTAAAACCTTCTTATACATATAGTCTTTAAAAGAAATTTTCATAAAACCTTTAGTGCTGTTTATAACATCGTACTCAAAAGCTTTTCAAAACATTTTCATATCATTAAGGAAAGTTTCCAATTTCAGTTGAAATGTCAAAATGATTCTTCAGGGTATTCAGAGGTTTGCATATTCAGGTCACAAGGTAATGAGTCAAGTATCAAGGGAAAATTCAGAGTCAGATATCATGTCAGAATCAGAGTGTTATAACAAGTTCATATTTCAAAGGGTTTATAACAGATGGTTCAGAATCAAGTTTCATAACAAAGTTCATATCAGGAATTATAACAAAGGGGGTCATATGAAAGGTTCAAAGTAAAGGGGATCATAGCAATGGCATCAATACAGAAGCTGAGAGATCAGAAAAATGAAAGAGATCATGAGAAACCTGTGAGAAGGTTCAGAATATCTGTACCTTATACCGCAAGTACACAACAGAAACAATAAGGATCGGAAGCAAACTCCATCTTCATCGGATCTACACGAATTCATGATTGTCTTATTAATAGCTTGTTTGATTCAGATTACTTATTTTAGTCCGCTTTCCATTTTTAGAAACTTTCCTTATTTAGTAACTTTCCAGAAATAGCAATTTTCCTTATTTAGTAACTTTCCAGAATTAGTAAGTTTCCACTTTAAGTAGGTTTACTCATTTCAAGTAATCTTCTATTTTTAACAGGTTTCCAGAATTTGACTTTGAACCTTTAAGTTTCACAAATTACAATTTATACCCCTCTAGTTACAATATTTACAAAACAAACCCTATATTTACATAACTTATGATTTAATCCCTACAATATTCATGTTTACCAAACAAGCATCTTATTTTACAAAATTATAGAATGTAACATCAGAATTATGTATAGTACAAGTCAGGTCCCTCAAATTTCAGAAATTACACATTTAGTCCTTTAAGTTTACAAAACTTATAAATTAATCATAATTTAGTATCAATTACATATTAAGCCCATAAATACTCAAATTAACACATTACACTTTTAATATCAGTATTTACACAGAACAGCTTCAAGTTTCCATAATTTACACTTTTAGTCCCTCCTTTAAAATAAATGAAATTCGAAACCCTAATTTCATTTTAATTCCAAATCTTGATAATTTTGCACTTAAGACCCTCATGTTATAATTTTTACCCTTTAGTACTGATCTAATTAACATTATAAAAATGGCCCACAAGTTTATTTAATTACAAAACACCCCCCCTTATCATTTTAAAATCAAATCGTATAACCTTTAATTTTACAAATTTAAACCCTAATCTTCCCAAATCATTAGGCCATAATTACCACATCATATATACATCATTAATTCACCAAATCCAGATTTAAGAACCCTAGTTTCCAACATAAACCCTAGCTCTTAATTTTTCCCCATTCGAATTTAAAACCTGCTTTGGACTAAATTCAATCACGACCATTTTAAGCTTCTAAAAATCAAACCACTATTTTTCATGGTTCATAATAATTATATAGAGTCTAAAAAAAATAATCTCCATGCCCAAAAAATTCGTTTATCATATATTAGAATTTACACACTTTTTAATACTTTAAATTCACAAAGACTAACCTAGGCTTCTACAATTCGAAACACCATTTTTACTAGCTTATGTGATGACCAAGGAACTCATAAAAATTAATAATGCAACCCAAAAAAATCATATAACATGAATTAGATATTTAGCCCGTTTTACACATTTATAATTCATTCGAACCTTTTAAACTTGCATGATTTGAATTATATATTTTTCTTGGATCTTATATGATATAATAAGCATAATAAAAATACCAGATAATTATTTGAACGTGTGGATATATCGAAAGGAAATTAAGCCTTGCGGATGAAATAACGAGCTTCCAAAATTCTCACGATCAAACCAACGAACCCCATACCTTCAAACCAATTTTATTTGATCCCTTAAATGATGAAGAAACCCAAAAAATTGACCCACGAATTTTAGAGAGTCGTATGGATTATTTACGAATTTGTTTGTGTTTTAGATATAGTCGGTTTAGGGTTTTTTAGCTTTGTTTTGGAAGGAATAAATGGGATTTGGTAAATGGAATGAAGATTGCCGAGATTTTGGGGAGGGGAGGGCCTAAAGAACTGGTATTCATCTTGACCAAAAATAGATTTCCAATTTTGAATGTTTTCTTAATTTATTTTGTAAGTAAAAGGGATTTAATTAATTAAATTCATAACTTAAGTATTTTAATTAAATAAATTCGGTCCATAGGTGTAGCTTGTATAAATTTTTGTACATTGCAAAAATGTTAAAAGCTTTCCTCAAAATTATTTCACTTCATATGTAGTTCATTTCCAGAGATTCGGGATTAATTTGGTACTTTATATAAGCTTTAATTGAATTTTAAAGTTTCAGGGGCAGTTTGGTAATTTTGCATGTTTCAGATTTTAGGGTTTTACAACTCTTCCCCTCTAAAAAAAAATTTTCGTCCTCGAAAATTGAAGTCGCAAAATTAGACAGAGTCGTAGCAATACGCAAAAGATCGTCACGAACAACCTCACACTCGGGGAGGTTCTTCAAAAAAAAACTCTTCAGAATAAATGGTTTCTCATGACTCAATCAAAACAAGATGGGTTCAGATTCCTCAGAAGGAGACAAAATTAGTTTGATTTTGATCAAAAGGACCATTCAACAAAAATGGATGATAGGTGAGTCTTCCGAAAAACTTATACGAACAGAATTTCAAATCAGATTAACTGTATCATCAGTGGAGGGTTCTACAAAGAGCTTAAGATATATAACTGAGGTCAACAGAATGCAATACGAGAGTTCAAACTCATCCAGATATTTAATGAATGAAAACAGAATATATGCATAGGTAGGATGAACCTAGTGTCTCTCTAATCACGGATAACCAACGGAGATCAGATTCTAAACTTCTTAGGTACTCCCCCAAGACATCCTATGGCCACAATGAGTGCACATTATATGGTGTAAGTATTATCACGTTGATCAGGCGTCATAATACTAGCACCACATAATTATGCCTTCATGATGATCATACTTTATCTCGAGTCGTGAGTATAACAACCTATCTTAATCCACCTAGTACTTCTACAGTCTCAGAGTCAACCAGATCAAAGTCATAGTTAAGAGAAAAATAAGACTATTCGCAATAGTATCGGAATTTCCAGATTGCCTAGCAGAGTAAGGCACGCCGTCACAAGCATCAGATTTTCCACAGTTCGCCAAAATTCCTCATAACAAAGCCATCATCGAACATACGAAAGATAAACACGGAACTGAAATGCTTCTAGGGAACTTAAATCATTAGAGAATCTTATCACGATATAACGAAACTTAAGGAAGTCAACGGAAATGAAAACTAATCGTCAATAACTTCGGTCTTCACAGAATCAATTCTTCCAAACATAAAAGGTCTGTTTCATAAATCCGTTCATTTCAAACATTCAATCTCTTCAGGTCCGGTTAATCTGTCCTCGTTTGTCCATCAATCTGGAAGTGAAACAAAATCGTCTGGTTCATCACGCCTCCTGCAGTTCTTCTTGGAATGTGATGGAGTAATGTGAATTTCTGGCACGATCTTTAAGTTTCTTCATCATCCAGTCTGCTTCCGCCCTCAATTCATCTTAGTACAACCAAGATGAATAGGGAAGTAAGACTGCACGTCTTCATCAGCTCCAGGTACGCCGTCTTTCTTCTGCATCGCCAACCCTTCTGTCTTGTAAGGAATGTCTTCACTCTTCAGGGTAGTCACCGCTGTTGTCAACTCCAGGTCAGGTAGCGAAGTAATTCTTCTGATGCGTTTCTAGTTGTCTTGATGCATACGCAAAACCTTCTGTGTTGCAAGGGAGCATAACCGAGTCTCTTTCTGAAATGTCTCAAAATTTGTTCCGTCGGAAGGTATGCAAACAAATTTCTATTTCAGCTTTCCAAAACTCCGTTCTCAATCGGACTAAGTTGTTTCTCTCTGGTCACGAAATTTATCAAGGGTAACGCAAGTTGTAAACGTCTTCAGAATTCTGATGCAAAGTTCAAAAGATTTCAGTTTACCATTTTGCTATCGGTCTTGACCATTCGGTGATAGTTTCAAAATTTTCGGGATTTAAAAAGGGATATTCTCAATCAAGAAAAACCGTTGCCTGAACAGATATCAATTTCTCAGAATGCATAAGTGATCGTCAAATTTCTTACAAAGTGCAAAAATGATTTTCATGTTCTTCTTCGTCTCCGAATGTACTATTAAGTCATACAATGACCATTTGCCCAAGTACTCACGAGAACACATTCATTTATCAAATTTACAGAATAGTCAGAGCTTTAGCTAATACTATTAGCGTCACAAATGAGAACACATTCATTTATCAAATTTACAGAATAGTCAGAGCTTTAGCTAATACTATTAGCGTCACAAACCGTCATATCAGTCGTTACAAATACGGAAAGCAATCTCAAGAATAACCTCAATTCATATTTCCATCTGATGGAAACTTCGCGCTCTGAAATTAAATAGATACAAAGTCGTTTCAGGGTGGAGAAATAAGGGTTCCAAATAGCAATACGGTTCAGCTTCCAGAATCAATACATGTCTCCTGTCATCATTCTTCTTTATCGCGAACAAAACTGAAATACGCCAAGGAAATACACTTAAGCGAACTTACTTCTCACTCCGGTGGAAAATTTGGTGGTTCAATCAGAAATCGTGTTCAGAAAATTCAGGGTGCCAAGTATTTCTCAAGGTGAGGTTCATTCATGGGTGTACGAAATGGGTTTAAGGAAAACTTCATAACCGCGAAAGTAACACACGAGTCTCCAGAGTAATAGCGATAGCAGAAAGTTTAACAATCGGTAATCGTGGTAGGGAGTTCAAAATTGTTTTAAACGTCAAAGGTGAGACATAGGAGGATAGTTGTCAAACAACCAATCCTTTATCAGAATAACATTGGAGTTAACAGTCCACAGAAAGACAGATCAACAAGGCAAAACTTATCGTCCAAAATGAGAGGGAAACATTCTTATACTCGTGGTTTAGCACCACAAGACTCCTCATAGGAACAGAGATGGGTAAGACGAAATCAAAGAGTATCAGAAAATTCATAGATGCTTATCAAAAGCAAGAGACAGATCACAGAATGTATCAAGTACGTCATCGCCAAGGAGATTTTCAGAATACCCGTAGAGGAATCAAAATGATTAACAGAAAGATCAGAGGTCAGAGTCGGACTCTGCAGACAAGGATCAAATAGTGTCAGGCCATATTATGAAGTTCTCAATCCCTTCCAGAATTATTTAATTCTCAAATCTTGGGTAGTGCAAAGCATAAGCTTTTAATTTCTAAAAGTGATCTTAACAGACTTAAATCAAAAGCAGGGCACGAATCAGAGTGATGCGGAAGCAAAATACTTAAACAAACGCCTTATAGTCTACCCATTCCTCACTGGTCAAAACTTAAGTTCATATCAAGAAATCCTAAACCAAGTTCTAAGGGTGTTCTACTATGTTCTTACAGTGGAAGACTAATGGTCCAGAACTCAAAGGTCAAGGGTAAATGTATTACGAGTCGCAGCCTGTCTCTCTGATACCATAAATTGTAACACCCCGACCCGACAAGGGTAGAGATGTCACAACAATGGTGACATATCAGAAACATACACAAGCATACATCTTCAATAATACAAAGGAATACAAAGGTTACAAGGAATTACAAGGAAATACAAAATTTACAGAGGAATAAATACTAAGTCTGAAAATATAAATTATTCAGGTCATCTCTATAACAAAATTACTATCACAATGTAGTCTTCTAAGTCCAATGGTACTCTCCACTCATACCCAGCTTCTACTAAAAACCTGCCGCAGGAAAAGAAATGCGGCTGAGCTACGAGAGCTCAGTGAACAGATATAAAGGTAACAAAGCAGTAATAAAGAATAGTACAGAGTGTCAGACATATATGTCATGCAGATATAATCAGAATCAAAGGATGAATAAAGGAGTAAGGATAAAGAATAGGGAATAATAAGTAGGTAAAGGTAAAAGGAAATAGTGCAAGGTATAATAATGGTCAAAGGTAAGTAATGTATATGGTAAAGGTAAACAGTAATCCACCACGAGCCCAGAAACAGAGATATAATATATATAACCATGCCATCATCATCAATCAGAGGGGTGTCCTCTCAGTAACCAGATAATATGAGGGGTGTCCTCATGTATCAAATATATATGGAGTAGCTAGCTCCCAGAGGTTGTGAAAGACGTGTATCGCACACACCATCAGTCACCAGAGATATAACAGATAATATAAACAGATAACAGAAACAGAACATATCTAGGATGCATCCATACGCCCCAGGAGGCCAGAGTCTACCAATATACACCAAATCAGATAAAGTCAGGGACGGGACAGGTCATCACTCTCCTGCCATAGAGTCATGCCATCGGTGCATCAATAACATGGACATGAAACCCTCATGCCTAGTGAGGTGGCTCGGGTATCAAACCGTGGGTCAAAGGTCAAGTATCATGTCATAAACAGAGGGCCATGTCAAAAGGTTCAGATTATAAAGTCCATGTCAGATGTTACAGATGTGTATATCAGAGGTTCAGAAATCAGATAGGTTTATATCAGAGTTTATAACAATGTTCAAGTCCAGGTTCAGAAATAGTGTACCAGATTAATGCTTATATCAAAGTTCAAATTAAGTTTCAAAACAAGAGTTTATAACCAGGTTTAGAATAAGGTTTAAATCAAGGTTCAATAGGTCATATCAAAAGTTCATAATCAAAAAGGTTTATAGGTTCATAGAAAAGATTTTAATTCAAAGGTTTCATATTTAACTTGTATTTAAATAATCTTTCAGTGACTTTCATAAAATGATGTTTGGTAAAACCTTCTTATACATATAGTCTTTAAAAGAAATTTTCATAAAACATTTAGTGCTGTTTATAACATCGTACTCAAAAGTTTTTCAAAACATTTTCATATCATTAAGGAAAGTTTCCAATTTCAGTTAAAATGTCAAAATGATTCTTCAGGGTATTCAGAGGTTTGTATATTCAGGTCACAAGGTAATGAGTCAAGTATCAAGGGAAAATTCAGAGTCAGATATCATGTCAGAATCAGAGTGTTATAACAAGTTCATATTTCAAAGGGTTTATAACAGATGGTTCAGAATCAAGTTTCATAACAAAGTTCATATCAGGAATTATAACAAAGGGGGTCATATGAAAGGTTCAAAGTAAAGGGGATCATAGCAATGGCATCAATACAGAAGCTGGCAGATCAGAAAAATGAAAGAGATCATGAGAAACCTGTGAGAAGGTTCAGAATATTTGTACCTTATACCGCAAGTACACAACAGAAACAATAAGGATCGGAAGCAAACTCCATCTTCATCGGATCTACACGAATTCATGATTGTCTTATTAATAGCTTGTTTGATTCAGATTACTTATTTTAGTCGGCTTTCCATTTTTAGAAACTTTCCTTATTTAGTAACTTTCCAGAAATAGCAATTTTCCTTATTTAGTAACTTTCCAGAATTAGTAAGTTTCCACTTTAAGTAGGTTTACTCATTTCAAGTAATCTTCTATTTTTAACAGGTTTTTTAGAATTTGACTTTGAACCTTTAAGTTTCACAAATTACAATTTATACCCCTCTAGTTACAATATTTACAAAACAAACCCTATATTTACATAACTTATGATTTAATCCCTACAATATTCATGTTTACCAAACAAGCATCTTATTTTACAAAATTACAGAATGTAACATCAGAATTATGTATAGTACAAGTCAGGTCCCTCAAATTTTAGAAATTACACATTTAGTCCTTTAAGTTTACAAAACTTATAAATTAATCATAATTTAGTATCAATTACATATTAAGCCCATAAATACTCAAATTTACACATTACACTTTTAATATCAGTATTTACATAGAACAGCTTCAAGTTTCCATAATTTACACTTTTAGTCCCTCCTTTAAAATAAATGAAATTCAAAACCCTAATTTCATTTTAATTCCAAATCTTGATAATTTTTCACATAAGACCCTCATGTTATAATTTTTACCCTTTAGTACTGATCTAATTAACATTATAAAAATGGCCCACAAGTTTTTTTAATTACAAAACACCCCCCCTTATCATTTTAAAATCAAATCGTATAACCTTTAATTTTACTAATTCAAACCCTAATCTTCCCAAATCATTAGGCCATAATTACCACATCATATATACATCATTCATTCACCAAATACAGATTTAAGAACCCTAGTTTCCAACATAAACCCTAGCTCTTAATTTTTCCCCATTCGAATTTAAAACCCGCTTTGGACTAAATTCAATCACGACCATTTTAAGCTTATAAAAATCAAACCACTATTTTTCATGGTTCATACTAATTATATAGAGTCTAAGCAAAATAATCTCCATGCCCAAAAAATTCATTTATACTATATTATAATTTACACACTTTTTAATACTTTAAATTCACAACGACTAACCTAGGCTTCTAAAATTCGAAACACCATTTTTCCCAGCTTATGTGATGACCAAGGAACTCATAAAAATTAATAATGCAACCCAGAAAAATCGTATAACATGATTTAGATATTTAGCCCGTTTTACACATTTATATTTCATTCGACCCTTTTAAACTTGCATGATTTGAATTATATATTTTTCATGGATCTTATATGATATAATAAGCATAAGAAAAATACCAGATAATTATTTGAATGTGTGGATAGATCGAAAGGAAATTAAGCCTTTCGGATGAAATAACGAGCTTCCAAAATTCTCACGATCAAACCAACGAACCCCATACCTTCAAACAAATTTTCTTAGCTCCCTTAAATGATGAAGAAACCCATAAAAATGACCCACGAATTTTAGAGAGTCGTATGGATTATTTACGAATTTGTTTGTGTTTTAGATATAGTCGGTTTAGGGTTTTTAGCTTTGTTTTGGAAGGAATAAATGGGATTTGGTAAATGGAATGAAGATTGCTGAGATTTTGGGGAGGGGAGGGCCTAAAGAACCGGTATTCATCTTGACCAAAAATAGATTTCCAATTTTGAATGTTTTCTTAATTTATTTTGTAAGTAAAAGGGATTTAATTAATTAAATTCATAACTTAAGTATTTTAATTAAATAAATTCGGTCCATAGGTGTAGCTTGTATAAATTTTTGTACATTGAAAAAATGTTAAAAGCTTGCCTCAAAATTATTTCACTTCATATGTAGTTCATTTCTAGAGATTCGGGATTAATTTGGTACTTTATATAAGCTTTAATTGAATTTTAAAGTTTCAAGGGCAATTTGGTAATTTTGCATGTTTCAGATTTTAGGGTTTTTCAAAAAACCTCCTCATAATCAATCCCTTCTTCCTGGGTATAGCCTTGAGCAACCAGTCTTGCTTTATTCTTTATCACAAGACCCCTCTCATCCTTCTTATTCATGAATACCCACTTAGTACCAATCACTCTCATTCCTTTTGGTAGATCAACCAGAACCCAAACTTTCTGAATTTTGAATTGAAACAGTTCTTCTTGCATTGCCTCAACCCAACTTGAGTCTTCTAGATCCTTTAGCACATTCTTGGGTTCTACTTGAGATAGGAAACTGATTGGTCCTAATACAAACCTACAATCATGCTCATCTTCATGATGTTTTTCCTCATAAACAACACTGAGAAAGCCATGATGATCTGGATCTTGAATCTGTCTTTTTGTCTTTACTCCAGATTGTGCATCTCCTATGACATTGGTAAGTGGATGATTTCTGTGAACTATTGTTTGAGGAGTAGAAGGAGCCTCATAGGTGATAGACATATTGTGCAGACCATTTCCAAAGAAATCAATATCATCATCTTGTTGAGCAGTAGTAACTGGTGAAGCAAGAATAGGTTGACTTGGTTCAACAGTAGAGACATTTGGCTCAGCAGTATGATTATCTGGCTCAGCAGTACTAACTCCATTTGTACTGCTCTCAAGAATGTCTGTTTCTTTTCCAGCTTGTCCATTGTTAGCAGTATCATTCTTCTCTCCATTAGCATCCTTTGAGGAAGAATCAGACACTGGACTATCCTCCACAATTGGCATCAAAATATACTCTTCATCATCTTCTCCTGAACCTGCATCATGGTTAGTATTTGTACCTGTAACAGGCACATAATTCATAGAATCTGAAAGCATATCAAGATCAAACAACCAATCTGGACCAACACCTGCAACATTTTGTATATTTTTTTGAAATTCAATGTGTAGATTCTCTTCAACATGTTTGGTGCTTTTGTTGTACACCCTAAAAGCCTTACTGTTCAGAGAATAACCAACAAAGAAACCCTCATCAGATTTCCCATCAAACTTTCCTAGTTGTTCTTTGGTATTCAAGATACTGACATGACAACCAAAAGGTCTCATGAAGCTTAAGGCAGGGGTTCTACCTCTAAAAAGCTCATAAGGAGTCTTATTGTAAGGTTGCACTACTAGAACCCTATTCTGAACATAACAAGCAGTGCTAACTGCTTCAGCCCAAAATGAAATAGGCAACTTAGAATCTGCTAACATTGTTCTAGCAGCCTCTATTAAGGTCCTATTTTTCCTTCAGCTACTCCATTTTGCTGGGGGGTTCTAGCCACACTAAATTCCCTCTTAATACCTTTTTCTCTTCAAAAATCATCCATAACCTTATTCTTAAATTCTGTTCCATTATCACATCTGATTATTTTGACTTTCTTATCAGCTAGGTTTTCTACCTCAACAATAAATGACTTAAGGATTTCACTAGTCTCATCCTTAGTTCTTAGAAAGAAAACCCAAGAAAACCTGGAATAATCATTAGTAATAACCAAACAATATCTTTTAAAATTCAAGCTATTCACAGAAGTAGGACTAAACAAGTCCATATGCAACATATATAAAGCTTGAGAATTTGAGTTATGAACCTTGGGCTTACAAGAGGCTCTGTGTTGTTTACCCTTAAGGCAAGAAACACAGGTTTGGTCATTTTGAAAAATCTTATTTGGTAATCCTCTTACCAATCCATTTTTAGCAATTTTGTTAATGGTTTTAAAATTAACATGACCTAGCCTTCTATGCCACAATATTGATTCCTTCAATGTGGCTTTTGCAACAAGGCAAGTAAGACCTTCTTTAGGAACAAGGTTGTTCATCTCAATACTGTATGTATTACCCTTTCTGGGGATTTTAAGCAAAACTTGATTTTCATCAGGCAGCTTGAAATCCGAAGAAAGAATAAGGCAGTCAGTATCAGTAAAAAGAACTTTATTCTTTTTATCATATATTTGTGACACACTAAAGAGGTTGTACTTTAACTCTGGTACAAAATACACATTATCAAAATCAAGATTACCAGTTTTAATTACACCTTTACCAGTAATCCTTCCTCCAACACCACCTCCAATGATAACAGGTCTTCCATCTAGAGCAATGAAGTCTGAAAGATATGACATGTTACTAGTCATGTGCCTGGAACATCCACTATCTGAGTAGCCTCTGTCTTCTTCACCATTTGAAGGATGTTCCTGCACACAAAATAAAGGTTTTAGTGCCTTTTGGGGACCCAAACCATCACTGGCTTGGATCTGCCTTGCGCATCAATATGAGAAAGTTTGTTGAAAGTCATTGATGCACCATTGGGTTTGTTAGATTTTCTAACCCAATGTGCTGAGGCCTTGACAGCATTGCCCCATTTACCCTTAACAGCATTAAAGTTTCTAGCAGTAGGAACTGCTGACCTAACAGTTAGAACTGCTGGCCTAGCAGTTGGAACTGCTGGTTTAGCTTTAGACACCCATTTTTTATTTGTCATTGCTGTTTTCTTATAAAAATTCCTTTTAACTGTTTGTGCATGATTTGAAAATTATTTTGCACTGGAAACAGTTTGTTTGTTCTTAAACCATTTGTTTGGTCTAGAAGTTGAAACTGCTTTGATGCCCGACCTTAACATAACTGCTCTGGGTGACATTTTATGATTCACATTAGGGTCAGTCAACCTTGTTGGACTATTTTGAGTTACCCTAGCATTTTTATTCCTATTCACCCTTGAATTCCCAAAAACATTCTTTTTCCATGGGTTAGAATCACAATAAGCAGCCAAATGGTCAAAACTTCCACAAACAAAGCATACTTTTCTAATCATAACAAACTCATCATCCAATTGCTTAGATTTTGAGTGGTTCCAATTCCTCTGATTATCTTTAGAAACTGGACATCTATTCTTAGTCCTATACATCTCAGCATACTTGAAATTTTTTCTAACTAGTTTTATGTTTTCAGTTTTAACCACCTTAGGAGCATGTTTAACTTCTACCTTAACAACATCAGATTTAACCTTAACCTGATCATCCTCATCATCAGATGTCCAATCCTTAATAATTGGAGCATCTGAGTTCCTATCAGAAGACATCTTTTCCTCAGAGAGAGATTTATCACTAGCACTAACATAGGAATCCTCAGCCTTAACAAATTTAACAGGATTCTCACTAATTTTAGTACCATATCCAGGAAAATCCATATCCTTAAACTCTTCTAAACCTGTATGAGCCAAATCAATTCCTGGAGGAACAAACATTCCTCTATTTAGAGGTGCAACTGACTTATAACCTAAACCAGACTTTGCTTTATTAAGTATTTGAATCTCTACTATTTTATGTACCCCTTTTGATGTGTACTCTAGAGTGTCAACACTTAACTTTATATTTTCTTTTTCTTTCTTAAGTGTCTCTAGTTCATATACAAGTCCACTCATCTTGTCATCTTTCAGTTGCAAAGCTCTCTTTAACACAACTATATCATCATTAAAGTTAGACTCATTCTTTCTATAAAAATCAAGTTTTTCTTCCAAAACAGCTAGTCCTCTTTTATGATTAGACAGACTAAAATTCACTTGATTAAATTCTACTCTAAGATCATCATACTGTTTCTTAAGAGTTTCATAATCTTTTAAAGCATGACAAGTGTTTGAGCATTTTTGAACTATATGTACCTCAGAGTCTGAAAAGGCCATCAATGCAATGTTGGCAGGCTCCACTTCCTCTTCCATAAAGCTCCAATCAAAACCAGCTCCATCCACAGCAACCATTGCCTTTGAGGAAGAAGTTTTTTCCACATTCACTGTCCTCCTATTTTGACTCTTGTTGTTTTGCTGTCTTGGGCTCCTACATACCCTGGCAAAGTGCCCCATCTTGTGACAATTATAGCACTCCACCTTGGACTTATCATACCCAACTACATCTCTTCCATTGAAGGTGATCTTGTTCCCATTTCTTTGATAATACTTCTTAGCCCTAATACTTATCAAGGCCAACTGCCACTTTAAATCCATAGCTTCCAAATCATCTTCAGCAATCTGAAGAAGGTCTTCATTGAAGATTTGAGACCCACCAGATTGTTCTGACACAAATGCATATATGGTCTCCTCAGTCAAGCCAGCAGTACTAGTTTTTACACTAGCAGTGCTAACTCTAGGGCTAGCAGTATCAACTGCTTCAACATCATCAGAACTGTTATTGTTAGAAGATGATAAGAATGCTGTGTTTCCAGAACTAGAACTAGTGCTTCCACTCTTCTTCACCTTCTGCTCAACAATCTTGAGATTGTTGTAGAGTTCATTCAATGTCATCTTCTCCAGCTCTGGTTTATTACATCAAACCACAACATAAGTGTTCCATTCAGCAGGTAGGCTATTAAGAAACTTCATGTTAAGATCTTCCGGTGGAATCACAATTTTTAACACAGTAAGTTGACTAATGATCCTTTGAAGCCTATTAAAGATATGATCCACAGTTTCATTGCTTGAGGCACTGAAGTTCTCATAACTCTATTTAAGTAGAGTTCTTTGAGCCTTCTTGGTGGCTTCATTGCCACCAAATCTCTCCACAACTGCTTCAAAAAGTGTCTTAGCAGTCTCATAGTGGCTAAAGTTTAACACTTGATCATTAGGAATTGCCATGAGTAACAAATTCCTAGCCTTCTGATCATTCTTCTTTTTGACTCTCTCATCGTTTGTGACTGGCTCAGTGTTGAGCTTTGTGGTCTTTGAACCATCCGCACGTGTTTCCTCAGAAGTAGTTGGTTTGAAGGAATCACCATTAATTATGATATCCCATAATGCATAGTCTTGCACCATGAAATATTGCTCTATTCTGAGCCGCCATAGATCGTATTCATTCTGTTTCAGCATGGGGAGTTTAGCAAGTATAGATGTTTGTGGTGTCTCCATGTCCATCTTCTTGGTAGCAAGAGAGTAAATACTTCTGGATCTTCTAAATCAAAGTATCAGAAACCTGGCTCTGATACCACTTGACCGGATCTAAACACACGAATTGTGTTGGAGATACTTTGAGAATGTACTTAGAAGATTTAGTGTTTGGTGAGTGTATGTGATTGTATGAATGTAACAGTAAGAATGATAACACACAGTTTAACCAAACGATTATAGCTTCAATATATTACGAGTGATCTTGGAATATCACAAGAATTACAATGAAATCGTGAAGCTCTATCAATAATGCATGTGTATAAAACTTAACCTAGGATCTCCTTTTATAGGACAAGGAGTCCTTTACAAGTAAACTATTTTACGTATCAATCTATAAAAATAAGATATACATCATATCTTTTCTATATTTATCCATGCACGATTCAGTCTTTATCTAATAAACAGCACTAACTCTTCTTGTTCCAACAGTACTAACTGGCTTAGTACTGATAGTATATTCTTGAACGATCTTCAGCAGTACTAATTTTTATATGAGTAGTACCAACTGTTAGTTTAATTCCCAACACTAACTTGCTTAGCACATCCGCCTTTTGATTTTGCGTCCTTGGTATGTTGTGAATTTTGAATTTTTTAAAGCTGCCAATGTACTCCTTTGCCTTCGCCAAGTATTGTATCATACTCTCCTTAGTTGCCGTGAAGTCTCCGTTTATCTGACTTGCGACCAGTTTAGAGTCTACCCTGACCTCCAGAGCTTCCACGTTCATTTTTCTGGCGAGCCGTAGTCCTGCCAGGAGTGCCTCGTATTCTGCCTCATTGTTGATACATTTGAAATTTAGGCGGAGAGCATATGTGTGTTCAGTTTGACAGGGTCCGATCAACACAAGGCCCGCTCCGGACCCTTTCTTGTTAGACGCCCCATCCGTGTACAATATCCATTCTTCCGGATCAGAGATGTCATGGATTTTTTTCTCCGGTTTTCTCAAATGCGGTTCTTCCGCTCCGACAGGAATTTCCGAGATGAAGTCTGCCAGAACTTGTCCATTTACTGCATTTCTCGGTACATAGTTTACATGGTAAGCCCCTAACTTCACGGCAAATTTGGCCAGCTTTTCAGATGCTTCTGGCTTATTCAAAATTTGCTTTATCGGTTGATCCGTTATGACTTGGATAGGGTGAGCTTCGAAATATCTTCTCAACCTTCGGGACATGTGCAACAGAGATAACGCTAGCTTCTCGACTGGAGCATAATTTCTCTCGGCCTCTTGTAGTGTCCGACTCACATAGTGAACAGGCAATTGCTTTCCCTCCCTTTCGATTAACAAAACCGTACTGATAGCATCCTTCGCCGTTGCGAGATACACATACAAAACTTCTTTTGCCTTGGGCGTAGACAAGGACGGGAGATCTAGTATAAGCTTCTTGAGGGATTGGAATGCCTCTTCAGCTTCCTTAGTCCACTTGTATTCTTCCTTATTCTCCTTGGTAATATTTTCCAACGTTTCAAAGAACGGAAGGGATCTTTCCGCGGACCTTGCCAAAAACCTATTAAGGGCCGCTAACTTGCCGCTCAAACTCTGCATCTCCTTCAGAGTCGTTAGGGATTTCATCTATGCAATTACCTTTGTCTTATTCGGATTCGCCCTTAAGCCATCGGAGGTTACCATGTAACCTAAGAATTTTCCCTCTTTAAAGCCGAAAGAGCATTTCTTCGGATTTAATTTCATGTTAATCTTTCGTAGGTTATAGAAGGTTTCAGTAATGTCAGCCAATATCTCTTTTTCTCTGATGATGTACCCTCCTAACGGGTCGAAGGACTCCCCTTCGAGCCTGTAGAAAGCCATCTCTTCGGAGGCCCAGGTTAATCTCCTTGACATGTTTCATTGGCGTAAAACCATTCGCCTGCGAACTGGTTACCATGTGGGAATCAGCCAATCGAAGCCTTAAGCCCTTCGGGGTATTCCTATCGAAGGGACTAGCACGAAGGACCATTCTGACCTGGTCAAACCCACGTCTCCTCTTCCCTTTGGCTTTCCCGCCAAAACAAAGATCGTGGGCTACAAATTCCTAGCGGTTACCACAAAATCATGGTACGCCCCCATGATCTCTGAACAATGTGCAACCGCCCACTATGTCCTATTTCTCCCCTATAAATAGCGTAGTCGGGCATGAACAATTTAAGTTAACTTCACTCTTGTCATTTACAACCTACTCAAATGATTACACATACTTACTCGCACGCCGGAGGTGGTTCGCAGGGTCCAACCCCTGCGCAATCACTTAACGTAGTGTTTCGGTATTTCTTATTTTCAGGTTAAGAACAAGCTTAGCGCAATCTCAACACCCCATTATTCCTTTGATCACCATCGAAGGCTTGGTTGTGCAATTATTTGTTCAATCAGTGGTGCCATCCGTGGGACCGCTACAATTGGTCTCGTTAATTCTGAGCTTATAACCAACCAACCACTTTCACTATTATTCCGGCATGGATCAAGGAAGAGAAGATACTCCCCCACCAGGTTTCTCGACCTTGGCACCAATACCAATCAACGACACTAACAACCTTCCCCCAATAACCGCTTCCACTTTCACAACACGTTCTCACCCAGAAATCACAACTAACAATCATGCTTCGACATCAGCCAATCCAGAACCTGTCATTAGCCCAGCCTTTGTCGAAGCCAACCACGAAGTGTTGGAATCCCTCTTAAGGGCTCGTAACAGGCAAGTCATGAATGCTGAGGTGCGAAGGGAGTTGGAATACTCAAGTGATGAGTATGATGAAGAAATGGAAATGGAACCTAGGCCTCCGACCCAAGGACCAACCCTATCGGCCTTAAGAATTGAGTCTCCAGTCGGTCGAAGGCTAAGCAAAAGATCCGTTGGTTTCGAAAGAGTCCCCGAGAGGGCTCCGACAAGAAGGGAAGGGGCGGTTACCGAAGGCTCTAACGGTAGGAGCCAACAAAGGGAAGAAGTGGGGCTGACTTTGCCTCCATTGCTAGCAGCTCATCTTGGAAGGACTGAAGCTGGGGTTACGTTGCAGCCTTCTCACGCATTAGGCGTAGAAGGCAATCCGCCTACAATTAATAGGGGAGGAAATCTTCCTCCCAATGGTATGTACCCCTCGTTCCAAACTCAGTCTTATCCTCAAAATTTATATCCTCCAGTAAATGGACAGCCTAATAACCCAAGCTTTCCCCAAACTTATGGGAGCCTGCCCTTCGGGCATCCTATGGCGTACCCTCCGTACGTCATGGGAAACGGTTACCCGTTTGCCATGAATGCACCCTATCCGTCCTACCCAAGCCAAACTCCTATGGGAATGCCCCCAAACAACAACCCATATAATACTGTTCCCCTGTATGCACCACCTTATAACTGTCTATACTCAGACCCTATGGGTTCAGCGACACCCTTCGTTAGGTGGATCAAAGATTACCCTTTGCCTGATGGGTTGAAAATGCCTTCGCACGTTGGGACTTATGATGGGAAGGAGGATCCGGATAATTTCTTACATTTGTTCGAAGGGGCTATCAAAATGTAAAAATGGGTTATGCCAATGGCCTGTCATATGTTTACGTACACCCTAAGAGATTCTGCTCGTATCTGGTGGAATGGGCAAAAGCCCGACAGCATAGTCAATCTTGATGATCTTAAGGCTAAGTTCCGGTCACATTTCAGTCAGCAAAAGAAGTTCACGAGGACTGGTATGTGCTTAAACACATACCTTTTATTTACCAAATTAAGACCAAAATAACCAAAAACCCGACCAAAATGCCAAAATATATTGTGTTTTTGTGTTTTTGTATGTGCAGGGACGGATATCGAAGAAAAACAACAAAAGACACGGAAAACCCGAGAAAACGAGCACGAGATATGGAAAAGACTCAGACCCGAAGCCGGGAAAGACATGTTTGGTCAATAAGTCAAAATCTGCCCTTGGAGTTCCACCAAATGTCAGAAATCACCCTTAGATCAACTTTTGATTATTGGCAAAATCAGTCCCTAGATTTTCAGAATTTACATAAATGGTCCCTTGAATTTAAGAAAAACCTTAAACCTTAAATCTACTATACTACATCTGGATTAAACAAACCCACACCCATTCCACTCTACCCAACCCACCTTAGTAATAAACCCAGCCCACTCCCACTTAAAATATAACCAGCCCAGTCCACAAATCCAACCCGATCCGAATCCTTTAAATAACCCGGTCAAAGGTTAAACAAAGCTTCGGTCAAACAAAAATAAATAAACACACACCCACAATTACCCACCCCCCTTTCTTATCTTTACCCAGATACATGAACCCTAGAGTTTACCGTACAAATTTCACAGCAATTAAGGGTATTTTAGACCAATCATTAAGGTTCTAGAAGCTGTCAAAGGTGTCAGGAAGGGCAGGATACACACGAATGGGACAGGTGGCAGCATTTCATTGGAGGGAACACCTCACGAATTTGATCCTATGGCTGGAAATCAAAGAGTGGAGAGCAAGGCATGATCTAAGGGTGATGATTAGCTCAAGAGCACACGGATTGATGACATGGCTAAAGCTCCTAGATCCTTCCTGCGTCGGCTATAAATAGAGGAGCTCTCTTCATTGTTATTCATGTAATCTTTTAGTATTGTTATGCTGTTAAAATGTTTTTTAGAATTATAGTTTTATAATTTCCATTGTAATTTTCCTGTTTTTATTTATTGTTTTAAGTCTCTTTAATTCTAGTTTGTATTAGGATTCAAGTATTTTCTGAATTTTATAAGTCGTTTGTAATTTTTAATTTTTATTAATGAAAATTTCATTTAATTTCCAGTTAATTCTAATGTTTTACTAGTTACTGTTTCAGTTTATTAATGTTAAATTCAGTTATTTAGTTTTTGTTAATTTAAATTTCTGATCATCATTCTAAAAAAAAAAAAAAAAAAAAAAAAAAAAAAATTAGCTTATTATTAAGCTGTTTTCTGGTTTTATAAGCTTATATAAGCTTGCTAGCTTAGTGTAAGCTTATTCTAAGTTCTGTTCTGTCTTTACCACAAAAAATTCAAAAAGTCAAAGAAAAAGTCCAAAAAGTCAACTATGGAAGCAAAATAAGCTGTGGGATAAACTGAGGAGTATTAAGCTGTTCTGGGTATATTTTTGGCTTAATTAGATAAGCCTGGGTTGTTAGTAGTTTCTGAGATCATCAAAATTCAGCAGGAACACTTGTAAGTTCTAATTTCTTTTCTAGCTTATTTGGCTTATTTAGTGACAGCTTATTTTTCTGCTTATTTGAGTCTGATTTCTGCTTTTTAGTTAATAATTAGTTGAGATAAATAGATTGTAGGTTAGTTTAGGATTAAAAGCAAATAGGTTTAGAGTAAATTGCAAAAGCAGTTTGATAAAGGGTGTTTGGATTAGTAACTGTTAGGGGTAAATAAGCTTGGTCACTATAGTTTTGCCTATCTAGATACTTTGATCTTGAATAAGGTAGGTTGTATAAGCTGTTGTTGACAGAGATTAAGTAGATTTGAGCATTTTTGATGAATATGGTTGATTAGTAATAGCTTTGAAATCCAAACTGCCTAGAACAAGCTCAGCATAAGACAAGATTATTGTAAGTCCCATTTTGGCCTCTCTAGGTTCTTTTCAAGTGTTAAAACAAGTTTGCAAAGGGTTGTTTGATTTAAAGTAGTTTTACCAAAGTTAGCGCCAAAAATCTGTCTGCTCCATGATCAGCATATGCTGATGCAGAACAGCATTTCTAGGTGCTGATCTCAGCCCTCTTGTGGCTTATCTAGTTAAGCTCAGGTCCTTAAATTTGGTTTTTAGGTAGTTAGAATAACAAGCATTAAGCCCATTATCTGGGATTGGAATTTTGTACTTATTAGACAGCTTATACAAGGTCTGCAAATAAGCCATTAGCACCTGATCTGATCTGCTGATTTTCTGCTTATACCATCTGCTTATTTGATCATTTTCTGTTGATTTGGGCTTATTATAGTTAGGAGATCAGTCTTTGAGCTTTTGATAATTTCTGGCCAAGTTTTGCTTATTTTAAGCTTATTCATTAAGTGCTTATTAGGATGTTTAGCTTATTTTAGCTTATTCTGGTTCTGATTTTATTTTTCCTAGATTGCTTCTTTGATTTTAAAATTACTCAGAAATTTTCAGATTTTTCCAATTAGTTTTAATATTATTAAATCATTTAATTAGTTTTAACTAGTTTTAAATTCTTAAAAAATTATTAAAAAGTCAAAAAAAATATTTTTCTTTTTCCAAAAATTTTCTTTTATCATTTTTAATATAGGAAAAATTAATTTGCATTTTTAGGGTTTAAATTTTAGAAAATCACTTTTATTTACGTTTTAAATTACGTCGCGTTCGTTTTTAAAATTCAATTTTCGTTTAAATGTTTAGTTTAATTGTTCTATTAGCTTAGTTTAATTGTTAATCTTGATTTTTATTTTAATATTAGTAGTGTAATCCAAAATCAATCACTCTTATTCACATTCACTACACGAATCACAAATCCCGAATCACTAAATTCCATTCAATCTTCATCGGGACTACGACTCGGGTTACACATATTTCCTTTGTGTTTCCTTTGGAGAAATATATACTATAATTGATAAATCAATTTTTGGCGCCGCTGCCGGGGAAGGTTGACGCGAATTTGTGATTTTGTTTTTCGATACGTGTTTTGAAGACCCTTCCTCGGAAGTTATCGTTTTATAAAAATAAAAATACAAAAAAAAAAATAAAAAAAAAAATAAAACACTTTTCCTAAAGTGTTTTCAAAAATACAAAAATAAAATAAATCCTCACTTTTCTTCAAAAGTGTTGTAAACCATTCCGAAATAACAACAAAACAATCGTGAAATCATTTGATTTTCGGATTATTTTTTCGATTACAACCTATACAAGTGGTTTAAGGATGGTCTTGACATTAAATTGCAGACCGAAAGAGGCGGGTTTTTAATTAGCTTCGGCAGACCTTTGCTTCTCCGCCACTCTGCGCGTAGTCGTAAAAGAAACGAATATTGATTGAGGGATCGGTACCAAAAATAAATAAAAAAATAAAAAAATAAAAATCCAAAAATATTTTCAGTTTCAACTTTTGTTTTTGATTTTTTTTTTTTTTTTTTTTTTTTTTTTTTTGATTTTATTTCTTTTGGTGTATGCACACCCGTTCTTCTTCTTCTCAACCTCTTCTTTCACCACTTTCAAATCCCGAGAGGATTATCCGTCAAAACAACCGTGTTCATTTCTCAACCGTTGAGGAAATGGACCAACACGATCAACACCCTCCGATGGGTGTCAATCCGGCTCCCGATCTCCGTCCAATGGAGGAACGTCTACAAACACCTTTCAATGGTGTTAGACGAGCCATCGTGATACCCAATATTCAAGGAAATCACTTTGAAATCAATCACGGGTTACTCAATCTTATCACGGGTATCTCATTTCACGGACTTGATCATGAAGACCCTTATGTTCATATCCGAAATTTCACTGATATTGCTGAAACAATTAAGATTAACCAAGTTGATTACGATGTCATCAAAATGAAATTGTTTCCATTTTCTTTGAAAGGAGCGGCTCGAACTTGGCTAGAGAAAGAACCCCCTAATTCCATTTTAACTTGGGGAGATCTAGCTACAAAGTTCATCAATCATTTCTACCCTCCTTCCAAAACTTCTAGTCTCCGAACTCAAATCTTTCGATTTCAACAAGCTTTCGATGAATCGTTCAGCGAAGCTTGGGATAGATTTAAGGAGTTATTGGAAAAGTGTCCTAATCATGGCTTCTCTGACTTGCACTAAATTGACACGTTTTACAATGGGTTGAGTCTGGCCGATCAAGACTCCCTAAATTCTGCTGCAGGTGGAAACTTGTTAACAAGAAATAGTCAGGATGCTTTCACGATTATTGAGAATAAAGCAAAAGTGAGGAGTTCAAGAAACAAGATTCCCACTTCGAGTGCTAACAAATTAGTGATGAAGTTTTAGCTCGTGTTCTTCACACTAATACCAAAACAAATGAGACTATTGCCTTTCTTGCTAAACAAGTTGAATCATTAACCAAAGCACAATCCTCTTCTCATCAAGTTAATGTTGTCAATCAGAGTTGTGAAATATGTGGTGGTCCTCACCAATATTTTGAGTGCCCAGCCTCCGGTGGCTACACTCAAGAGAATGTGTATGCTGCTTCTGGAAATTTCAATCAAGGTGGTAACGGTTACCAGCCTCAAGGAGACCGTAATCTCCTCAGCTACCGTTCTAACAATTTTCTCGGACCACCCGGTTTCACACAAAATCAAAATCAAAATCAGAATGTGCCGAACCACATTGTTCCATACAATCAAAATCAAAATCGGGCTAATCAAGGGCAAAGTTTTCAAAATCAGGGAAATTTTCAAAAAGGCCCAAATCAAGGGAATTTTCAAAACCAAAATCATGGGAATTATAATCAAGGTTTTGTTCAAAACAACCGAGGGCCAAATCTTCCAAACAATCAAAATCAAGGATTTGTGCAAAACCCATCGCCCTCGGATGAGTTATTAAAATAATTCATTCTTCAAGACCAACAACAACAAAAGAAACAAGAGGAAACAAATAAGATGATGATGAGTCAAATCAATGAAATTAACAAGCGTTTAAATGATCGACCCTCGGGTTCGGGTACTACTTCTCTCCCAAGCAACACGATCGCTAACCCGAGGGGCGATGCTAAAGCGATCACGACTCGTAGCGGTGTTTCATATGATGGACCTACGGCTCCGGTTACCGCTTCTTCTCTACCTCCCAAGGTAGTCGACCGTGAACCCGAGGTGACCAAGGACATGGAACCTCCTACTAACAACGGAGGAACCAAAGACGTCCAACCTCCGGTCGTCCATCCATCTGAACCAAAGAATGTTGAACCAAAATAAATTCCCGTCAAAGCAAACCTTCCATATCCTTCGAGATTGAATGATCAAAAGCTCCGCGATAAAGCTTCAAATCAAATGGAAAAATTCTACCAAATCCTCCAAGATTTACATTTTGATATAAGCTTCGCGGATGCTTTACTTCTGATGCCTAAGTTTGCTTCTACCCTCAAAGGTTTATTGAGCAATAAGGAAAAACTTTTTGAACTGGCAAAAACACCCCTGAACGAAAATTGCTCGGCGGTTCTCCTTAAAAAGCTTCCGGAAAAGCTTAGAGATCCCGGAAAATTTCTCATTCCTTGTGAATTTCCGGGAATGGTTGAATGCTACGCCTTGGCCGATCTTGGTGCGAGCATCAACCTAATGCCGCTCTCCGTTTGGAAAAAACTCTCTCTGCCCGAATATACCCCCACTTGCATGATCCTCGAGCTTGCGGACCGGACCATAACCCGTCCACTTGGAATAGCCGAGGATGTCTTTGTCAAGGTGGGGAAGTTCCATTTCTCTGCCGATTTCGTGGTAGTTGATTTTGATGCTGACCCTCGGGTTCCTCTTATTCTCGGAAGATCATTTTTGAGGACCGGGCGGGCTTTGATTGACGTGTACGGAGAAGAAATAACTCTGCGAGTTGATAATGAAAAAGTCACGTTTCAAATCAATCAGAACTCTAAACCGCTAACCACCAAAAGCAACGTTGCTGTGGTTAATCAAAAATCTGATCCAATAATTGCTTCCAAAAGAAGTGATTCTATTCTCTCAAGATTTGCGGTTAAGAGTATGTCTAAAAAACGTGCCGAACTTAAATCTATGAAAATTGTACCCGGTTCAACTAAATGGTTTGAAAGTTGTTCCGCGGATGTTAAGAGTATTCTCGATGATGATGAATCAGATTCTGAGATTACAACGGAAGAGGTGGAAATTGCTAGCTCTAAGAGCACACCTCCTGTCCCACCTCCGGAGCCGGTTTATCGTATAGAGATTGTTGATTATGTCCTTTCCGACTCTTCCCATCCTTCTCCTCCGATTGAGGGAAGTGATATCTCGAGGGAAGAGCTCGAGGTGTTGTCTGATGATGCTCCAATTTCGCCAGAAATTGTTGAGACCGATAGTGATCCCGGGGAAGATGTCTCGGTATTAAAAATGAAATTTGATGAACCATTATTTTCCCTTCCCCCGGAAGATGTTAATGAAAAGCCGCCTAAATCCGTTCAAATTGTTGATTCAAAATCAGAAGAGCAAAGTAGTGGCACTACTACTTCTAGTATTGATTCTCTTCTTGAGGAGTTCGCCGATGAACTCACTCATCTCGATCCAATCCCACCGGGGGATGAGGACGATAACTTTGATTTTGAATCTGACTTAAGAGAATTGGAATTTTTGCTGAACCGTGATCCGTCTAAATGTGATTCTTATCCCGAGGAGTTCGCTGATTTCTCCCGAACAGTCATCTTTATATCAGCCAACCACTTGTGAATGGTCAACCATACAAGTCAAACTATAAGGGAGAAAAATGCAATTTAAATCCATGGGAGTATAGAAGTACATCCCCGGGTCGTTATGTCCCAACGAGGTGTGTAAAATGTAATACAACGAATGTGTGCGTTGAAATGATATTGAATATATAAAAACATGGGAATCTGACTAACTAACACTGGAATGTGAATAGTAATAGCTCTGTCACAGCTATATCAGTAAGAAACGTGCAATCAGAAACCCTAAAATGTAAAAAGATTTACAAACGTACGTTGAGATTCAAATAAACGTAAACGTACAAAACAAAATAAAACAAACATTCCCAAAGAGGGAATTTGCATGCCTTAACGGCTTAAATGCAAATTAAATAAAAATAAAATAAATAACTATATTTACAAACTTATTATAAAAGTTAAGAAAACCTAAAAACCTAAAATGCGTAAACGTTTACGTTTAAATAAATGTCTACGTACAAAATAAAAAGTGACTACCATCAAATATAACTCCCACAAATGTGAAAATTATATTTTTGGAATCCTAAAAGAATAAGAAAATTATTAGAAAATTAAAATTGTTTATTATACTATTATATTAATTATTATTAATTAAAAATGAATTAAATATATTTAAAAATGAATTAAATATTAAGATAATCTAAAATTAACCTAAATAAATGAAATAATGAATTGGATAAATCTTAAATATTATAAAATGAATTTTAAAACTAAAAATGTATTTATTTTACAAGTATAGTATTTATTATTATTTATTTACTATTTAATAATAACCTAAAAATAAGAAAATGGAAAATAAGGCCTAAATAAATAAAATAAAAACTTAGAAAAGTCTAAACTAATATAAAAGAATTTCTGAAACTAAAATTATATTTATTATACAAGTATTCTATTTATTATTAATTATTAACTATTAAAAAGTATTAAAAACTAAAACTGATTTATTATAAATATTAAACAAGTATAGAAAAATCTGAAACTTTTTACATAATTCTAAAATAAATCTAAGAACCTAGGAAAATTATAAAAACTATAAGCTATGTTTAGAAAAAGCCAATAAGCTAAAGCTTCTAAATAGAAGCTATCACTTAATAGCAAAGTGGGGCTATTTTTGTGTTTTCTGTTTTCTGGATCATTTACATATTAGTATTAAACATATTTAATGAAAGATGAACTTTGCAAACATAGAAATAAGCTGTTTCATGGCTTATTAGCTTATTCAGTGAGCTTTTGCTCACTGTTTGGCTGTTAAGCTTGAAACAAGCTTGAAAAAGAGAAAAGAAAGGAAAATGGGACATGTGCACATGCTTATAGACAGGAAACAACCCTGAATTCATCATGGTTTTGTGCACAAGAGCATGGGCTTAAGGTTTAGACAGTTGGGCTTTTTACAGCTCAACTTGGATGGATTTGAAGCTCAAATGAGCTTGGTATAAGCTCATGCAGGAAAACAAAAGATAAAACACATGTGTACAAGGTTTATGGACAAGAATATACCAGCATGTGGACTGGAATTGACAAATAAGCTCTTGATGAGCAAATAAGCAATTCCAGGAACATGCAGTGCCAAACACCCCCTGCAATCAATTAGATTGACCAATTAAGCCCATGAGATAAGCTCAAAAAGCCAAAACAATTATTGTAGTAGTAAGATGTATTGGTCAGCTTTCCAAAAAGCCCAAACTCACCTAGTGGGGCCCACTAGTTAGCTCATGAGAAGCTTGTGAAAAACCTTCCAAGTGACTGCATATAACTGGGTTACCAGCATATGCAGTCAAATGGGACAATCAAAAAGCTATTTGCAGCTCTAATTAATAAGCTGCAAGATGGAGTTATTGAATTGGGACTTGTATATTGGTTGATCAGCTTCTAAAAGAAACATATCACACAAGCTAAGTCTAAGAGAATAGCTTTTTGAGAGCTTATGAAGTGGGGTGAGTATGCTGGTCACCCAGTCATACTCAGTGAAGTGTGGATAGGTTCAAGCTACTTGCAGCCCCATGAAATGAGCTGCAAGTGTGAAATTAAGTACAGGATCAAGGATAAAAGCTACACTAAATAAGCTATGAATGATTAGATATAAGCACTAGGAAACACAAAATAAGCCAAAAGGCCTCTGATGTCTGCTGATTTTCGGATTGCACAGGGCAAAAACGCAGCTTTTCAAGGCATCAAAAGGCTAGTGTAAAAAATTCTAAAAAATAAACTAAAAATATGGAGAAGTACACAAGCTAGGGAGCTATATGCGTGCCAAATTTTAGCTTCTAACTCCTTAAGATGAAGAAATGAAAAATTGACAAAAACTGGGCTGAAAATGAAAATTACGAAAATAGTGCAGAATTTTTTACTTGTGTGGGCTGTTTTAAGCTATATTGTGCACAAGGCTTAAGGGGACTTAACCATGACCTGAAATAGGCTATAATGACACAAAATAAGGTAAATAAGAAGGCTTATAAGGCTATGGCTTATAGAAGCTGATGGTAATAGTGCATGTTTCCTGATTTCTCAAGAAACTTTGAGAATGGGCAAACATCCAGCTTCTATGAAAACCTATCAAATAAGCTTAATAAGCTACACAAACAAATGAGACTTTGAGTTTGGTGGATTAGCTTCACAGGAAGCCAATCCACACCAGCTCAAGCTCACTAAGGGCTTATATTGAGCTTATGAAAACAACTCCACCTTCACTGATTGCTTCAGTGAAGGGAGTATGGTGGAATAAAAAGGTGTGTGTAAAAGAGGAACAAATAAGCTACAAACACATGAAATTGACAAGGTTAAACAATAATAGAACACATATGCAGAATTCTAGGATCAAACAACCTCAAAATGCTCATGCTATACCATCAAAGTGTCAATTCTGACTTTCTGCAAGCTGCACTCTTTGGTTAAGGATTTTCTGAGTTACTTAGGACATAACAAGTCTACATCAAACAAGAACAAGGCTTTATACAGCCTATAACACAGAATCACCAAATGATCCAAACAACCCTTTAATGAACCTAATTTGAGATTTTCAAACCATTCAACTGTATAAACACATCCAATCCAATCCAGTGACCACAATTTGTCAAAATGGGTCTTTTTCAGCATACACAAGCTGTCAAACAAGCATATGCCTATGATTTTTAAATTTGCATATATTGACAGTCCAAATTGATTTCAAACCAAAACTCAAATTCAAAACATAAGGACCTAATTATAAACTAAATTATGACTAACAAACATAAAAGAAACAGGAAAACATAAATTTAAAGCATATAACTAAATAAAACAGTAAATTGCAGAAATGAAAAAAAAAGGGCTTACAAGATGATCCAACTGAGACTTTGGAACCAAGGACCAAAACCACTACCTATAGCCTCCCATGAGGCATCTAAACCATGGCCATCCAAAACGTACCATGCTCCAAGCTGAATTCAACTTATAAACTGATTTTTATATTTTTGTTCTATTTTCTTGATTTTTATTCTAATTTTGAAATTGGAAGATCATGACTGTTTTATGTATCTAAAAGCTTAAGTAGCTTTGTCAGGGCTTAAGTGAGCTTATTGAGTCCATATCACAACCATGATTGACAGGAATTTAAAAGACTTGGAAAATAAATGACATTAAACTAAAACATGAAATTTAAAAGATAACTTGAATTAAAACTGGAATTTAAAGGTTCATTACACTAATTTAATGAAAAAGACAACATTTAAATTAAAATTGACATTTAAACTAAGAAAGCATAAAAATTACGTTACACTATGACTAATGGCTAGCCCAAAAGTGCCTTCCTCTCTTTCATCTCTTCTCTTTTATACCATTCTGAGTCCACCACTTGATTGTAGTCAAATCCCACTTCTAATCTCAGCCTTTGGATCACTGAAACATATCCTAGCCATTGATTGGTATTTTGGCGGGAAAAGTCTTTATTGACAATTGAGGTTGCTTCTGAGGAAATTACGGAGCATTTATTGCTCTTGGAACTTGTGAGAGTTGGTGGAGATAAGATTTAACAGCTGGGGGTGAGGTGGTAAAGGTGAGAAGGTTGAGTTTGGTCTGTGAGGTGGAGGGAAGAAGGAGACGAGGGGTGGTTTGTTTGACCAGGGTCAAACTTGGTTTTTATATTAAAGGGAGTGGGCTGAGCTTGTTGGGCTCGGGTTATAATAGGGTGGACTGGGTTTGGATTTAGGGAATTTGGATTTTTGGAGTAATAAATGGACCCGGATGGTTTGTATTTGTAATAAAGCCCAAGGACTAATGTTGTACTTTCTGAATTCTTGAGGGGCCTGATGTGACAAGTTTCCATACTTCATTAAAGGGATCACACCTGCAATATATCATTAGTACAAGGACCAAATATGTATTTTTCCATTTAAAAACCTCCAAGGACCATTTTTGTCATTTTGCAAAGTTGAGGGACTAAACTTGTAATTTTATGAAATTTTGCACCAAAGGACTTATTATGTAATTTTATGATTCTTAAAGGACCTTTGATGATTTTTCCTGTTTTTAGAAAAACCAGGGACTAGTTTTGACAACTTTTGAAAGTTGAGGGACTGAAACTGCCAATTATGCAAACTTTGTTCGTTTTTCACTTGTTTTTAAACATTTTGCATCTGAAACATATAAAACACAATTCTGGGATAATTTCAGTATTATGATGCATTTCTGAGTGTTTTTGGATGTTTTGGCAGCTCAGATTAGGTAAAAATGATGAGTATTTAGACACTCATCATTCGCCGATGAACTCGCTCACGACGATCCACTTCCATCAGATGATGATGATCTCTTTGACTTTCATGCTGATTTTAAAGAAGTTGAAAATCTTTTATACCATGCTCCATCATCTGATTCTTACACTGAGCTTAATGATTTACAAGATGATGATGACCTCTTCGATTTTAGGGCCGATCAAACCGAATGGAAAAATCTTTTATATGGCAAACCTAGTGATGAAAAAGACCCTACAATCGAAACCATAATTGAGGATGCTTCAATTTTTTCTCATGACTTATCTCCTCATTCTCCCGAGGATGATTTCCTTTTCTCCATTGAGTCCTCCATCGAGTACCCTGCTGAGTTTTCTTGTGAAGACAAAGTGTTTAAACCAGGTATACTCAATGATGGTAAAATTCATCCTTTGATGAAATTGACTCTTGACAAGAATTTAAAGTCTCCTGCTTCATCTAAGGAACTTTTAATTCTGGAGAAAAGTGATTCCTCTCTGTTTCTTTATGTTCAAAAACTCCCGTTCTGCCCGGAGTCATCTCTGATTAAAACTTTACTATCGTTTCCAGCCAGAAACGAAGACAAAGTTTTTGACCCCGGCATCACCGATTTCATCTTCTAAAGCCGTGGGTATCTCATCGGAGTGGAACTTTCGTGTGCTTCAATGTTTATTCAAACATCTTGAACGAAAGTCCGATTGAGATTATTCTTCCACATGCTCCCCCAAGGACAACTAAATTCGGGGTCGAGTCAAGCTCATGTGACTCGGTTAACAAAAACAAGCGCTTCGCGGGAGGCACCCCGTGTCTATCTTCTTTCTTATTTTTTAATAAAACATGAGGAGGATTCCCTTCTCCATTTCTTGTGCCTCGTTGTTTTCTGTGGTATGTCCAGGAATGCCCGATGATGAAGACTCTCGTGCTCGTAGTTTCCTTCACGCTACTCGAGTTTCATCATTCGCTGCTTATCAATATCCTAAAATCTTATCGTTTTACATCTATCTTTTGGCATAATTAATAAACGGCCTTAGATTTATGTAGGAGAACCCTTACCTTTAAGACATTGAGGACAATGTCTCGTTTTAGTCTGGGGGGGTGATCTTTCGATTTGATTTTTGCCTTGCATTTTTGCCGTTTACTCATGCAACCCCGTTTTTCCTCCAAAAATTGAAAAAAAAAATGAAAAAAATGAGAAAAATTTAAATTTTTTTGCAAAAATATAATAAAATTTGACATTTTGTTGACTTTCCGCTGGAGAGAGTAGGAATAAAATTCTGACTTGACCGGGCGTGTTGAGCCCTAGCTTGTTCCCTTAACCATTCATAATCTATAAGCTCGTGCTAGTCTTTTATACAAGGAGCTATAAAACGCGAATTCTTTTTAAGAATTTGCAAGTTCCCATAATTGACTTTATATATGCATGGCTTGATTATTTGGCTAAGCATTCGCGGATCTTATTATTTAAGATTTTAAATTTGCGAAGAACGAGAAATGATAGAGTTGTTTATAAGTTAGATTGCTAAACGTGGAGTAGTTGGATCTCTTTAGAGTTCATCGAAGTTATTTGTGGCTTTTTGTTCCCATAAGCTTGTTTCACTCAATAATAGTAATCTAGGAATAATTAAAGGTATTTTGGTTTTGGCGATAATTAGTTTTTATTTCTTCCTTAGAGAATTCTTGCTTATGAAAGTTGGGTACACATCAAGGTACTGTCAGTGTTACGGTGTAATAGACTATTCCATCTTGCCGGCTCGCAACCGATGTTGGGATTGTTATAAAAGCCGTAGGACTTGGGGTTTGGCAACACAAATAATTAATGAATATGATAATGTATAATAATAATCCAAAGCCATAAAAAGTTTTCTACATCTTGCCGGTTCGCAGCCGATGTTGTAGACTTCTAATAAAGGCAGAGGAAAAATTCCAAGGTCATAATAGACTATCACATCTTGCCGGTTCACAGCCGATGTTGTGATTGTTATAAAGGGCCAAGGATTAAATACGTTAATGTGCTTAATAATGTTAAAAAATGCCAAACTTCGACTCCGGGGGTATCCTAATAAAAGCTTCTGTCTTTGGACTCGTAGATGAGTTGTTTCGGTCGTATATAAAAGGGATATCCTCAAAATCGTGTTAAATCAGAGACCTTGATGTGGACCTCATTTTTGTATGCAACGGTTTTCGAGGGAAGGTTTGGAAACTACTTAGCGTCTAAACTAGGTATCTTTATCGGACTAAAAATTATCGAAATGAGAATTTGAAGAAATTCATTTCTCACCAAAAATAAAATAAATAGAGGAAAATAGGAATTTGGAAACAAGGAGTCCACAATTAGCTTTTATGAGTAGTATTGGCAATCTAACTTGTAAATAGCAATGATTTCGTTTTTAAGCTTAGTTTGGGGACTCACGAAAAATCAGGGACGATGAATTTTATCCGTATGGTCACTTCTTCATGAGTCGTGTTTCCTACTCGAAGACCCTAAAAATTATTGAGAAATAATGAAAGTCAACAAAGCCGTCACATGAATAATAAGAAAATTACAAAAATAGAATAAAAGGAAAAATGGGGAGTTTTTAGAACTTAAGATTTCTTGATCTCTTTTGAAAATTTTGCTACTTCTCAAAGTTAGTAAAAAGAGATTGGAAATTTTTGGTTTTAAAAAAACGTGTTTTTATAACATTGCATGAGGACATTGCAACAGCTTAGTCTGGGGGAATTTGGTATGTGCTTAAACACATACCTTTTATTTACCAAATTAAGACCAAAATAACCAAAAACCCGACCAAAATGCCAAAAGATATTGTGTTTTTGTATGTGCAGGGACGGATATCGAAGAAAAACAACAAAAGACACGGAAAACCCGAGAAAACGAGCACGAGATATGGAAAAGACTCAGACCCGAAGCCGGGAAAGACATGTTTGGTCAATAAGTCAAAATCTGCCCTTGGAGTTCCACCAAATGTCAGAAATCACCCTTAGATCAACTTTTGATTATTGGCAAAATCAGTCCCTAGATTTTCAGAATTTACATAAATGGTCCCTTGAATTTAAGAAAAACCTTAAACCTTAAATCTACTATACTACATCTGGATTAAACAAACCCACACCCATTCCACTCTACCCAACCCACCTTAGTAATAAACCCAGCCCACTCCCACTTAAAATATAACCAGCCCAGTCCACAAATCCAACCCGATCCGAATCCTTTAAATAACCCGGTCAAAGGTTAAACAAAGCTTCGGTCAAACAAAAATAAATAAACACACACCCACAATTACCCACCCCCTTTCTTATCTTTACCCAGATACATGAACCCTAGAGTTTACCGTACAAATTTCACAGCAATTAAGGGTATTTTAGACCAATCATTAGGGTTCTAGAAGCTGTCAAAGGTGTCAGGAAGGGCAGGATACACACGAATGGGACAGGTGGCAGCATTTCATTGGAGGGAACACCTCACGAATTTGATCCTATGGCTGGAAATCAAAGAGTGGAGAGCAAGGCATGATCTAAGGGTGATGATTAGCTCAAGAGCACACGGATTGATGACATGGCTAAAGCTCCTAGATCCTTCCTGCGTCGGCTATAAATAGAGGAGCTCTCTTCATTGTTATTCATGTAATCTTTTAGTATTGTTATGCTGTTAAAATGTTTTTTAGAATTATAGTTTTATAATTTCCATTGTAATTTTCCTGTTTTTATTTATTGTTTTAAGTCTCTTTAATTCTAGTTTGTATTAGGATTCAAGTATTTTCTGAATTTTATAAGTCGTTTGTAATTTTTAATTTTTATTAATGAAAATTTCATTTGGTTTCCAGTTAATTCTAATGTTTTACTAGTTACTGTTTCAGTTTATTAATGTTAAATTCAGTTATTTAGTTTTTGTTAATTTAAATTTCTGATCATCAATCTAAAAAAAAAAAAAAAAAAAAAAATCAGCTTATTATTAAGCTGTTTTCTGGTTTTATAAGCTTATATAAGCTTGCTAGCTTAGTGTAAGCTTATTCTAAGTTCTGTTCTGTCTTTACCACAAAAAATTCAAAAAGTCAAAGAAAAAGTCCAAAAAGTCAACTATGGAAGAAAAATAAGCTGTGGGATAAACTGAGGAGTATTAAGCTGTTCTGGGTATATTTTTGGCTTAATTAGATAAGCCTGGGTTGTTAGTAGTTTCTGAGATCATCAAAATTCAGCAGGAACACTTGTAAGTTCTAATTTCTTTTCTAGCTTATTTGGCTTATTTAGTGACAGCTTATTTTTCTGCTTATTTGAGTCTGATTTCTGCTTTTTAGTTAATAATTAGTTGAGATAAATAGATTGTAGGTTAGTTTAGGATTAAAAGCAAATAGGTTTAGAGTAAATTGCAAAAGCAGTTTGATAAAGGGTGTTTGGATTAGTAACTGTTAGGGGTAAATAAGCTTGGTCACTATAGTTTTGCCTATCTAGATACTTTGATCTTGAATAAGGTAGGTTGTATAAGCTGTTGTTGACAGAGATAAAGTAGATTTGAGCATTTTTGATGAATATGGTTGATTAGTGATAGCTTTGAAATCCAAACTGCCTAGAACAAGCTCAGCATAAGCCAAGATTATTGTAAGTCCCATTTTGGCCTCTCTAGGTTCTTTTCAAGTGTTAAAACAAGTTTGCAAAGGGTTGTTTGATTTAAAGTAGTTTTACCAAAGTTAGCGCCAAAAATCTGTCTGCTCCATGATCAGCATATGCTGATGCAGAACAGCATTTCTAGGTGCTGATCTCAGCCCTCTTGTGGCTTATCTAGTTAAGCTCAGGTCCTCAAATTTGGTTTTTAGGTAGTTAGAATAACAAGCATTAAGCCCATTATCGGGGATTGGAATTTTGTACTTATTAGACAGCTTATACAAGGTCTGCAAATAAGCCATTAGCACCTGATCTGATCTGCTGATTTTCTGCTTATACCATCTGCTTATTTGATCATTTTCTGTTGATTTGGGCTTATTATAGTTAGGAGATCAGTCTTTGAGCTTTTGATAATTTTTGGCCAAGTTTTGCTTATTTTAAGCTTATTCATTAAGTGCTTATTTGGCTGTTCAGCTTATTTTAGCTTATTCTGGTTCTGATTTTATTTTTCCTAGATTGCTTCTTTGATTTTAAAATTACTCAAAAATTTTCAGATTTTTCCAATTAGTTTTAATATTATTAAATCATTTAATTAGTTTTAACTAGTTTTAAATTCTTAAAAAATTATTAAAAAGTCAAAAAAAATATTTTTCTTTTTCCAAAAATTTTCTTTTATCATTTTTAATATAGGAAAAATTAATTTGCATTTTTAGGGTTTAAATTTTAGAAAATCACTTTTATTTACGTTTTAAATTACGTCGCGTTCGTTTTTAAAATTCAATTTTCGTTTAAATGTTTAGTTTAATTATTCTATTAGCTTAGTTTAATTGTTAATCTTGATTGTTATTTTAATATTAGTAGTGTAATCCAAAATCAATCACTCTTATTCACATTCACTACACGAATCACAAATCCCGAATCACTAAATTCCATTCAATCTTCATCGGGACTACGACTCGGGTTACACATATTTCCTTTGTGTTTCCTTTGGAGAAATATATACTATAATTGATAAATCAATTTTTGGCGCCGCTGCCGGGGAAGGTTGACGCGAATTTGTGATTTTGTTTTTCGATACGTGTTTTGAAGACCCTTCCTCGGAAGTTATCGTTTTATAAAAATAAAAATACAAAAAAAAAATAATAAAAAAATAAAACACTTTTCCTAAAGTGTTTTCAAAAATACAAAAATAAAATAAATCCTCACTTTTCTTCAAAAGTGTTGTAAACCATTCCGAAATAACAACAAAACAATCGTGAAATCATTTGATTTTCGGATTATTTTTTCGATTACAACCTATACAAGTGGTTTAAGGATGGTCTTGACATTAAATTGCAGACCGAAAGAGGCGGGTTTTTAATTAGCTTCGGCAGACCTTTGCTTCTCCGCTACTCTGCGTGTAGTCGTAAAAGAAACGAATATTGATTGAGGGATCGGTACCAAAAATAAATAAAAAAATAAAAAAATAAAAATCCAAAAATATTTTCAGTTTCAACTTTTGTGTTTGATTTTTTTTTTGATTTTTTTTTTTTGATTTTATTTCTTTTGGTGTATGCACACCCGTTCTTCTTCTTCTCAACCTCTTCTTTCACCACTTTCAAATCCCGAGAGGATTATCCGTCAAAACAACCGTGTTCATTTCTCAACCGTTGAGGAAATGGACCAACACGATCAACACCCTCCGATGGGTGTCAATTCGGCTCCCGATCTCCGTCCAATGGAGGAACGTCTACAAACACCTTTCAATGGTGTTAGACGAGCCATCGTGATACCCAATATTCAAGGAAATCACTTTGAAATCAATCACGGGTTACTCAATCTTATCACGGGTATCTCATTTCACGGACTTGATCATGAAGACCCTTATGTTCATATCCGAAATTTCACCGATATTGCTGAAACAATTAAGATTAACCAAGTTGATTACGATGTCATCAAAATGAAATTGTTTCCATTTTCTTTGAAAGGAGCGGCTCGAACTTGGCTAGAGAAAGAACCCCCTAATTCCATTTTAACTTGGGGAGATCTAGCTACAAAGTTCATCAATCATTTCTACCCTCCTTCCAAAACTTCTAGTCTCCGAACTCAAATCTTTCGATTTCAACAAGCTTTCGATGAATCGTTCAGCGAAGCTTGGGATAGATTTAAGGAGTTATTGGAAAAGTGTCCTAATCATGGCTTCTCTGACTTGCACCAAATTGACACGTTTTACAATGGGTTGAGTCTGGCCGATCAAGACTCCCTAAATTCTGCTGCAGGTGGAAACTTGTTAACAAGAAATAGTCAGGATGCTTTCACGATTATTGAGAATAAAGCAAAAGTGAGGAGTTCAAGAAACAAGATTCCCACTTCGAGTGCTAACAAATTAGTGATGAAGTTTTAGCTCGTGTTCTTCACACTAATACCAAAACAAATGAGACTATTGCCTTTCTTGCTAAACAAGTTGAATCATTAACCAAAGCACAATCCTCTTCTCATTAAGTTAATGTTGTCAATCAGAGTTGTGAAATATGTGGTGGTCCTCACCAATATTTTGAGTGCCCAGCCTCCGGTGGCTAGACTCAAGAGAATGTGTATGCTGCTTCTGGAAATTTCAATCAAGGTGGTAACGGTTACCAGCCTCAAGGAGACCGTAATCTCCTCAGCTACCGTTCTAACAATTTTCTCGGACCACCCGGTTTCACACAAAATCAAAATCAAAATCAGAATGTGCCGAACCACATTGTTCCATACAATCAAAATCAAAATCGGGCTAATCAAGGGCAAAGTTTTCAAAATCAGGGAAATTTTCAAAAATTTTCTTTTATCATTTTTAATATAGGAAAAATTAATTTGCATTTTTAGGGTTTAAATTTTAGAAAATCACTTTTATTTACGTTTTAAATTATGTCGCGTTCGTTTTTAAAATTCAATTTTCGTTTAAATGTTTAGTTTAATTATTCTATTAGCTTAGTTTAATTGTTAATCTTGATTGTTATTTTAATATTAGTAGTGTAATCCAAAATCAATCACTCTTATTCACATTCACTACACGAATCACAAATCCCGAATCACTAAATTGCATTCAATCTTCAACGGGACTACGACTCGGATTTTGCATATTTCTTGTGCAATTCCTTGGACTATAATTCGACATCAAGGACTCATTTAACGGTGCACAACATCAAACAAAAAGAAAACGAAAGCACAAGGGCCTTCGTTACTAGGTACACCGATGAGACTTCGCAGATTTTGGGTCTCCATGAAGATCAGCGTATTTCGGGTTTCGTACATGGCCTTCGAAATCGGAGTTTGGTGGAATTCTTGTCCACTGACCTTCCGACAACTTACAAAGGGTTGACGGAAAAGACATATATTTGGATCGAAGCAAAAGTGGTGTCCACTAATGGTGCTCCGGTAGACAAAGATAGCAACAACAAGTTTTCGAAGCATTCTTCATGGGAAGGGTCCAAGAACAAGAACAAGAACAGAGATAGGTTTTCTCCGTACAACAAAGGCCCCAACCATGGTTTGTTAAGTAGTCTAACGAAGTCTCCAAAGGAAATACTTGCTACGGAGAGGGCTGCCAAGGCCTTCGAAGCACCCCCTCGTATGACAAGTAAGGGCAAAAACAGGGATACCAGCAAGTACTGTCACTTCCACGAAGACAATGGCCATGACACGAACAGTTGTAGAGAGCTGAAGAAACAGATAGAGGAAGCTGTGAAGTCCGGGCAATTGGCACATTTGGTGAAGGGTATAAAGAAAGGCAAAGAAAAGATGACCGACACTCAAATGGCCAAAGATAGTAACCCTAACGAAGCCCCCATACTAATGATACATAGGGGCGAAACCACTTCGAAAAGGAAAGTACCAGAGCCGGAAGCGAACGAGATAAGGGAAATAGCATTTTCTCCTATCACAGGCAGGATCCCTTCGAATGATCCAGTAGTTATGAAAGTCCTCATCTTTCGCCAAGAAGTAAGCGGAGCTTACATGGACTGCGGAAGCCCTTGTGAAGTCATATATGAACATTGCTTTCGAAAACTCAAGCCTTCGGTCAGGTCTCAAAGGGTCGACTCAAAGATGCCTTTAGTAGGGTTTTCTGGTGAACGTTCGTGGCCTCTAGGAGAAGTTCCGTTGGAAATAACAATTGGAGAAGGCAAGCTCGCAAGGACAGAAACCCTCATGTTCACTATCGTAAGGTCCAACTCTCCTTACAACTTGTTGATAGGAAGGACCGCCATGCAAAAGATGGGTATCGTAGTTTCCACTATACATGCAGCGGTGAAATTTCACACGCCCTACGGAATAGGGACTATACTTTCTGAGCACAACCCGAAGGTTAGCAAGAAAAGCAGGGAAGCTCCTAAAGGACTTCCAAAGGATACTCTCAGTGGTGCGGATGTTGAAAAAGATATCGTAACAAATAGGCATCACACAGGACGAAGGGTGGTAGACGAAAAGCAACCTCCAGCAAGTTCCACGAAAAACTTGAAGAAGCCACACAAAGCTGAGGGGAAGGTCTTCGAAGGGACGTATTCCAGCAATACTAGAGCCCCTCAGGCACCAGTGATTGATGACAAGCTCCACGGCAAGGAATATCAACTTAAGGGTTTCAAACCCATAGAACCAAATAAGCAAGGAATCAAGGCCAACCCTACGAAGTTCAAAGAAAGTGTTGATCTACCAACTCCGAGGTCATTAACAAGGCGTGATAGTCCAAGCTCCTTCAGAAGCCAGACATCTGCAAAAGCTCTCAACGAAACACCTTCCGGGCACAACCAAAAGGGAGAAACACCCCCGACAGCAACGGAGGGGTGGAAACTATACACCGACGGAGCCTCAAGCTCCGATGGTTTCGGAACAGGATTAATCCTGATCAATCCGGAGGGAAAGGAGTACAGTTATGCACTACATTTTGAATTCAAGACCACAAAGAATGAAGCAGAGTATGAAGCCTTGCTGGCCGGCCTTCGACTTGCAAAGGGCATGGAGGTTCATTACCTCTCCGTCTTTGTAGGCTCACTTTCAGTCACTAGCCAAATCAAGGGTTCTTACAGAGCAAGGCAGCCAGTAATTAAGGAATATTTGGATGAAGTTAAAAAGCTCCTTCAGGGTTTTGAACGATATAAAGTAGCAAATGTCCGCAGAAGCCATAACAAAAAGGCGGAAGCCCTAATCAGATTAGCGTCAACTGCTTTAGCTCATCTACCCAGCGAGATTTTAGTGGAGGTATTGACCACTAGGTCAATTGCACGAAGTGAAACATCTGATGAAGGCTCCAACTGGACGACACCAATAAAAACGTACTTGATAAGCGGCATTCTGCCTGATAATCCAAAGTCAGCACGAAGAATCAAGGTCAAAAGTCCCCAGTACAGGCTCATAGGCAATAATCTCTACAAAAGGCATCTTTCATCTCCTTGGCTTCGTTGCATAGAATTAAAGCAGGCTTCGAGCATTCTCTACAATGCTCACGAAGAATTTTGTGGAAGACACACAAGCCCTAGAGTCATCGCCTCAAAAGTAACAAGGTGGGGTTATTACTGGCCATCCGTGATAGAAGACGCAAGGGAAGTAATCAAAACATGCAAGGTATGTCAGACACACCCTAAAGCTCAGAAACCATTAGAGTATGAGGCATCTTCTACCATGACAGTAAGGCCTTTCGGTCAATGGGGCGTCAGCATAATCAGACCCCTACCAGCAGCTCCCGGAGGGATACAATTCTTGGTCATAGCCATTGACCATTTCACCAAATGGGTCGAGGCCAAGCCGTTGGCATCAACAAAAGGAAAAGATGTGGAAGAGTTTATGTGGGAACACATAATTTTCAGATTCGGAATCCCACAAGTCATCACCTCTTATGAAGGGAAACACTTTGCCAAAGGAGTGCTCCCCTCTTTTTGCAAAAGCCTGAATGTGAAGCTAAGGTTCATTTGTGTTGACAAGGATATTGTCGACGAAATCGAGATAAAGCTAGGGCAATATCAGCATAAGTGGGCAGACAAGCTACCCAAAGTCTTGAGGGCATATAAGAATTTGTCCTTCGAATGAAAGCAAGTGAAGCCAAGTCAAAGAGCCCAGCGTCAAAAATGCTGTGGCAACGAGGCATACGAGCTCGAAGGGCAGAAAAAAAATGTCATGAAAAAGTTTGGACATGACAACAACTCTCGTAAGTTTTACATATAAAAACTTGCCTTCTTTAAAGCATTTAGTTGTTTTTTCAATTTCATGTAACACACTCTTCTCATATGGGAAAGAAGCATTAATGGTAGGTGTCTAGTGTTCATTTCTTCAAATGATGTAATCCTCCCTACCCACTTAATGATATAACATGTTTCCCTCAAAATCTCTTGTTTCGTTTTATACAACATAGATTTGTTCAGCCAAGTACTTTACAAGTTTCAATGTCGAAGGATGAAGCAAGGCACATGTCTTGTATATATACAACATCCATTACAATTCACATTAACTTTCCTATGAAGTATTAGGGTATTAAAAGCCCTCTGCAACTTAAGGATAAAGACGGAGTGGGTCGCGACCCTCTGTCGCAGTCAAATTATACGATTGCTTAAAATCTTGGTCCAAAATACACACAATAAGGTTATAACCTTAGGTTGTATGTTTACGTTCTTGAAATGAGCGTAAGAGAAGATAAACATGACAATAAAAGTGGGACATATCCCACTAAATTAACATTAATAAAGACCACGTACAGTCTTAGCTATCATAATCACAAAAAGGATAATTGTCTAAAGTTATGGGTCGAAGCCCACTAACATGAAAGATAAATTGTTCTAACAGGCACACCGATCATAAATTGTCAAATACAAAGGCACCAGCCTTTAAACATGATAAATTGTTTTAAAAAGGGTACATGTCACCCTTATGGACCAAATTACTGCCAACACGGCAGCCTTCAATTGTTCTTGGAAGAGTTGGGACGCTCCTGGTGGGTTGCAGACTTGGGTTTCTCAGACAAGGTCCTTCTGGTTGGAGACGGAGGCTGTATGCTCTTTGGCTTTTTAGAGAGGAGATCTTCGATGGAGGCTGAAGGATCTTTGGTTGCTTCGGCAAGGAAGGGGTACACTGCCGTGGTGAATGCGTTACCAGCTTCATCATATTCCCGCATGGAATTCGGACGATAGTATGGTACCTCCGAAAGCACAACTGGTTTTTTGGTTTCAGCAATCTCCTCCAAAGTTGTGCATTTGCCATGGAATATGGCCGCATTCACTAATTTGCCCACAACCTCCCCCACCTCATCGCTATGGTACAACTCCATAGCAATGTTGGGAACAACCTTCGATACAACCTCAGCCCTATCTTTTCTCAGACTTTGGCATTCGAGTTTCAACTTATCAACCTCTTGACAGCGCTTGGCATCCTGCTCCACTAACCTGACCCTCTCAGCCTCCAAACCAGAACATTTAGACTTCAGGGCACTCACCTGGTTCTCATAACCAACAACCTTAGCTTCCTCCAACTTTAGCCTACCACACTTAGCTTGCGATTCCTTAAGCTGCTCCTCAAGACCATCAATCTTGGCTCGCAGAGCCTCGTACCTTGGGTGTTTTTCAAAATCCGCCATGGCTTCGTCACACCTTTTCTCCAACTCAGCATAACTCTTCTCCCTTTCCTTCTCTCTGGCCACAACAACAGCAACCGCCTCCTTCGCCTCCTTGACCTTGTTAAGCAATCCCCTTGTACGAAAGCTAAGATGGCTGTCCAGCATTGCTTGCCTGATATAACTTTTTTCATTAAGATCGCAAAGCATCTCAAGGGACATTTCACTCATTTTACTCCACCAAGAGGCAGGAGTGATATTCTCAACAAGCAAGCGGCAGGATAGGGCGTAGGGCAGTTCCTTTGCATCTAGCAAACCTAAAAACAAAAAAAAGAGAGATGGAAAAACAATATAAGCCAAATACGCGATACGATGGAAAAGGAAGAAGACTCGAAGAACTTTTACTTACCAGGGATGTCATCTTCATCAGCCATCCTCTCTAACGCATACATAATGGCTTTCCCACGAGCTTTTTCTGTTTTTGTTTAACATTCCTCGATGAGGGGGTAGGAACATTGGGTTTCCTTTTTGGAGCAGTCTTTGTAGCTTTGGCACTGGTACCTTTCCTTGTTCTCACTCTATCAGCAATACCGGAGGACCCTGCAATCCTGAGCTGATCACTTCCGGAAGGGGTATCATCAGAGTCACCAACATCCTCCACAAGCTGGGGGGCCTCCTCAGTACCAATGGGTTTGGTTGGGGGAAGCACAACAAGAGATTTGGGTGGAGAGACATCAACATCGTTATTATTGACAGATATAGAAGGAGATCCCACTCCGTAACTTGTATCCTGAGGATCCTTCGGCATAAAGCTAACTTCTTTGGCACCTCCAGCCACAACAAAGTTTCTGAAGGCCATTTCTGCACAAACAAACGAAAAGGAGATGAATATCAGCAGATAAGTTATTTAAATTATTTAAATAAGATATATACATACGTTTTCCTTCACAAATTATTTCAGGTAATGATGGAGACCCGTCCTAGCTGTCACTTAAACCAGCCATGTACAATATAGGCTCCGGAAACGTTTGGACGTTAGCAGGGTGGCGTGCGAGACACTGGTACAAGGGGTCGCTCCTTATCTCATAGGGAAGAGGGTCATTGTACTTCTTTTCATCATACATGTTTGCTTTATCCAACAATGCTGGATACTCAGGAGGTATGATGGTACTCTCAACATAGAAAAACTGTTCTTTCCAGTTTCTAATATTTGAAAAAGGTTTCGTCACAAGAGCAGGCACGTCCTGTTCACCCCTTTTGGCAATGGTTACCCAATCTCCACCAGGGTAGAGATTCACAAAACCCCTAAGCACCTCCAATCTGGGTTCATAGTCATATGCTTTACACATTACGATGTAAGTGGTCAACTTAGCAAGACCAAAAGGGTTTAACCTAGAAACATGAACCTGATAGTATTGTAGGAACTCTAAAATCAAGGGATGAATGGGTATCCTAAGATTTGATTGAGTGAATGCATGCACATACAAACCAACAAACCCTTCGGGAGCATCGAAAATATTTTGTTTCTTACTAGGGAGCATGATTTGGTACTCCGAGGGTATAGGGTAATCAAGCAGGAACTCAGATAGGGCTTGTTTCGACAAGGTACAGGTCTGTTGCCTAATAATTCGCTTAGCGGCCATGCTCATATTAAAAGAATAAAAGATCAAGGAAGATTTATGGGAATTTTACCTTTTCGTTCCAACGGAAGCACAAGATTGCAGAGCAATGTGTATATTTTGGGCGGAGGTAAAAGTATTCTAGGGTTTTACCGTATCAAAGAATAAATACCCATCAAATCTTTAATCATGACCGCACACGTGTCTAGTTTGCTATCTATGCGGATTTGAAATTGATTTTAAATTCTGAAAAGACGCTTACTTATACCGAGATAGTAGCAGTAGCAGTCCAAGTGGAGTAATCATGATTAGTCCGCATTAAATGCGTGGTTAGTTGAACATTTATTTTCTTTTTTGCATAGTTAGTGTTATACAAGGGGTATAAGGCATATTCGATTTGTTGAGTCGAATGCAATATATACTCGTACATATATATCACTTTCGACTGGGGGGCTTGATGATGTACCCTCCTAACGGGTCGAAGGACTCCCCTTCGAGCCTGTAGAAAGCCCTCTCTTCGGAGGCCCAGGTTAATCTCCTTGACACGTTTCATTGGCGTAAAACCATTCGCCTGCGAACTGGTTACCATGTGGGAATCCGCCAATCGAAGCCTTAAGCCCTTCGGGGTATTCCTATCGAAGGGACTAGCACAAAGGACCATTCTGACCTGGTCAAACCCACGTCTCCTCTTCCCTTTGGCTTTCCCGCCAAAACAAAGATCGTGGGCTACAAATTCCTAGCGGTTACCACAAAATCATGGGACGCCCCCATGATCTCCGAACAATGTGCAACCGCCCACTATTTCCTATTTCTCCCCTATAAATAGCATAGTCGGGCATGAACAATGTAAGTTAACTTCACTCTTGTCATTTACAACCTACTCAAATGATTACACATACTTACTCGCACGCCGGAGGTGGTTCGCAGGGTCCAACCCCTGCGCAATCACTTAACGTAGTGTTTCGGTATTTCTTATTTTCAGGTTAAGAACAAGCTTGGCGCAATCTCAACACCCCATTATTCCTTTGATCACCATCGAAGGCTTGGTTGTGCAATTATTTGTTCAATCATTCTCCTTTACTTTTGATTACCATATCGTCCACATAAGCTTCCAGATTTCTTTTGATCTGACCTTGGAAGGCCGAATCAACGAGCCACTAGTAAGTCGCTCCAGCGTTCTTTAGACCGAACGACATTTTTGTGTGGCAAAAAGTTCCCTGCTCTGTGTAGAATGCCGTCTTCTCTTCGTCCTCTTCCGCCATCTAGACTTGATGATAACCCTTAATCGCATCCAAGAAACATTTGTACTTAAATCCCACCACTGACTTGATCTTCCAGTCATTTTCGGCAACAGATAGTAGTCTTTTGGGTAGGAGGAGTTTAAATTCTTAAAGTCGATGCACATGCGCCAACTTCCGTCACATTTCTTTACCAGTACAGCGTTGGAGATCCAAGTGGGGTAACAAACCGGCCTTACAATTCCGGATTTCAACCATTCATCCACTTCTTTCAGTATCACCTGATTTTTCTCTACAGACAAGTTACGTTTCTTTTGAGCTACCGGTGTGTCTGAAACGTTAACATTCAGATGATGCCTGATCAGGCGTCGTGGAACTCCGGTCATATCCGAAGGCTGCCACGCGAACATGTCCTTATTTTTTCTCAACAGTTCGACCAGGTGTTTCCGGTATTCCCTCGAGAATCCTGTACCTATTGTGACCGGTTGTTCGGGATACGCAGGATTCACCAAAATTACCACCGTCCTATCTACTTCCGGATTGACAATTTCTGCCTCTTGTGGTACATCTACCACCTATTTTTCCTCCAGTCTTCTGCATTCCAGTACCATGGTCGGGCGTACTGCCAAAGTTGCCACTCTCTTCGATGTGGGAAACTTAATAATAGAATGGATTGTCGAAGGGATGACTCTTAGTTCCTTCAGCTTAGTTCTGCCCAATATCACGTTGTAGGGCGACGGAGACTGTACCACAAAAAATTTCATGGTCGTCCTTCGGAACATACCGTGGTCGCCGAAACATACCTCCAATTCAATCTTGCCCAGCGGTCTACTCGTTTCCCCAGAAAAATCTACAAGAGAAGTGCTTGTCTCTTTGAGCCTGGATTTTATAGTCGAGCTGAGGTTATTGAAGCAGTGTTCATACATAACGTTTACGGATGACCCCTCATCGACATATATTCGTCGGACTAGGTATCCCTCAATATCGCCTTCAATGATGAGAGGTTCGTCCGACAAATCCCCCGTCACGATGGGGGGAAAAACTATCGGGACGTTCATCCAACCTTCATCGTAGCCCCCGTATCTTCTCTTCCTACCCTCTGGTAAAACCCTTATCACGTTGATCACTTTGGCTTTCCCCGTGTCATTTCTTCTTGGTTGGTCTCTACCTTTCCCAGCGCCCCGCTGCCTGAAATCTTTCAAAAGATGGTCTAGTTTTCCGGACTCTAATGCAATCTTGAGTTGTTTCTTTAACTGGAAGCAGTCGTTAGTGAGATGCCCTTTCTCCCTGTGGTAATCACAGAACTTATCCATATTTTCCTTTCTCGGCCTACCGCCGGTCGGGGGAGGGGCGGGTAGGTTTAGATGGTGCTCCGTAGCCAAAATTTCTCTGGAGGGTTTCACCAGCAATCCTAGACCAGGGCGATGATTACCCTATCTAGGGGCGTCGTTTCGGTGGTAATTTGGATGAGGGTGATCATTGCGGTTGTAATTATTCCTGGGAGCAACGTAAGGGTGGTATACATCCTTTTGGCGGTGATCATTTCGGCGCTCCCCTCGTGGTTTATCATTTCTGAAACCCTGACTTCCCTTTCTGTTTGAATCAAAACCTTCGCCTTTTGGCAACTCCGTACTACGATATGCTTCCTCCGACCTTATGAAATCGTCTACTCTGGTAAACATTTTCGTAACCGTGCGTGGCACCCTATCGGAAAACTTCTTGGCAAGGGCCGGACATTTGTGTGCACCCATGAAGGCGGTGATCCTCACGATTTCCGGCACTCCACTGATGTAGCTGGCTTCGTCCGTCCACCTTTCTTTAAAATCCGAAAGGGATTCATGGGCTCGCCTGACGATTTTCGTAATCTCCGTCGGGTCTTTTTTACATTTCTTCCGGAGAGCAAACCTTGTCGAGAACTGCTCCCTCAACTCGTTCCAGCTATCAATACTTCCTGGTTCCAACCATTCGAACCATCCTCCTGCAGCTCCATCCAAAGTTTACTAAAACATGCGACACCAAACTGGCATCGGCCATTCCTCCTGGTTTGCTGCCCCTATAAATCTGGTGAGGTGATCATTCGGATCCGTCGACCCGTCATAGAATTTCATGTTGAGCGGCATTATGTGGTTTGGACCAGAGAACTCCACAATCCAGCGAGTAAATGGTGACCTCGTGTGACAAATGGTAATTTTCCATTTTAATAATTATGATTAATTATCAGAAAATGCACATTATTTATTTTCTGACACTTGTTAATGAGAGGTTATCTCATTTTATTACTTTATCACACTATGATAACTCAAAAAGATTGATACGTAATAGCACTTTCGTATAACATTTCGCGCTTTGAAATGTTAACTCTTGAACTTACTAGTCCAACTTTACTGATTTATGTAAACCTATGAACTCACCAGCTTTTAGCATGTTTTTCCCAGGTGTTTAATTGTTGATATACGATGATGCAAGGCAGTGCGTGGCAGGGGCATAGGCACACTTTTGGAGTGTACACATAACACTCATGACCAGGATTTTTGTACTATGGGACAACTAATAACAATAATGGGCCTTGTTTTTCGCATTTCCAATATTTAAAACTTATGTTTTAATTAATGAAGCTTTTAAAACGGATTTGATAAATTCGTTCTCTATTACTTATGTTATGATCCAATTACGTAGCACCCCAGATGTTATTTCCGCTGCGATCAATTTTGGGGGTGTTACATATTGGTATCAGAGCTAAGGTTATAGAGAACTAGGTACACATAAAACCTAGACTATAACCGCTTCTTACAAAAACTCACCCTATGACCGCCGAGTGCCAGCCTGCCTTACTTGCCACTTTACTTGCTATTTTACTTATTTGCTTTAGCAAGTTTAGCACGTACTGCGTGCTACTTTGATAACACATACTTCATGTTAATGCCTTTGATGACACATATTTCGTGTTAATGCCTTTGATAACACATACTTCGTGTTAATGCCTAGCATATACTACGTGCTACTTTGATAAACACATACTTCGTGTTAAATGCTTGTCATATACTACGTGCTACTTTGATAAACACATAATTCGTATTAAATGCCTAGCATATACTACGTGCTACTTGAGGACACATACTTTCGTGTTAACTGTATACATATACATATGTACTTATATTATGGCTAATACTTTCTAGCCTTACACTAAAGATTTTAAGTATTTTCTATATACTTATACACGTATACTATCTTTGTCACAGACCATGTCTTCCAAATCATTTGATACCACTGAAACTACTCTCTGTACTGCTAGTACATCACTTACCCTTCAGATCACTCCAGATGTTGAAGACCCCTATGTACAAGTATCACAATCGCAACCTAATACAGAACTTACTCTAAACACATCATCACCTATTCACTCACCTCCACCTAGGAGAGCTACTGAGTCTTATTCAGATGAAGGATTTAATGATTGTCCGACTACATTCGAGATTGGGCAGAGTTCGATTGGAACGCACCAAGAGATAAATTGGAAAGATGTTGAGCCAAACTCTCCACTATTTGACGTTCGAGACTCCCCAATGCCAGACATTCCAGATGACGTATCCTCACATAATCCCCCTGACTATACTATAAGTACTCGTGATTAGATATGGACCCTTCTTCATCAGCAAGCCAGCACACTAGACGCCCACACTGATCAGCTGGAAAGGTTACAACCAATACGTTTCGAATGGTATGATCGAAACATTGACACATTATCCAAGAGAGCCGATGCTGAGAGGCGAGAACTGTTTGACTTAGGAATGAAGGTTGATGAAATGCAGAATAGTTATAACTATGAGCTTAGAAACTTGGATTCCAGAGTCCGCTGTTTGAGTAGAGACCATACTCAGGTACATGGTAGGATAGAAGGCGTTGAAAGGACCCTATGGTTAGCCAGAGACACGGCAAGAAACCAGGATCAGAAGATTTCCGTCTTAGAAGCCATGTTAGCTACTCAGATGATGATGTGCCAGGAGTTCCAGAGACACTTCGCAGACATGAAAGCTGCACAACTGGAGCTTGAGGCAGAAGTTAAGAGTTTACGTCGAGGACGTAACTAATCTTAGAATTCATATGTATCGTTTCTGTACCCACTAAACCGAGTAGTCTTCGGTTAGTGTCTAATGTATTTTTCAATAAGCTTGTAATATTCAGATCTTGTAACCGACTTTTAATCTATAACAAGCTCATTTTGTTATATCTCTCTGTTGTGATTTAATCTTTCTTTCATACTCTGCTGTAATACTACTCATTCATGTGATGACTTTTCATACTCTTATGCAAAATCTCATCATTTGTTACTTTCTTTTGTAGATAAATGGCTCCACGCAAATCAAACCGTACTCGCAACACAACTAATGCCACTCCCCCTCCAAACGTAGTCAACCAGCCAACTTTAGCACAACTTGTGGCAGAAGCCATGGCCGCTGCTGCCAATGTAGGATTAAGCACAAACACCGGTGACAGAGCCGCGAGACCCACTAATGTCAGTCGAGCCTGCACATACAAAGAATTTCGTGCTTGTGATTTAGGAAGTTTTGGAGGAACTGAGGGAGCTGTCAGCTTAGCAAGATGGCTAGAAAAGTTGGAAACTGTGTTTCGCATCTGCAATTGCGAAGAAGAATCCAAAGTTAACTATGCCTCGTATACTTTGACAGGCAGTGCTTTAACTTGGTGGAACTCTTACATGAAGTCATCAGGAATGGATATTGCTTACGCTATGGCGTGGGAGCAATTCAAAACTTTAATGCTCCAGAAATATTGCCCTCGCACTGAGGTAAAAAAGATGGAAGCAGAATTTTGGAACTTGAAGGTTCAAGGCACCAACATTGTGGTATACACACAACGTTTTCAAGAGTTAGCATTACTATGTCCCGAATTGGTTGCTACTGAATCACGAATGATAGAACGCTACATCGGAGGATTACCCATGAACATTAGAGGGAACATATTGGCTGCAAATCCCAACGACTTACATAACACAATCTCCATCTCTCACAACTTAATGGATCAAGTGATCCAAGATATGGCAGAAAAAGGAGGAGATAAGAAAAGAAAATGGGAGGACAACTCAAGAGCCAACCATCAGCCAAACAAACGACAGGAAGTCGCTAAGGTTTATTCTGTTGGACCCAATGACCAGAGGGTCTATGCTGGAAAAGCTCCTCTTTGTAACCGTTGTAAACTCCATCACAACGGGCCATGCTCTGTAAAATGTGGAAATTGTCAAAAGATCGGTCATATGACCAGGAATTACAGAGCACCAGTTCTTGCTACTGCTCAAAGGGCGCCAGTGACTAATCAAAGAGCTCCTACATTCAAGGACAAATCTTCCCTTACCTGCTTTAATTGTGGGGAAAAAGGGCACTTCAAGACTGAGTGCAGGAAACAGAGAAACCAGGGTAACAATGGAAATTAAGCCGTCGGAGGAAATCAGGGTTATGCAGGGATTGCCCGAGGAAGAGTGTATGTGGTTGGAGGAAGAAAAGCACCAGAGGACCCGAACGTCGTTACGGGTACGTTTCTTCTAAACAACCGCCATGCATCTATTTTATTTGATACCGGGGCAGATAAGAGTTTCATATCTAACACATTTAGTCAGTTGCTAGATATCATCCCAACAACTTTAGGCATTGGTTATGACGTAGAATTAGCTAATGGTAACGTGGAAAGAGTAGACACTATAATCCGAGGTTGTACGCTAAACCTGTTAAACCATCCGTTCAACATAGACCTTATGCCAGTAGGACGTGGCAGTTTTGACGTTATTATTGGAATGGACTGGTTATCTAAACACCATGTGCTGATCATCTGTGACGAGAAGATTATTCGTATACCATATGGTAACGAAGTGTTGGAAGTGTTAGGAGATAGGAGCGACTGTAGAAATACATCTCGATTGAACATCATATCATGCACCAAAGCTCAGAAGTACATTGAGGATGGATGTCTCCTCTTTGTAGCATAAGTTGAGAAGATAAACAAGGAATCTAAAGAAAAATGCCTAGAAGACGAGCCAGTCGTACGTGACTTTCCTGAAGTCTTTCCCGAGGACTTGCCTGGACTTCCACCAGTCAGGCAACTAGAGTTTCAAATTGACTTAGTACCAGGTGCTGCACCCGTAGCGCGAGCACCGTACCGATTAGCTCCTTCAGAGATGCAAGAATTGTCAGAACAACTACAAGAACTCTCAAAAAAAGGTTTCATCAGGCCTAGTTCCTCACCATGGGGAGCTCCTGTTCTGTTCGTAAAGAAGAAAGACGGATCATTCTGGATGTGCATCGACTATAGAGAACTAAACAAGCTAACAGTGAAGAACCGATACCCACTCCCTAGGATCGACGATCTATTCGATCAACTACAAGGTTCCAACGTATATTTAAAGATCGACCTTCGATCTGGATACTATCAACTTCGAGTTCGAGAAGAAGACATCCCAAAAACAACATTTAGAATCCGTTACGGACACTACGAGTTCCAGGTTATGCCATTTGGTTTGACAAACGCACTAGCAGTATTCATGGACCTTATGAACAGAGTGTGTAAACCATATTTTGATAAGTTTGTGATTGTATTCATAGATGATATTCTGATCTATTCCAAAAACAAGGAAGAACATGAAAAACATCTCCAAATGATTCTGGAATTGCTCAAAAAGGAGGAATTGTATGCAAAATTCTCAAAATGTGATTTCTGGATTTCCACTTTACAATTTCTCGGTCACATAATTGACAGCCAGGGTATTCACGTGGACCCTGCAAAGATTGAGTTAATTAAGGATTGGGCAACACCAACAACGCCAACTGAAATACGCCAATTCTTAGGACTTGCCGGTTATTACAGGAGATTCATCGAGGGATTCTCCAAGATAGCCAAACCATTAACCACTCTAACTCAGAAAAACATAAAGTAAGTCTGGGGAAAAGACGAAGAAGAAGCATTCCAAACACTTAAAGAAAAGCTGTGTAGTGCACCCATATCGGCCTTACCTGAAGGAAGAGATGACTTTTTCGTATACTGCAACGCTTCGCACAAAGGTTTAGGTGTTGTATTGATGCAGAGGCAGAAAGTGATTGCTTATGCATCACGACAACTCAAGACACTTGAAAAGAATTACACAACCCATGATCTAGAACTGGGAGCAGTTGTGTTCGCTCTTAGGATATGGAGACATTACCTGTACGGCACTAAGAGTACAGTGTTTACGGACCACAAAAGCCTGCAACATATCCTAGACCAAAAAGAGTTGAACATGAGACAACGTAGGTGGTTAGAATTACTCAGTGATTACGACTGTGAAATTCGTTATCACCCAGGAAAAGCCAACGTTGTGGGACGACTCAAACCCTTGATAGTCAAATCACTAGGAATGACGATCAGTTCACCTCTCCCGACAAAAATCCTCACTGCTCAGATTGAGGTACTCCAGGAAGAAAATAAACCAAGTGAAAAACTCTATGGTATGCTAGAAAACGCAAACGGCTTTGTAAAAAGATCAGACAGAGTTCTATGGTGGGATACGAGAGTTAATTATGCACTAGTCGCATAAGTCCAAATACTCTATTCATCCCGGAGCTGATAAGATGTACCTTGATCTTAAGAAACTATATTGGTGGACTAACATAAAGGCGGATATTGCACTATATGTCAGTAAATGCTTAACTTGTTCTAAAGTTAAGGCAAAACATCAGAGACCGTCCAGATTACTAGTGCAACCTGAAATCCCTGTATGGAAATGATAACGAATCACTATGGACTTCATAACCAAACTACTAAGAACATCCAGTGGATACGACACGATTTGGGTGATTGTTGACAGACTCACCAAATCTGCACATTTTCTCCCCATCAAAGAAACTGACAGCATGGATCAACTCGCTCGTTTATACCTGAAAAAGGTAGTCTCCAGACATGGAGTACCAATTTTGATCATCTCCGATCGCGACAGTCATTTAACTTCAAACTTTTGGCAGTCACTCCAGAAAGCTTTGGGGACTAAACTAGACATGAGTACCGCTTATCATCCCCAAACTGACGGCCAAAGCGAAAGAACTATTCAAACCTTGGAGGATATGCTCCGAGCTTGTGTTATTGATTTTGGCAAGAAATGGGACAGACATTTTCCCCTAGTCGAATTCTCGTACAACAACAACTATCATACAAGTATAAAAGCTACACCATTCGAGGCACTCTATGGACGAAAGTGCCGATCACCCATTTGTTTGACAGAAGTGGGAGACAAACATCTCACAGGTCCCGAACTCATTCACGAGACAACCGAAAAGATTGTGCAGATTCGTAACTAGATGCAAGCTGCACAAGATAGACAAAAGAGCTATGCAGACAAGAGACGTAAACCTCTTGTGTTCCAAGTAGGGGACAGAGTCATGTTAAAGGTTTCGCCATGGAAAGGCGTGATATGTTTTAGCAAACTTGGAAAACTAAATCCTCGTTACATTGGACCTTTCAAAATTCTAGAAAGAATTGGACCGGTAGCGTACCGACTCCAGCTACCGCAAGAACTCAACAACGTACATGATGTCTTTCATGTATGCAATCTAAAAAAATGCTTGTCCGAGGAAACTCTTACTATTCCTCTAGAAGAAATCGAAATTGACAATCGACTACACTTTATCGAAAAACCTGTTGAAATCATGGACCGAGAGGTCAAAAGATTGAAACATAGTCGAATACCAATTGTCAAGGTTCGCTGGGATTCCCGAAGAGGCCCTGAATTCACGTGGGAACGTGAAGATGAATTCAAGACCAAATATCCCCATCTTTTTGTATCTCCACCTAATAACCTGAGTTGAATGTCGGGACGACATTCAAATAAGGTTGGGATACTGTGATAAATGGTAATTTTTCATTTCAATAATTATGATTAATTATCAGAAAATGCGCATTATTTATTTTCTGACACTTGTTAATGAGAGGTTATCTCATTTGATTACTTTATCACACTACGATAACTCAAAAACATTGATACGTAATAGCACTTTCGTATAACATTTTGCGCTTTGAAATGTTAACTCTTTAACTTACTAGTCCAACTTTACTGATTTATGTAAACCTATGAACTCACCAGCTTTTAGCTGACTTTTAGCATGTTTTTCTCAGGTGTTTAATTGTTGATATATGATGATGCAAGGCAGTGCGTGGCAGGGGCATAGGCACACTTTTGGAGTGTACACATAACACTCATGACCAGGGTTTTTGTACTATGGGACAACTAATAACAATAATGGGCCATGTTTTCAGCATTTCCATTATGTAAAACTTATGTTTTAATTAATGAAGCTTTTAAAACGGATTTGATAAATTCGTTCTCTATTACTTATGTTATGATCCAATTACGTAGCACCCTAGATGTTATTTCCGCTGCGATCAAATTTGGGGGTGTTACACCTCGATACCTCCTTGAAAGGTTTGTGAAGGTCATCCTCCTTCCCCTCGTCCGCTTTCTCCTTTCCCCGACTCTTATCTCCCTCGTCTCCAAAGTCGAGCCGTATTGGCCTGAGAATGGTTGTGCCTTGCGCATTATGTTTCTTGATAAGTTCCGTCAGTGATGCCACCTGGCCAAGGATCAAATCTTGAAGACTGGGAGAGTCATCGGCCGAGCGGTCACTGTCATGCTGGTTATGATTATTGTTGGGCCCTACTTCTCCGTCTTCGGGCGTTCGAAAAGAAGGACCAGCCATTCTATTGCTTAGGTAGATTGAATAGTGGGTCCCACGGATGGCGCCAATTTGTTGAAGTAAAACCTTGTTGGTGGGTCCAACTTCTGTGTAATATCCTTCGGAATGATTCCTCCGGATGTTGTGAGCTCCAACACACAAGAAACACGCACGTTAGACTCGCCCTGAGTTTTATCCCAAGACCAACCTCCGGCGTGAAAGTATGTATGTGCTAGTGCGAAGGGTTAAACAGTAAATGACAGTAAATGCTATGAGTGGAAATTAGTTGTGAATCATAAATGAGGTGGGGGTATTTATACTACCCACACCTATTACCTGTTTGCTTTGGGACTAAGCAAGCCGACCTATGCCTAGCTTAGTAGGCAGGTGTCAGATCACGTGGGGAACACAATCCTTGAAAATCTGGGATGGCGGCGTAGCGGCGGTTGAAGGGATTGTTCAGTGGGTAAACGGCGGCGGTTGTCCTTTCAGTAAGCATGTACGGAAGTGAGTTTATAGTCCGGACGAAATATAACGTCCGGACACGTAGGCTTGGTCCGGACGAAGTATGACGTCCAGACACATACGCCAACAACCACAGATCTAAAAATTATGCTCGACCAGAAAAACTAGAATAAGTTGACGTCTTTTTTTCAATAGCCTGCTTAGCGCACATTCGAAAAACATCCACATCGAATTTGCTTAATTTTCATTTCAGATGCATAAACGTATCATTAATTTCTCTTCATACTCTTAAAGTGTTCCTAGAAAAATAAGCTAAGCAAAAAGGACAAATCTCTATACACCAAAGTTTACGTATGTAACATCTATCAAGACGTAATTCATATATAGTTGCGAGTATGTATCACCCGCTTTCGAGCTTATCCGATTCTGAATTATAAACAAAAGAAAAGATCTGGTCTACCAAAAAATATAAAATCTATGGATTGTGTACATGATTCTTCGTGTGACATCTTCAACAGGGGTCTAATAATTGCAGAATGCTGTTGAGATATTATTTGGACAAAGAATATAGTCTTGTGGTCTTAAACATACCATTTGTCAATTCAAATAACACTTTTAAGGTTGATGTTACCAAAATAATGTCGAAACATGTATAAATGTTAAGTAAAATATCCTAACTTGATGTTGACTTTTTTTTTTTTTTTTTTTTTTTTTTTGAAATAGATGTTGACTCTTCGAATATGCCAGTTTCAAGACCATTAATTTTAGTGTGTAGGGGCATTAACAAGTGGATTTAGAAAATCTGTGGTTAAATTTCATTTCAACGCTCAAGTTACTACCATGATACACTCTCTCTTCTAAGACCAAGAGTAGTGGTATTGTAATTTTTGGGTGTGGGTTGGGGCAAATCACGACACTTGGCAGTGAGAAAAAAAGACGTTGAAGTAAAATTGGGGGTAATGGTTCATGGGCGTTGAAGCAAAAATATATATATATATATATATATATATATATATATATATATATATATATATATATATATATATATATATGGGCGTTGAAGCATATATATATATATATATATTTTAATTAATTAAAAATAACACTATGTTCCAAAAACAGACACTATTAAAAGTAACTTATCTTCAACCTCAGGGTATTGTATAAAACTAAGCAGCCACCCCCAATCATTCTTCTCACTTTTTTTCATTCTCCCCTAAATCTTCCATCTTTCAACTAGTACTCAAAATTTCGTAATCGAACACCATTACATGGATCCCACCTGTTGAAGCTTTGATCAGTGTTGAAGCTCAGTAAACTTCGATCAGTGTTGGATCTGCAACTCCATTCAAATTGAAGCTAAAAATCAAAGGAAAAGAAGGTTGGGGTCCCACCTGTAGGAGCAAGAATAAAAGAAACGCCCGTTGTTGGATCAACGGTCGTTGCTTTTAAAGAGATTCAAAGGGCTTCAACGATGGTTGGGGGTGGTCCAACGCTCGTTGAAAGAGCAACGGTGGGGCTTCAACGCCCCCACTACTTTTGGTCTAAAAAGTTAAACCATTTTTTTGTTTTTTTTTTTTGGAACATATTATGTTTGATTTAATAACAAGCAGGTTAGCCCGCGCGTTGCGGGGATGCGAGTTCTTTTGGATAATCAATAACCATATAACTAACAATTGAATTGAAATAGATCGAAGATTTTACAAAGAGAACCGAAAGTTGCGGCGGGGTTTCCGAAATACAAATTATTAGTTGCTCATTTTTAGCAATTGTCACAGATTATAAATCTCATATGGTCTAAGTACAAACATCCCTACAATTATATAGGAAATTGAGTTTTTCATATCATGTACAGGAAATCACCTATTCTAGCAAAACCGCCCATCAAAGCCATCGTTAGCCATTGGTCGTTAAGGCGTATTCTCAAAATACCTATATCTACTGCTGTGGCAATAGGAGCGTGATTTGGTAATACGCCAATTTGTCCACTATTAGTAGATAAAATGATTTCTTTCACTTCTGAATCCCAAACGATTCGATTAGGGGTCAGTACACAAAGATTTAAGGTCATTTCTTCGAATTGCTCTCCGTTTCTAAGTTAATAGCCTTCGCTGTAGCTTCATCGATGTTACCCACCAAATAAAAGGCCTGTTCAGGAAGCATTTGAATGATCACACCATTCGTAGTTTACGGTTGTGAATTTTGTAACATAATTCCTACCAGATATGACTTCAAAAACTTGCAACTTTGACATCTAAAGTTATGGGGAACCCCAAAGTTCATAGGACCAAATAAGATAACCAAAAGGATACATCAACATAATCGTCAATAGACTCTCAATGTTTTTCTGAAACACGCTTATCTACATATGCCCGAGAAAGACTGCTAAAACTAATGCTAACGGCAAATATGCCTGAACAATATTGTTTTTTACTTCAAAGATGTCCTTACCTTCACAACTGATATATATATAGTCAATCTAGTCGATAAAAAAGATCCTCAAACTCGAATTTCATTTGCACCTTGTTACTTGATTTCTTGGCGTCATTGTGTTTTACCACCGCTAAAATGAGAACTGCAATATTAAAATCCAAAAAGTCTTATAATCAAGAGTCGGAAAGCATACTTTCAATTCATGGGCAGTACAAAACTAAAATACCATTCAAGGTAAAACTCATAACGAAAATTAAAGAACCTTACTTTGGACTCATTGATGTAGATTCTCATGACTGGAAGAGAGTTTGGACCATTTTCTGTAACTTGACTATGCAATATCTGAACATATACTCGAAACAGCTTATTTCCATAATAATGAAGCAAAAAATCAGTCCTAATAAGCAATTCCAAACGACCTTAATTTTGTAGATCATTAGATTATTATTAGAATAATATAGTTTTTATGATCATTCGATTACAAAAATTTGTTTCGGGTGAATCCAACCCGACCCTATCTGTCTCGACCCTTAAAAAAATTTACTCTTTTTCATCCGTTACCCAACCCGTCAATAGAACCTGTTACCTGGTTTGTGAACTCCTCTGGTTTGTCCTCTTGCCTCATCTTTGTCTAAAGTTTCATCAATGAACTTGGACTTGTGACTTCAATTATAGCATCATAGGCTAATCAAAGAGGCAAATAGCTGGCCAAAATAGCAACCTGTAGCACATAAAGAATCAAATGAAGACCGGAAGAAATGTAAAATCAAGTTAAAAATTAAAAAAATGGTACTGTAAGTAACTTGATATATATTTGTTAATCCACTTTGGTGGTGTGTTAAGCCTTCCGATCTTTTAGTATGTTGTAGATAAGTTTAAGCCTCAAGCTTTTTGTTGACCAAAACACCCCTAACGCTATCCAAGCACCCGTTAAAAACGACCACGTTCACCCCTTTACTGTTGCTGTTTCACAGCAGCCCTGAACACCAAATAAAAGCACCCAAAACCCATAATACCACATCCAAATACCCCATAAAATACTGTGACATAACATATTACCTGCTATTACACCTCCAAATGTGTCTTTGTCTTCGAGGAGCTTGATATATTCTCGAAACTCCGTCCCAAATTCTCAAACTTTCTTCAGGTTGTCTCAGCCCTGCATTTTTAGTTTAACACCATTATTCCACGTTAGTTAACAACATCATTCTCAAATTCTCAAACTTTTTTCAGGGCTGAGACAACCTATGATCATTAGGGGATTCAAGCAACTCCTTTAACTTTTCAGTAGCTCTTGCATCTTCTGTTGATTTTCCTTTAAGAACCTGCATTTGAACAAATTAAGCTATCATTTATGAGTTTACTTTTTAACGTTAGCCCATAATCAGTTCAGATACGAAAGCACATTAGAAGTTACTTCTGTTAGGCATTGATATAGAGCATTCAATCTATTCAATTTAAAATCATTCTTCATGCTATCTTTTTTTTACCTAATTTTAAATACACTTGAATCCAAAACCTCCTTTTTAAGGTCTGAATAGCATGAAGTTAACCCATTCCTAAACAGAAATGCAACATAAATTCAACAAAATTTAACAGAAAAGTAGGTAACTTTCAAAATCCATAGATGGCTGTTAAGTGTGTGAATACATAAAAAAAAAGAACTTATTGTGAAAACGTAGAGAAGGGGGGGGGGGTGAATACATTACCGTTTTAAAATCTTAATGCTTGTTGTATCAAATATCCGATTAAGCTTGTTGTAATATGAAAGATGCCAATCATAGTTTATAACTAGCATATACTAAAACAAGTTGTCATACAAGTATAATCATCAAGTCACAACACAAGCAATAATATAATGCAAGTACAAAAGTAAAGCAGTAAGTAAAAAGAAAGCGCAAACCGGACACGGTGATTTATAGTGGTTCGGTCACGGAGCTCCTCTTCGCCCTACTCCACTCCCCGAGTACCCAACTCAAGAGTTACTTCACTAAATCAACAAGCTCCCTTCTCAGCGGAGAAAACCTTACAAACGTCGCTTACACTTTTTCCGGTACAAAGCTAAATACCGGGTTCTAGTTCGAGGTAGAACCAACCTAATGTCGCCTATACAATATTTCCGAAACTAAGCTAGATTTCGAGTTCTTTTACAAGGGTAAAACCACTCCCATTATGTTTTATGACCCAACATAAAAACCTTGTGTTTTATGGCACAAAAACATAAACCATCTAATCTAGTTTGGTGAGTAGATTGTGATGATAAAATGATGTTTATAATGATGATCCATGACATATATGTCTAATGGATATGAATGGCTAATCTGAATGAACTTCCATTGATAGAAAGCCTTCAATGGATGAAGATCACAAGTTCCCTAAGCTTGTTGTGATAGATCTTCATATATGTATGCTTGTGGTGGATAATGAATCAAGATCTCTGAGCTTGCTTCACATGATCATTTCAGGAGTATGCTTACAACATAATGAAAGTTAGTAACATTATGATCATGTGAGGGTGATTAATATATGTTACTACATTGTTATCTACTGATCTTAAATGTATGCAAAAGGGTAGAGAGAATATGTGTTTAAGTGATGTAGAAATGAGTAAACAATGGGCTGCTATTTATAGCCAACAAGCTCAGCAACCCACGGATGGGACGGAACCAAAATGAGGGTTCCGTCCGTGTAACATTTTGGTTCCGTGGGTACCTGACAGAAAATCTTCAAAATCTTCTACCAAATCTAACCAAAATATATACATGATCTTACTAGTATCCTACAAAGATATTTTCTAAGATTTCCAAAATCTTTGCAAATCTTGTTTCAAATCTTTCCAAAATATTTACACAATCTTTCCAAGATATCATTCTTGATCTTTCAAGATTTTGATGACACTATGCATGAGGTAATAAGACCATTTTCATTTTGATTAAAATGTAAACAAAAGTTTGTTTGTAAAATGTATTACTTAACTAGTTAATATATGTTTAACAAGTTGTACCATGTTAGTTTATGTGTTAATAAAAATGTTAAACTACTTACGCTATTATAGGACTTAAGTTATTATGTCATTAACATTATTTTTAGAAGTATGTAAACACATTTGTCTTAGTTTGACACCTAAAGTGCACATATCCTATTTTGACACATAAAGTGCACTTTTACACCTAATGTGACACTTATTCTATTTTGACATGAATACAACTTAGAAATCATGATGTACAAGTAAAAATACTTGTATATGCAAAATGTAAAATGAGGTTCGAAATAGAATGGTTAACCTTTTAAAATACTTAATGACTCTAAACGTATTTTAAACATTCTAAATGATTTGTTAAGGGGTTTGATCATAATGCCACATAACAAACATGTACGAACCTGTGTTGTAGCGTACGAGGACTTGAGACGTTGAGATGTGTTGAATGTATGTTGAGACAAAATATGATTACGAGTAACTTGTACATTTTACGTTATGTATCAAGTTACATGTTTGTCATCAATCAAAACAAACGAGACTGTATAGATTAAATATCGTAATATTTGCATTAACACTTATGTGTGTATAGGAATGGTATATCTTCTCTTGAAACAATTCACGACTCCGTAAACAGTATATTATGTTTTGATACAATTAATAAGAACTTGTGAGTGTTTGGATATAACCGAAATAGCTTAGGATTATCAGCTTATATTTGATGTTTTGGAGCTTGTTATGTGAACAAAGCATGAGTTTTTTCATTATAAGCTGTGCAAAGCTAATCCAAATACTATTTCCTGTATTATGCTTGACGCAACATAAACAAATAACCTATATAAAGTTTCCCAAACACCCCATAGCTAATCATTGTCGTAAATATAAGTCACGACATAATGTCGTAAATATAATTCACGACACAACATACTATATATCCTTGGAAACATAGGCAAAATATGCTCATTTACCTAACAAAACTCATAAGCTACAATTCCTTATTACAAATCGAATTCTACATTGATTTCGTAAATCTTACCAGAGCACTGAAAAGTTTGCAAAAAGAATGAGTAGTTGGAAACATATGTTGTTGGAATATGTGAATCATAAAACTATAAACACATAAACATAATCAACATAACATCAAAGCATACGCAGCGGAAAAACAAGATCTACAAAACATGTAATTAATTAACTAAATTAAAAGTGATGCATACCTTTTTGATTCCTAGCAAGAACAAGGAATCGTGCACTCCAAGAACAAGGTATAAACCCTAATTAGGGTTTAATGGGGATCGACTACTATGTAGTCGAATAGGGTAAGTAACAACAAGCTAAAGGAAGCTTGTACTCCGTTCTTGTACACACATAATACTAGCGTTTCAATGGGAAAAGCTAGGTTCTAATTCACTAACTAAACCAAACACTTAATGTATAATATGGATCGAAAATCCCTAGGAGATAGGTATGTTCGATCGGCTATACAAGAGGAAAAGGAGAAGAGAAGTTTGGCTTGCTAAAGAATTAGGGATTAGGGAATCACAAATACAAGGGGTTTGTATTTATATGCTCCCAAAACTTCTCCTCCAAGACATGAACCGAAAATCATAACCCTAAGGGTTTATTCGGCCGCCTATTAGGGATTAGGAAGGTTTCTAGATCCTTCTTGATCCCTATTTTCATCTCTAGTCCTTGTAGTTAATATTTAACGACCGTTAAACAAACTCCGTTAAATACTAACGTCCGTTAAGTGGTTGTTTGTGAAATGAATAAATAAAAGATAAACATATATTTAATTATTCAAACCATTGAGACTCTTACGTATTGTATGCAATCCCGAAGTCTCGTGTTCGAAACCGGACATACGGATATTAATAATTATCCATAAACTCTAACAGCTCCCACTTGAATATTCATTAATATCGTAATGACATGGGTTAGTCTAGCTTAACCTTCCCAATGCCCCCAGATTGACATGAGTATGGTTTTCCTGGAAAAAACCATGTGACGATTATATCATCATACTTATCCTTTTGTTTCTAATACCGCGTTAATATGGATATGGATCCAAGTCATTCCATAATTAACTATTCTGTTTCTCGTTATTTATTGATTGATTAAGATTACCAAAACATCTGAACGTATTCCAGATAGACTTTGGGTATGGCCATACAAACATCTTGTCAACCCTACGAGGGGCCCAGCAGTATTATACTTCAAAACAAATTTGAAGGAACAAATCCTTTGTTGACTACGAGCATAACCCTTGAACTTCGCATCACCTCCGAAAATAGCCCTTATAGCCACCTGTTACGGATAGCGTTAGACTATCTTACAGAAAATGAGCTACATCCTCGGAATTATCTGGTATCTCAAGTCTGAGGATAAATATTCATGATTTACTTAATGACAACGATCCATAAAGTACAATCATGTGGTTGGGATAAGTCCTATATTCAATTTATCCAATATTGAATATCATGTGATATTGGTATCTCAACCTTACAGTACATTCTACCAATCCTCACATTTGTCTTTATTTAATGATATTCCCATATCATTAATCGACAATGGACAATTTAGAATAACATAAGTTATTCACGGATTTAAACATGCAAATATAGGATACAATATTATAAATGAGAATAAACGTTATCCACACTTTATTTCATTAAAATAATAATTGCTTTAATATCCCTTATCCAAATACTAAACAGATCAAGCATGATAATTTCCATTAATGAATTATGCCTCCAGTCATGTTCCACATACTTGTTGACAAAGCATAAATCAACTAATTTTGATCTATCGGAATTTTTGAGAATACTCATTTCAAAAATGAAATTCTTTTATGTGTGCATTCATCCATCATGATATTGTCACATAATATTTCATAAATTGCATGACATCCTCAATCGCAAATTTATGACAATTAAACTACCAAACCTTGTAGTTAAAGTATTCTAATTCTTTATGTATAATGCAACTATGCTCATATTGAGCATAACTAGTACACATGGTCTCCTAATAAGGATGAGCTCCCACCATGACTAGTATTGAGTGTCGTCTCAATCTTACTAGCATCATTGTATCAAACAACAATATGCTCTTTCAAAGTTCCCGTAAACTTTAATATCCATTGTGTAATGTTTGACATCTTCAAATCTTACAAGATTTGTCATCTATATCAACATTTTGCCATATGGTTCTTATTTAGAATTTTGGAGCAAATCCAGGCTGAAGATGTAAATTCTAAACCATATCCATTACACTTAGCTATCTAATAATTACAATTAGATATTTAATGTTGTCAATCATCTTTTAATCAAGCATGATATAACAAGCAACATGATGTACATGAATAATCCTTTCGTCAACCTTAGATTTATTCATGTCATATCTTTTCAAAGATATGTTTCTATCTAGCCTTTCTAATAGAATATCATGTTTATTAGAATCAGTTATTTTACCGCTTATGTTTATAACAATAAACATATATTTCAAGGTTTTATTTTCTAAATTTTCATGTGAAGTTTCATTCCAAACTAAGACTTAACATATAAATGTTAATGGAATGTTACTTCCTATATGTTGTACAACATATATGAAATAAGAAAATAAATACCACTCCCACTAGCTTTCAGGAATATTAAGAAATATCTTATTTTAATTATAAATCAAAACTAGATTTAATAACTAAAATTAAGTATATCTTCTAGATGCATGCATTAATCCATTCACAAATAATTTGCATTTTGTATACTACTAAAGATTGTTTGAATTCAAATACTCCTTTCAATTACTTTCCGTCCTTGCACAAGTAATTTCCCAAGAAAGAGTTTTGATATTCCATTATTAATTTCATATAAATGAAACTAATAATGACAATCATAATCTTTATATATTTAATGTGCTTAGAAAGAATTTCAATCACATTTAATTGCTTAATTGTGATTGATAATCTTTTCACACATTAAATATGTACACAAATTTGTCCATTATGATTTCTACACAAGAATTTAAATCTCTAGGATTTTCATTTCCTTTGTAGAAATTCATCTCCATTCTATAGTGTTACTATAGAGTTTAAGATCAACTACGTTTCCAACTAGTTATCTTTTTGGACTGCATCTTGTTATTCATAGTATGAGTAATTTGCCAAATAAACATTTGCAATATATTAACAGCATACCACGTTCCTGTAACTCATAACCCTCAACATATTCTACAAATATTTGAGATATCCTTTCGGACCTTTGAAATGAGAATTCCATCATCTTTGAGATTTAACACTAACATGTTAAATCCTCATTATGATTTTGCTAGCGTATTTAGAAGATCATGTATCTTGTAATTTTATTTCATTAAGATAAAATCCTCCCACTTGCCTTTTACAATTTATAGATTACCTATAAATGCTTAGCAAATAGAGCAACACAAACTTGTTCTCTTTTGGGACTTTACAAATACATATTGACAGTTCCTAAGCTCAATTTGTTAATAGCCTACTTACAAGTAGTTTAACAAATTTTGAACTTCAATTTTAAGACTTAATATGATTGATCACATTCCATATTAAATGGCGTCTTATTAATCTTCTAGGTTGGAGTCAAATTGAGTATATCCAATCCATACTCAATTTCCTAACCTTGATTTCTTTTAGGAAGAATAGAAGATATAGTTATCTTAAATCAAACAATATAACAAGAGTTTGATTCTCCTAACTGAACATACCATAAACACTATGTATTTCATTAGGATTAATATTGTAAGTTAATCTTACAATATGTGAGATAAATATATTTCGTTTTTGGCTAACCTATTTACCAACTAAGTCATTTAATGGTACAATAGATTTTCCAAGCCAATTGCATGCTTTATAACATAAGTAATTCTTTTCAAATCACTTCATGTCTATGTCTTACCAAAAAGACATAATTTTTATAATCCCAATGTACGTTATAGATCATTGATCAACTCAATGACTTCTTGTATATGCTTTAATTAAAAACATGATAAGTTAACGTTTAACTTTATTATAAGTCTTATAACAATAAAAGACTTCATATTTATATCTTTATACTAAAGTATAAATATGCATAACTAACGTAATCATGAACACCACAACTTGGTTTCAATATTATTTCAAGTTAATTTATTTACTTCATATATTTGTGTCATTCCAAGAATACATAAACATTCAAATTTGAAGTAGTATAAGATTACTTCATTTATTAATGTCATTACAACAATACATATATATTCACATTAGAAGTAGTCTTATTATCATATTGACACTTGTTCTAATAGTTATCTAATTTAGAAACTTGTAAATTAACATAGTTTCATTACATCAGCCTAGGCTGCTAATAATAAAAGTATGTAATTTACCTTGTCATTAATATCTAGTAATGAAAGTAGATATTAACTCCAAGTGTTCTAATATTAGAATGTGTTTAAAACACATTAGAACATTGGTCTCTTACCTTACAGTCAAGAGAAACCTTTAAATCATATTTCTTTATGTTTTTGCTTGCACACAATAAAGATTTCTCCCACTTGTGCATGGAACAACATCACGTATCAGACAAACAACACATCAATAGTTTGCTTATTTGATCAATATGATTGTGTCATAGATATAAGTAGATATAGAATTACCTTGTCTAGTAAGGAAACGTACACGACTATCCTTAATACCACAAGTGTCTATAATTGGAAAGTATTTATCTCAAGAGATTCTAGAGATAATCCGGGTTACTACCAAGATATCAAGACTTGTAGCTCCCACTGAATTAAAGATCACTACATGAACTCATTATTCAGTAATTACAACACTATGCTCCCACTGGATTTGACAACATTGTAAGTGTTGCATAACCAGTAAAAGCACATGGCGTGCTGTTTACTTTCCTACACCTTTGAGTAATTCCTTACGTAATACATACTAAGGTACTTAAAGAATGTATTCTACTTTGTCAATGATGGAATATCCATCAATGCAATTAATTTAAAGAATTGGTTATGCAATTTCTTCCTCAATAAGGTCTACCATCCCCATCATGGTATGTAGCACCTTTAAGTGGTTAAAGCACAGCAAATAGATCAAACATTCTAGTTTGCTTTTTACCCATTATGCGGTAATTAGTTTAGCTTCTAATATCAATAACTCCTAACCATGCAATTTCTTAAAAATTCGCCATGAGTTATTTCTTAGAATTCAGACAATTCTAATTTTCCTATTATAACTTTCTCATTCATGAAAAAGAATAGGATTAAGTCTTACTCTTCACACGGAAAGTAGACTCGGTTTATTCTTTTTAGTAAAAATTGACTCTATCCAAAAACCCCTACGGGTGTAGATCAATTTACTACTAAAAGAATGTCCCACGTTTACGGTTTTAACGTTGCATTAATACATTAAAAGAATTTGCAAAATTCATTTTTAGTATTTTCGATAATAACTTTTCAAGAAAATTAAACACCCACGGTAAATAAAATTTAACCATTTTGTTAATACAAATAGCGTCTCAAAAACGTTATTTATATTCTTTGATCCTTCATTAGTTTTGTTAATGACAAATAAAAGGAATATCTTTTAGCAAATAATAAATACTAGCTTAAGTCTCTTAAGTACACATTTTACACTTCACATATTAACTAAGAATTACAAGTTTAGTAACTTGTTTCCTTAAAAGGAAACTTTAATTCTAAAACCATTCCATGACATCATTGCATGCATCACATACAATATCTTTGATATATCTTGGTTAGATTTGCAAGATACATAGTTGACATTTGAAGATCTTGGATGATTTGGTAAGATACAACTAAGATATGGTAAGAGACAACTAATCCTTAGCTGTCACATCCTACGGATCCAAACCACATAAAGGACGGATCCCTTGTGAGGGATCTGTGGGATCCGTGAGCTGAAGATCAGCTTGCCTATAAATAGGAAGCTGATCATTTGGCTCTCTCATCACTCATATAGCTTTAACACACATATTCATTCTGTACATATCTTACTAACATCATTCATAGTTGCATTTCACTTTGATCTTTCATTTTGTAGAAAAGAGATCAAGCATTCAAGGATCTACAGAACCGTAATCCTTTAGTTGCATTACTGTGTGATATTGTAGTTTGTTTCACACATCATATCTTTCATTTGTAATCAGTGAGTGTGGTTAGTGCTTTAGTCCTTAAAGCACAAAGAGTGTTGGGAGTAGTTGTACCCGTGTAAAGAACTCGACATCTAGCTTAGTGTCGGTAAAGTAAGTAGGCGACGTCAGGTTGGTTCTACCTTGTGAAAGAACCCGGTGTTTAGCTTAGTACCGGAAAAGGAAGTAAGCGACGTGTAAAGGTTTTCTCCGCCTAGAAAAGGAGTTTGTTTCTTAGTGAAAGATAAACTCTCGAGTAGGAAACTCGGGGAGTGGAGTAGGGCAAGGAAGAGAGTCCTTGTAGCCGAACCACTATAAACAACAGTGTCGTGTGGTTTGATCTTTCCTCTCTTTATCTTTTGTTTACATTGTGTGATTATTTATTTGTGATTGTTTCCTTTGAAATTAACATATAGTAACAAAGCAAATAAAACTTTAAAACGGTAAAAACTATTCAACCCCCCTTCTAGTTTTCCACAATTGGCATCAAGAGCTACGTTACTTAAGATCTTTAAAATATATTGTATTTTAAAACTTAAAACGATCCATGGATTTTGAAAACTTTAAAGAAGGGCAATCTATGCAGAGACCACCTCTATTTGAACCAAATTGTTTTATTTATTGGAAAAATCGCTTTGAGACTTATGTAAAGTCAAAGGACATAGATCTATGGTATATTATAGTTGATGGTGATTACAAACCTATTAGTAATAATATTTCGGGTGGTCGGGATGAAGAAGCTTCTCTTACTCGTCACAGTGATGAGCAAAAGAAACTAATTGCCAAAAATAATGAAGCCAAAATGATGCTTTATAATGCCTTACCTAAGAAAGAATATGAAAGAGTTTTTATGTGTAAAACGGCTAAGGATATTTGGCAATCTCTTATTATCACACATCAAGGGAACTCACAAGTAAAAGATAACAAAATTGATCTTCTTGTCCAACAATACGAACAATTTGTTATCTCTGAAGATGAGACCATTGATAGTGTGTTTGCTAAGTTCAATACTATTATTACATCACTTAAAGCACTTGATGAATCTTTTTCTAGTAAGAATTTTGTCAGGAAATTTCTAAGAGCACTCCATCCGAAATGGAGAGCAAAGGTGACAGCTATTGAAGAATCTAAAGATCTCTCAAGCATGACACTGGATGAGCTCATAGGAAACCTTAAAGTTCACGAAATGATTATGGAAAAAGATTCGGAAATTGTCAAAGGCAAAAAGGAGAAGATTAAGTCTATTGCCTTGAAAGCCAAAGTCGAGTCAAGTGATGATGATGAGTCTTGTTCAAACAGTGATGATGAAGAGTATGCCATGGTCGTGAGGGATTTCAAGAAATTCTTCAGGAGACGAGGAAAGTTTGTAAAACCACCTCGTGATGAAAAGAAATCCTCTCGGAAAGATCGTGACGATAAGAAAGGTAAGGTTGATAGGAAATGCTATAGGTGTGGTGACTCCAGTCACTTAATAGGAGAATGTCCAAAGCCTCCAAAGACCAAGTCTCAAAGAGCCTTCGTTAGTGGAGCTTGGAGCGATAGTGAAGGAGATGATGATGATGAGCCTAAGAACAACGAAATGGCACTTATGGCTAATGACACAGAAGAGGTACATTCTGATTCATACTTCTCTATAGATGATGAAACCTTAGAAGTTGAATATAACAAACTGTGTGACGTTACTTTAAAAATCATAAACAAAAACAAGTTTTTGAAAACAAAGACATCACTTTTAGAAAATGAAGTATTTTGGCTTAAAGAAAAAGCAATACGAATTGAAAAAGGTAAAGATAGTAAAGAAACGTGTGTGTCTTGTCAAGAACTAAAACTTGAATTAGAAACCTTAAGAACCACACAGGAAGATTTAATCAAACAAAATTCAAAGTTTAAAAGGTTTGATAAAAACATAAGTTGTGCAGATAAAATAATGAAAATGCAAAAGCTACCTCATGATAAAATAGGACTAGGCTTTATGAAACTAGGAACCTTAAGTGATTATAAGGAACAGACTGTGAATAAAACTGATTCAACCAAGTTGGACACTCACGGATCCGACGGATCCAAAAATTTGGATCCGCCAAGTGTATCCAAAGGATCCGCGAGTACAGAAGTTGAACAGAAGGTTCACAAAGTCGACCGTTCCGAGTTTGTTAAAGTTACTAAGAAACCTAATAGTAGTATAACCTATAATAAACATAAACCAGCAGTATCTTTAGGAAGAGGACAAGCTAGAAATGAATATAGAGTTAAAACAGATCAACAGAGACCTCAAATGAGTTTTCCCAAACACCCCTTTCCAAAAAGTATAGTTAATCCACAACATACTTATCAAAATAATTGGAACCAAAACATACCTAGAAACTTTCATGGTCCTAGTTATATGTCATGGAACAATTGTCCACCATTTACATACATAAACCATGATAATGTCATGTTTAACCCAAACGGACCCATGAGATATTGGGGACCAAATGCTTGAGTCTTTTATGAACTTAGGTATGCTTGAAAGTTGATCTTGAACCTGATGAGTGAATCAAATATAGTGGGTGCTCAAGACACATGACGGGAAACAAAAATCTTTTCTCAACCTATCAAGTGTATGACGGAGGTAATGTCACATTCGGTAGCAAGCTTAAAAGTAAAATCATCGGAAAAGGTACAATCTCTCATGACTCTCTACCTATTGATGATGTTGCTCATGTAGATAATTTAGGATTTAATTTACTTAGTATAAGTCAATTGTGCCGCAAAAAGTATAACGTCCTTTTCAGTGAAAATGGAAGTAAAATACTTAAAGATGGCATAACCGTAGGAAAAGGTGTTTTAAAGAATAATGTCTATGTTATGAAATTAGATAAAACACCTAAAGATAAGTTATGTCTTACCTCCTTGGACGAAAACTCAACTCTATGGCATCGACGCTTAGGTCATGCTAATATGAGGCTTATTCAATCTTTGTCATCCAAAGAACTCGTTAGGAACCTACCCAAGTTGAAATATGACCAACACTTTTGTGATGCTTGCAAAATTGGGAAACAAGTACATAATAGCCATAAGGCTAAAAACATGGTATCTACATCTAGATGCCTAGAATTATTACATATGGATTTGTTTGGCCCGTCGGCTATACAAAGTTATGGAGGAAATTTTTACACTTTAGTTATAGTAGATGATTACTCTAGATATACATGGACAAAGTTTTTGAAAACTAAAAATGAGGCATTCGACAAATTTGAAATTCTAAGCAAGAAAATTCAAAATCAAATAGGAAATAATATAGTATCCATTAGAACTGATCATGGTCGAGAATTTGACAATGAAATTCAATTTGGAAATTTTTGTGATAATAATGGAATAACTCATAATTTCTCGGCTCCTCGTACACCTCAATCTAATGGTGTAGTAGAACGTAAAAATAGAACAATTCAAGAAATGAGTAGAACTATGTTAAATGAACAAAATATACCACAAAAGTTTTGGTGTCACGCTGTAGATACTTCTACATATATCCTAAATAGAGTTTTAATTAGTCAATTTTTAAATAAAACTCCTTATGAAATTTATCGAGGCAAAAAGCCTACATTAGGATATTTTAGAGTTTTTGGAAGCAAATGCTTCATTTTAAACACAAAAGATTATCTCACCAAGTTTGACCCAAAGTCGTATGAAGGTGTATTTCTTGGGTATTCACAAAACAGTAAAGCATACATTGTATTAAACAAGGAAACATCAAGAGTCGAGGAATCGTTGAACGTAACATTCAACGAAAGTCCACCTCCCTCTAAGACATCACCTTTGGTAGATGATGACTTAGTTGAAAGTCAAATGGTTAAAGATATAGAAAACATTGAAAATGACAATGAACCCGTAAAAGGAGAAATAGTCAATATTAAAGAAACTAAAAGTCATCCATTAGAAAACGTCATAGGAAAACTTAATGAAAGAACATTAAGATCCAAAGCTAAAAATGAAAGTAATTATTTTTGTTTTATTTCAACCATTGAACCTAAAAATATTGACGAGGCAATAAAAGATGAATCTTGGGTAATTGCTATGCAAGAAGAACTTAATCAATTTATTAGAAATGATGTTTGGACATTGGTACCTCCACCTAAAAACCAAACCATAATAGGCACCAAATGGGTCTTTAGAAATAAAATGGATGAAAAGGGTATTATATCTAGAAATAAAGCTAGGCTAGTAGCTCAAGGTTACAATCAACAAGAAGGTATAGATTACGATGAAACCTTTGCACCCGTAGCTAGACTTGAGTCTATTAGAATATTACTTGCATATGCATGTGCACATGATTTTAAGTTATTTCAAATGGATGTCAAAAGTGCTTTCTTAAATGGTCTTATAAATGAAGAAGTATATGTTGCACAACCTCCCGGCTTTGCCGACTTTGAAAAACCAAATTATGTTTTCAAACTTAAGAAAGCTTTATACGGACTTAAGCAAGCACCAAAGGCTTGGTATGATCGACTTAAGACTTTCCTAGTTGACCATAAGTATACCATGGGCCTAGTAGACAATACTCTCTTCACCAAGAAAAAGGGATCACATATTATCATAGTCCAAATATATGTGGATGATATTATATTCGGTTCAACTTGTCAAGAGTTATGCGACGATTTCTCAAAAATCATGCATGACGAGTTTGAAATGAGTATGATGGGGGAACTAAACTTTTTCTTAGGTCTCCAAATTAAACAATTAGAAGATGGGATATTCTTCAACCAATCAAAGTATATCAAAGATATGCTTAAGAAGTTTGGTCTTGAAGACTCAAAACCCATGAGAACACCCATGTCCTCCGAAACCAAACTTACTAAGGATGAAGAAAATGAATCCGTAGATAGCACTAAATATAGAGGAATGATTGGTAGTTTACTCTATCTTACGGCTAGTAGGCCTGACATTATGTTTAGTGTTTGTCTATGTGCACATTTTCAAGAAGATCCAAAAACGTCCCATCTTGAAGCCGTTAAAAGAATATTTAGGTACATCAAAGGTACTACACACTTAGGATTATGGTATCCCAAAGGAACGGGTGTAGAAACCATAGTGTATACTGACTCAGATCACGCAGGTGATTATGTTGATAGGAAAAGTACTAGCGGTATTTGTACTTTTGTAGGATATTGTCTAACATCATGGTTCGCTAAGAAACAAACTGCCCTCACAATCTCAACAACAGAGGCAGAGTATGTGTCTGCAGGAAAGGCGTGTCAACAAGCACTGTGGATGAAACAAGCTCTCTTCGACTATAGAATTGAACTCAACAACATTCCCATTCTTTGCGACAACAAAGGTGCTATCGATCTAAGCAAAAATCCAGTCCAACACGCTAGAACCAAACATATTGAAATACGCCATCACTTCCTTCGCGACAATGTACAGAAGGGAATAATCTCAATTGAGAAAGTTTCCTTAGAGGACAACATTGCCGATATTCTCACTAAACCACTTAAACGAGAACCTTTCAATTATCTTAGACTTGGATTAGGATTAATGGAACCTAGTGATTAGGAGAAACATTAGTGTAAACATTAGTTTAGCCACACACGACACCAAACCAAAACATGTGTTCTGATCCGCGGATCCAATCGACAACAAAGACGGATCCTTTGTTTGGGATCCGCCGGATCCGTCGCATGCTGAGTTCAGTTTATTATTTAATAAACAAGAACAACTACTATTCATTCCTCACTCCAAAACATATCACCTTACTACATTCGACACACACTTAATCTCCATCACATTTTAGACCATTTTCTTCCACAAATTTGTGCTTCTAACATCACTGTAAGTATTCTTATCATATTTATACTCCTGATCTGCGTCTAGGATTTCCATTTCATGCACAAAACCAAAACTTGGGGTATATGCATAATTCTTGAAAAATCATGAAGCATATTTATTGCATTATACTTAAAAACATGTTTTTCTTAGTTAGGAATTGCATCTCATAGCACATTGTCTTAATTTAACAAAAACCCCATGAAAATTTTTCACTAAAATCTTCTAACGACTAGGTAAAATGATTTTTTCTTACATTGTTCATACAAATGCAAAAACGTTATCTTTTAGACTTCACTTGCATAATGTCTCTTGAATGCTAAAGGGAATACATAATTAATATGTATTTTCGGGTACATTCAACCGTAGCTACATTGAAATAGGAGTGTTTGGGTTATCTCTCGTTTGTAAACAAAACTTGCATAAACTAATTTTTCTTGCATCAAAAGGAGTCGAGATAACCGCACCTCCACATTGTCCCCATGTAGGCACACACTAGGAATTTTACACTTCCTTTGATCATTTTAACTAAAACTATGTAACTTTTGTACTTAGGAAAATCATGCCTCCCGCAACCAACTACGATCACAAGAAAACCGTTAACTACTTACCCAAAGTCCACAAAACCAAAGGTCTAACCAATGCCCAAATCGAAATTTTCAAAGCCTTAGAGAAAAAGTATGTCCATGAGGGTAGAGCCGTAGATTCATCATTCTATGAAGGAACTCAACTTAGGGAACAATTAGCCGCAATTCGATTTGATTCTCTTTTAGACATAGATGAACCAATCATTCCTAGGTTCATACTTGAGTTCTATGCTAGTGTAGGTCTTAGTTCGAGTGATGAAGGTTACTTAAGTCTTCATTTTACTCTAAATGGAAATCTTGTCAACATCCCTCTTGATCAATTTGGTGAGGTCTTAGGAATTCCAAGCCAAGGGACATGTATTTACTCGGACAAATGGTCCTTAACAATCTTAGACTCCAATCTCGATAGGACGGCACCATATGCCACTCCTCTCGAATCAAAAGAAGTGATTAGGGAACATCTCTTCATTCCTAAGAACAACCCCACAAGAATGTTTCGTGGTCGTGAAGTTGCTAGAGATCAATTTGCAATGGAGCTTAATGAACTCAAACCCGAGTTCAAGAAGATGGAGGATGTATTACGGGCTAATGTGATGTGCACCATAGGAAACCGTGATCATATCAATGCTTGTTTATGCCACATGATGTACAACATCTCTACTCATCAACCCTTCAATCTTGCTTATTATGTTGCCAAAAGAATGTGTGACATTCCGGTTCAAAGCAAGATTGCAATGCCTTATGGTATGCTCTTAACCCGACTTTATAGAGCCTTTGCACCCGCTCGTCCAAACCATTTAGGCTTTGTTCCGGATTACAACGAAATTGAACATACCTTCGTTCCTTTGAGCGACTTTAGGGTTAGTGTTGATAAGGGCAAACGTCCTCGTGTGCCAACATCATCCTCATCATCTTCAATGAGTGAAGATGATGGTATGCCAAATTCTAGGATTCCTCCACCCGAGTACTTGAGCCATCTTCCTCCAATTCAACATGAATCCGCTGAATATCGAAACATCAAAGGAATGGTGAAGAATCTGGGTCGTTGGATGATGAAATTACACAAGGGGATGAAGAAGTTGAAGAAGAAGCTGAGTTGATGAAGTGTTTGGTTTTAAACAATGTTGGATATTGTGTTGTTAAACTTCTATGTGTCTAGAATTTATCTGATAATACTTGTTGTGTATGTGTAATAACTAACACTTGCAGGTGGATAACCATCATGGTTATTAATTTTCCGGGTTATAGCCAGTGTTTGGCATAACACCTAAAACGGTAAGTTTCTAAGTATGGATTAAACTATGTGCAATCATGTGTTAATGTTACAATATTTAGTTGTTTTGCTATACATATTAGATGCTAAATAAGGTCTAGGTGAATTTTTGGGTTTTCGTCGAAAAACAAAAAATATGACATATGTTCTGTTTAGTTTTTAAGTTTTAGGCATACGGATCTGGCGGATCCCAAAACAGGGTTCCGCCAAGGCTTATCGTTGGATCCGCCATCCGCCATCCTGCGGATTTGGCGGATCGCTAAACATGGTTCCGCATTTGCAACCACTTAGATCCGCATGTTTCCCAGTAAAATTATAAAACTTTTTCGACTTATCCCGATTCTTAAATCTTTAATGTTTAGTATCACTTAGGATTCATTCACTGATCACAATTCCTCTTAGAATCATTTAGGAATTCTTAGAAACTTAGGAACAAAAATTCCCACCAAAATTTAAATTTTTAAATTTTAGGTGTGAGTTACCAAACAGATACAAAGAAGGAACCCTTTTTAGGGATCCGTCAAATCCGTGGAAATATCAAATCATCAGACTTTCCACTATCTTCTTGTATTAACTGTAAATCCACAACATATTACTCAACCAAAGCTCAATGGATTGACTTCCTTGATATGACCTGCACAAATTTTTGTTCCAAATCATTAGTAACCAACATTCTCTATTGGATTCACATCAAATCCAAACACATAGACTCACAAACCTTCTGTCTATAAATTAGCACTTTAGGATCATCCCTTCACACAACAACCATTTCCTCTCCTGTACATCTTAGCTATCATACTTCACCATGACTAAGTCAAACAACTCTTCCACATCTAGACCTTCAAGAAGAACAGACCGCATTAGTGTTAAACCCTGTTGTTTTATCAACTTAGCAAACTCCTCATCTGAGGAAAATTCTCCTCTCAATATATCATCACCCACTGCTAGTGAAAATTTCCTTACACTCTCCACCCCAACACCATCAAATGTTGTTATACAAACACCACCACCAACCATTACTCCAATAGCCTCTACTCCACCACCGGCTCGATCACAGCCTGTTAGATCACCATCACCACCAAAATCACCCAAACTCCAACCCTTGGAATTATTTAGGACTCCTCCTACATCACCACATCTTGATGACTTAGAAGAACTTTCACCAAAATTACCCAATCTTCCACCCATGACCTTTGAAGGTCAACAACCCATGCTTTTTCACCCGGTTTACCCGGATATCCATGGCCCTTTATACCATGATGCACAATCATCCCAACCTCAACAACAACCTCTATCACCCACATCCACTCTAGTTGCCATTGACGAGGCAATGTGGATGAATATGCCTCAAACCCAAGAAGAGATTAGTGAAGAGCTCAACCGTCTCTACACTCTCTCGGGTATGGTCGACCATCGCCTTCATGAAGCAATGGACATTCAAAACATTCTTATGAACTCCCTCCAAACACCACAACAACCATCACCCAACAACAACAACCAACCACCACCACCACCACCACCACAAAACTTGGAGCCTAGTCTTCCTCCTGGTTTTTCAAGTCATGATTGCGCACATTGTGAGAGAACATCTCACTTGGCCCAAAGGACCAACATTTTGGTCCATGAGCTTCAAAATGAAATGAGGTTCCTTTTGAACCATGTTCTCGAGCGTCTCAATGCAATCTCTCATCCGCCTCAATAAAAGTGTTGTTAGGAACCTTCTAGGATGATGTTGTAGTTGTCTTTATTTAGGATTTATTTTGTAATGTAACATCATATCATATTTGTGACTTTTGTCACATAATTTTCAATTAATGAATGTGATGTTTTTATGCTTATGAGTGATCAACATATTGCATATTATCATTATCATTGTGAACTAACATTCTTATATAGCATATATTATACCTTGCTTATGATTACCCTAGGTACATATAATGATCAGACACTTAATTTGACTTTTAAAAGTCAAAACTTATTGAAAGGCTTGTTTAGGAGAATACTTCACAAGCATTCTACTTCTTCATTGAAGTCATTCATTACTAACACTTCATTTGCAGCATATCATACCCTTCATAGTATACGTTGGTACTCGAGAAGTGAGGAGTATACATCAAGGGGGAGCATCTCATAAGCATTTCATATACTAACCGTTTGTTTTGTAGATTCATGCATTATTTCCTTGATTACTCCATCTAGGGGGAGTATAAAACAAGGGGGAGCTTTAAAGTTCTCAAAATCGCATTCCGCTACGCTACTCTTTTTGTTTCGACAAAAAGGGGGAGAAAGGAACTAAGTTTGCATCAACTGTGATTCATCACAGTACATACATTTTTACAAAACTTTTCTTTAATAAACTAACTTAATATATATTTTTAAGAACTCATGCTATATTTATTCTCTTGCTCAAAAATATACCTTATGTTTTGTCATCAACAAAAAGGGGGAGATTGTTAATACAAATAGCGTCTCAAAAACGTTATTTATATTCTTTGATCCTTCATTAGTTTTGTTAATGACAAATAAAAGGAATATCTTTTAGCAAATAATAAATACTAGCTTAAGTCTCTTAAGTACACATTTTACACTTCACATATTAACTAAGAATTACAAGTTTAGTAACTTGTTTCCTTAAAAGGAAACTTTAATTCTAAAACCATTCCATGACATCATTGCATGCGTCACATACAATATCTTTGATATATCTTGGTTAGATTTGCAAGATACATAGTTGACATTTGAAGATCTTGGATGATTTGGTAAGATACAACTAAGATATGGTAAGAGACAACTAATCCTTAGCTGTCACATCCCACGGATCCAAACCACATAAAGGACGGATCCCTTGTGAGGGATCCGTGGGATCCGTGAGCTGAAGATCAGCTTGCCTATAAATAGGAAGCTGATCATTTGTCTCTCTCATCACTCATATAGCTTTAACACACATATTCATTCAGTACATATCTTACTAACATCATTCATAGTTGCATTTCACTTTGATCTTTCATTTTGTAGAAAAGAGATCAAGCATTCAAGGATCTACAGAACCGTAATCCTTTAGTTGCATTACTGTGTGATATTGTAGTTTGTTTCACACATCATATCTTTCATTTGTAATCAGTGAGTGTGGTTAGTGCTTTAGTCCTTAAAGCACAAAGAGTGTTGGGAGTAGTTGTACCCGTGTAAAGAACTCGACATCTAGCTTAGTGTCGGTAAAGTAAGTAGGCGACGTCAGGTTGGTTCTACCTTGTGAAAGAACCCGGGGTTTTAGCTTAGTACCGGAAAAGGAAGTAAGCGACGTGTAAAGGTTTTCTCCGCCTAGAAAAGGAGTTTGTTTCTTAGTGAAAGATAAACTCTCGAGTAGGAAACTCGGAGAGTGGAGTAGGGCAAAGAAGAGAGTCCTTGTAGCCGAACCACTATAAACAACAGTGTCATGTGGTTTGATCTTTCCTCTCTTTATCTTTTGTTTACATTGTGTGATTATTTATTTGTGATTGTTTCCTTTGAAATTAACATATAGTAACAAAGCAAATAAAACTTTAAAACGGTAAAAACTATTCAACCCCCCTTCTAGTTTTCCACACATTTAATTTTCATTGAAAATTAGGATCCAAATTGACGTCGTTTCATTACATCAGCTTTGGCTGCTAGCAATGAAAGTACTCAATAAGGTACGGGTCTATCCCAATTGCCAATATCCAATTGCAATTCCTAGAATCATGGGACTTACATATTATGCCAACCTCGGTTGCAAATGTGAGCATGTTTCATCCCCAAATCTTTATGCCTTGACGCCGTTCTATTACATCAGCTTTGGCTGCTAGTAATGAAAGTGCTCAATTAAGTTAACCAATTTAAGAAACTGTAAATTGACGTCATTTCATCACATCAGCTTTGGCTGCTAGCAATGAAAGTACTCAATTTACCCTTAGACAACCACCCTTTGAACATCACATTCAGCTTTGGCTGCTAGTGATGTAGGATGAAACCTTAGGTGTTTCCTTTACAGTTGGATGGCATATTACTTAAATTTTAAGGGTATAATTTTGATGTGTGTAATCAAAATATGTACAAAGATGTCATGCATTCATCTTTGTATCATATGTTTTCTACAAAAACCATTTACCAATTCGCAGCTTAAAATCAACAAAATTTTAATTGATGGCGTTGAGAAACTTACAACATTGCCTTAAGATGCTTCGTACTTTATCATGGTGTACTTGGTAAGTCTAATATTGACGCACAGGCGAGCGGAGGGGCAAACGTCCGCCGAAGCTAATTAAAAATGCGCCCCTTTCGGATGACAATTTAATGTCAAGCCTCCTTATACCCACTTTATAGTTTGTCAATAATAGGTCCGTCGCTTCGACCACTTTTGTACAGTCGCATCAATCAATTAAAACTTTAAGATTTAAAGCTTAAAACATTTATGTAGTAAATTATTAAATTGCTAGTCTCACCTGGGAGCAAATTATCGTGCGAACCGAACCACTGTCGGCACATAAGACTTGACAATTAAATAGTTTACTACAAAAGTTTCATAGTTATTAGGTTCATTTATTTTTTATTCAAAAATTACCCTCTTTGATGTTACAATCCATCATAATTAAACACAAAGAACAAGTAATTGAAAAAATAAATAAACACTCAATAACACATATATGATCATTAACAATATCATATAGCCACATGCAAACCTTTTGTTAAATCCTATTAATAATTTCTATGTGAATTTTTTAATGTATGTAATTAATAAAACTCCCATTGGTTTTCGAGCTCATTGTGCCCAATGGACCACAGACGCCAAATAACTTGGCCGCGTAAGTTTTAATTAATTAGATACCACATTGCACATAACCAATTAATTAATATATTTAATTAGGGTCTTCCCTAATTTTAGATTTATCTTAAAAAACATGTAGCAATTAGACATCAATCATCGTGACAAAACATGCATGTTTTTGTCATGAATCCCCATATTGTACTTATAATCATGTAAACACATATTATCAAGCCAATCATGTACGCATACTAAATTAATGACATCACTAAGGTACTCATTAATTTTCACATGAAATTGCATGCAATCCTAGGGTTTTCTACAAGATTTTAACAATACATAAACCCTAAAAAATAATAGTTGGTAATCGACCAACTTGTATAAATTAGGGTTTTCATAAATCTTAAACCCTAGAATTATTAAAAGCATGTATCTATTCACATAGGTTCAATTTTATGCGTTTAGTAATTAATTACAATGTTTAAACGGGCTCTTGATGCCACTGTTGGAATATGTGAATCATAAAACTATAAACACATAAACATAATCAACATAACATCAAAGCATACGCAGCGGAAAAACAAGATCTACAAAACATGTAATTAATTAACTAAATTAAAAGTGATGCGTACCTTTTCGATTCCTAGCAAGAACAAGTAATCGTGCACTCCAAGAACAAGGTATAAACCCTAATTAGGGTTTAATGGGGATCGACTACTATGTAGTCGAATAGGGTAAGTAACAACAAGCTAAAGGAAGCTTGTACTCCGTTCTTGTACACACGTAATACTAGCGTTTCAATGGGAAAAGCTAGGTTCTAATTCACAAACTAAACCAAACACTTAATGTATAATATGGATCAAAAATCCCTAGGAGATAGGTATGTTCGATCGGCTATACAAGAGGAAAAGGAGAAGAGAAGTTTGGCTAGCTAGAGAATTAGGGATTAGGGAATTACAAATACAAGGGGTTTGTATTTATAGGCTCCCAAAACTTCTCCTCCAAGACATGAACCGAAAATCATAACCCTAAGGGTTTATTCGGCCTCCTATTAGGGATTAGGAAGGTTTCTAGATCCTTTTTGATCCCTATTTTCATCTCTAGTCCTTGTAGTTAATATTTAACGACCGTTAAACAAACTCCGTTAAATACTAACGTCCGTTAAGTGGTTGTTTGTGAAATGAATAAATAAATCATAAACATATATTTAATTATTCAAACCATTGAGACTCTTACGTATTGTGTGCAATCCTGAAGTCTCGTGTTCGAAACTAGACATACGAATATTAATAATTATCCATAAACTCTAACATATGTAGTCACTCACCTGATCAAGGTAAAAATCTTCCCCAAATATTAAGCGACAGCAGAATAGAAAATCTTCCAATTGGTCTCTTCCCCAGAAATTAAGCTACAACGGGAATAGACCCCTTAATATCCACACCCATCTTACCCCCAAATAACCAAAACCACTGTTAAATCACCCTTTTTTTCTGGCCATGAGTGAATCGATTGTTTTCCCCTATGAATGAATCCATAAATCAAACTCATCGATTCTGCGTTGGTGTTACCAAACTTTTTTGAAGATGTTCGTGCATAATGAATATTTATTGTTTGTCTGGTAAAAGATTCAGTTGGGATTGGTTAAGAAACTAATGGGGCTACGTTTGTGTTAGTAGATTCGTATATTAACGTATAGCAAAACTAACAGTAGAAGAATAACAGCATATAAACAAAAATAACAAAGAATCAAATAAGCAGCAGCTATTTTTGTCGAATATATTATGAAGCATCAATTTAAACAACCAAAATGTGAATGTATTAGGGGATCATTACGCAAAAAGTACGGCGAACATTGAACACCTAACCACACTTCAACCAATCTGAAGCTGCCCAATATCCCACTAAATTACTGTTTTGGTTTACTATGCATCGTTAATTTATAAACCAACCAATCACAGGCCCAATTAAAACATAACGGGCTCCTTAATAAATTGATATTGCCCCTGTTACAACTTGCTCTTTAGTATATTTTATTTATAATTTGCAATTCTTGCAACTTACAGTTCGTCTGGATAAGTCACTTATGATTACGAAACTTTATACTGAGTTAATTTTTCTAGATGCATGAATCGAATGAGATATCTATTTCGTATTAGAGAGGTGGGCGCAATATATACAGGGACGGACCTACATAGATGCCGGATGTGGCATGGCCCACACTCAATTTTATGTCACGCAGTGTATATTTTTTTTTCAAAATGTGTCATTTTTTTTTTGTATGTGCAACCTCCGATATTTGTGCTATGTTCTTTATAGTGCAACTTTAACTTGGTTAAAAAAAATTACGGTGCATATTTTAGTAATTAAGATAGAAAAAATTTTGTGCAACACCCTCTTAAAAATCCTAGGTCCGTCCCTGAATATATGGGGGTGTTATCCACCGACACCTCAACACATATCATATAACACTACTATAACATAAACACCATCTCCAATAAAAAGCCTATAACACATTACCAAAATACCCCACTTATTCACATAAAGAAAAAGAAAAAGAAAAAAAAATGGATAACGAGATGTAAAGAGCATCATTGTGACGGATAACATGGCATGGGGTGCAGTTTGGCATGTCATAGGTGCGAAAATTGCTCTATAACATGTCATATGCCAACTGGGTCGTGATCTCTTAGGTAAGAGGGTGTAGAGGGCGGGAAATCCTTTTTCTTTAGCAGAAAACACAAAAATCTGGCACCTTTCTTTATGAGAAAAAAAGGACCAAAAAAAAAATCTTCACTTGCTGTACTATAGTCCCGGAAGTAAAAAAGTGAGAGAAATAGGTTTAAAAGATAGAGAAACAATATTTTATTTGTGTTGTGAGTGATTATTTGTATTTTGAGGTTGTTTTTAAATGATTTAAAATAGAAAGAAAAAAAATAACGAAAGAGAGATAAGATACTACAATGATTAAGGAAAAGTTGAGATAAAATGTTTAGGAGATAAAAAAGCTGATGCAGAGCTTATGTGCCAAGAGAAAGCCTTTAATCACACTTCCACTTTTAGTGACTTTTATCATTATCCACAAATATGTAGTCTTTTCCAAATATAAAAAGGTCATAATCCAAAGGAAAGAAGATAACTCATGATAACATACTAAATCAAGTTTAGGAAAAAAGCTTTGAAGGGATGTATAGAAGTTTATCTTCATAAGAGGCTATTTGGAAAACCATATCTTTGGAAAGTGGACATGCCCATATGGGGATATTGAAGTGGCACACAAACATAGTCACAAATGAGTGATGTTTGTGTAATCTTCAAGTTTAAGGACCTTCTTATTCATATGAAAGGGTCCATAGGAAATTTTAAATAATGCCCCACAATTATTTTGTTCCCATGCATTTTTCACCCCCAAGATTTAAAGAAAGCTTATTTGGCCCCATTAAAGTCCTTATAGAATGCAACTAGTTTCTCTCTAGAGTATTATATAGATACCTTAAGACAATTTCTTTTGATTCTAGCATCAAAAGTTTTTGAGAACTAAAGCTACATGTTCCCCATACTTCATATAAAGATTGGTGATAGCCAGTTTCCATAATTCTTTTTGAAACTTATGAGTTTTTATTTGATGAATGACACGTACATCTAATGTAGTCGTGTAGATATTATTTATCTTCTTCTTAAGGTCGTGACATCTTAAATTAGTACGTCCTAAAATTTTACTCTTGAAGATCCAGAACAACATCCATACAGTGAGAACTTCAGACACTTTATGCCAAGATTATAGCCAGTATGTAGTGTTGGAATATTAATATCATTACAATAATAATTAAATACAATTAACATCAAATAACATATGCGGAAGCGTAGGAACAATAACACATAAGTAATTAACCAAATTTAAACGTATGCGTACCTTAATGATTCTAGCAAAACAAGAATCAATCCAAGCAACAATAGTGATGAACCCTAATTAGGGTTTATAAGGATTACACGAATTGCCCCTTACCGATTTTGCAATTCAATCCAAGAATCAAACAATAGTGTGTTTGATTCACGTTTTTGTACACACGTACTAATACCAAACTAAAGTTATGCTAGTAAAAGAATAACAAAATATAAGCCAAACGTTTTGTTTAATAAAGAAAACCGATCGGCCCTTGTAGAGGGTTTTAGTCGATCGGCTAGAAGAAAGAACAAGGAAAGAAAATGATTTAGGGTTTAGTTTGTGTGCACAAATGATACAAAAACAATAACCCTTGGTTTGCTTATATACTAGAAGAAACTTAGAATCTAAGTTATGTTTGGATTGGGTAAACCCAATAAAAACCGATCGGCGCCCATACAAGAGGTGGATCCGGAACTTTCTTGACATCTAATTTCGTTCTAGTCCCTTCCTTTTCTTATCTTAACGATCGTTAGTCACTTTTCGTTAAATACTAACGTTCGTTATACGTTTTGTGATAACTAATAATTAAATATAACGTTTTATATAAAATTATTAATCTTTAGTTCTCATACGTAAAGTGTGCAATCCCATGATCTCGAGTTCGATCCTAACATACGACTACTAAAATAATTTCCATAAACTAACAGCTCCCACTTGGACATATTTTAATAGTGTAATCACATCGGTTAACGTCTAGCAACACGCCGATGCCTCTAGTACAACTCGAGTAGGTATCCTGGAAAAACCTTTAATGATTCATCATTATTATTATCATTTTGTTACTAATACTACATTAAATAAAGATATGGATTAAAGTCATTCTTTATTCAAATATTATGTTTCTCGTTGTTTGTGATTGAGCAAGATTACCAAATCTTCTGAACACATTCAGGGGAGATCTTGGGCGTGGCCACGCAAACATCCTGTCAAGCCTACGAGGGGCCCAGCAGTATTAAACTCCAAAATAATTTTGAAGGAACAAATTCTATCTTGACTAAAAGCATAACCTATGAATTTTGCAACAATTCCGAAAACATTCCTTATGACTACCAGTTACGTATAGCGTTAAATTATTCCATAGAATGCACTACATTCATAACAGTTATCTGGTATCTCAAGTCTGAGGATAACTATTCATGATTTACTTAATAACAATATCCATAAAGTAACATCATGTAGTTTGGGATAAGTCATATATTCAATTCATTGAATATCATGTGAATTTGGCATGTCAATGCATCAATATACATTCAAGTATATTATACCAAAACTCATATTTGTCTTAATTTAATGATATTAGCATATCATTAACTGACAACGGACGTTTAGAATAAATAATTTATTCACGGATTAAACATGCAAATATAGGACAACAATATTAAATAATGAACATAAACATAACCAATACTTTATTTCATTAAAAATAATAAGTGTTTACAATATCCTTTATCCAAATACTAAACACAGTCATGCATGAAACTACTAGCTAATCTAAGTCTAATGCCATTGGCAAGTTCAGTAAGCTTTTATTTAGCTAAAGCCTTAGTGAATGGATCAGCTAAGTTATTATCTGTGTGAACTTTCAAGAGATTAATTTCTTCTATGCTGACTTGCGGTCGAACATAGTGATACTTCCATAGAAAATGTCTGGTGCCCTTCATGACTTCTGGTTCATTGGAAAATATGATTGCAGCAGAATTGTCACAATACATATTAATAGGCAATTCAATTGAAGGCATAACACCAAGCCCTGAAATGAATTTCCTAATCCAGGCAGCCTCCATTGCAGCTTTTGAAGCAGCTATGTATTCGGCCTCTGTCGCAGACATCGCAATTGTACTCTGCTTATTGCTCCTCCAGTCTACTGCTCCTCCATTGATAACAAAGACATAACCACTCTGAGACTTCGCATCATCTTTGTCACATTGTCACGATGCATCACAGTAACCTGTAACATCAAGTTCTGTAGCTGGATTTCCACCATACATAAGAAACATATCTTTCGTATGCCTAAGATACTTAAGAATATGTTTAACAGCAATCCAGTGTTTTTCACCTGGATTTTGTTGAAATTGACTGGTGATATTCTGAGCAAACGCCACATCTGGCCTTGTGCATCTCACCGCATACATAATAGATCCTACAGCCGAAGCATAATGAACTTTGCTCATGCATGCCACCTCTGCAGGTGTTGAAGCACATAACTCACTGCTCAAGCCATGTTTCACTTCCATTGGCAAATATCCTTTCTTGGAATTTTGCATATTGAATCTCTTCAATATTTTGTCAATGTAAGCACTTTGACTTAATCTAATTAACCGCCTTGATCTATCTCTATAGATTTTTTGATTCCCAGAATATATGTAACTTCCCCTAAATCCTTCATAGAAAAGCACTTTCCAAGATATGCCTTAACCTTTTGCAAACTTAGAATGTCTTTTCCCATGATCAATATGTCATCAACATATAGGATAAGGAAAATTAAATTACTCCCACTAGCTTTGTGATATACACATGGCTCATCAAGATTCTGAGTAAATCCAAACCTTTTGATTTCTTCATCAAATCTTTTATTCCATTGCCTTGATGCTTGCTTCAATCCATAAATGGATCTTTGAAGTTTTCATACACGGTTTGGAAACTTTGGATTCACAAACCCTCAGGCTGCACCATATAGATGTCTTCATCTAGGCGACCATTTAAGAAGGCAGTTTTGACATCCATTTGCCAAATCTCATAGTCATAGTACGCTGCTATAGCTATGAGAATCCTAATAACCCTAATGTCAGCTACAAGAGAAAAGGTCTCCTCGTAGTCAACACCATATGTTTGAGTAAAGCCTTTAGCTACCAAACGAGCCTTATAGGTGTGTACCTTGCCATCCATGCACTACAATAAAAGTGGCTTTTTAGGACCCTTTGTGTGGGACGCTATGATAATGGAGTCCTAAAAAACTGTTTAATAGGACATATGAGCATTTAGGGTCCTTTTTAAATATTTGCTACTTAGGCAATGTCCTAAAAAGTTATATAATAGGATGGTCGATGATTTGGGGTCCTATTATCATATACCTTAATAGGACGCTTAAAATATGGATCCTAATAAATTACTTTATAAGACATTTAGTTGTTGGTGTCCCATTATGTGATAGTGTAATACGACACTTGATCACTAGATGTCCTATTATCATATACCTTAATAGGACGCTTAAAATATGGATCCTAATAAATTACTTTATAAGACATTTAGTTGTTGGTGTCCCATTATGTGATAGTGTAATACGACACTTGATCACTAGATGTCCTATTATGACATAACCTTAATAGGACGCTTAAAATATGGATCCTAATAAATTACTTTATAAGACATTTAGTTGTTGGTGTCCCATTATGTGATAGTGTAATACGACACTTGATCACTAGATGTCCTATTATGACATAACCTAATAAGACATAATAGGACACTTGAGTTTTGAGTCATAAGACATCAGTTAGTTAAAACGCTTATTCACAAAAAGTTTTATTATAGAAAAATTTAATAAGACCTTTGACACGTGGGTATTATAACGTTAACCTTTATAGGACGCTTATGTACAATGGTTTTATTATTGTACACCATAATAGGACATTTCATTTTTGAGTCATATAACATCATTTTTTTAAAACGATTATTTGCAAAAGTTTTATTATAACAAAACTTAATAGGACCCTTAAAGGATGCATATTCATTATGGTTTTATTACAATACACCATAATAGGACACTTGATACATAAGTCATAAAACATTAATTATTTAGAACGCTTATTCGCAAATGTATTATTAAAACATAAGTTAATATGACAGTTGATACTTGGGTACCATAGATTGATACTTGGGTACCATAGATTGATACACCTGTGTCTTTTAACATTAACCTTTATAGTACGCTTATTTGTTGTGGTTTTATTATCATACGCCATAATAGAACACTCCTTATTATGTGATAGTGTAATACGACATTGCATCTGGTGCAAGAACGTATGATGTGCAATACATATGACTTACTTAGGTGTGTACTATAAACGGACGAAAACGTGTAAGTACGGACGAAAACGTGTAAATACGCACGAAAACGTGTAAATACGGACGAAAACATGTAAATACTGACAAAAACATGTAAAAATGGACGAAAACGTGTAAATACGTATGAAAACGTGTAAAAACGGACGAAAACGTGTAAATACGGACGAAAACGTGTAAATACTGACGAAAACGTGTAAAACCGGACGAAAACGTGTAAATATGGACGAAAACGTGTAAATACGGATGAAAACGTGTAAACACTGAGAAAAACGTGTAAAAACGGACGAAAACGTGTAAATACGGATGAAAACGTGTAAATACGGATGAAAACGTGTAAAAACAAATGAAAACGTGTAAATACGGACGAAAACGTGTAAATACGGACGAAAACGTGTAAAAACGGACGAAAACGTGTAAATACGGACGAAAACGTGTAAATACTGAGAAAAAACGTGTAAAAAAGGACGAAAACGTGTAAATACGGATGAAAACGTGTAATATACGGACGAAAACGTGTAAATAACGGACGAAAACGTGTAAAACGGACGAAAACGTGTAAAATACGGACGAAAACGTGTAAAAACGACGAAAACGTGTAAAAACGGTAACCGAAAACGTGTAAAAAACGGACGAAAACGTGTAAATATGAGACAAAACGTGTAAATACTGAGAAAAAAGTGTAAATACGGATGAAAACGTGTAAATACGGATGAAAACGTGTAAATACGGACGAAAACGTGTAAATACGGATGAAAACGTGTAAAAACGGACGAAAACGTGTAAATAATGACAAAACGTGTAAATACGGACGAAAACGTGTAAAAACGGACGAAAACGTGTAAATACGGACGAAAACATGTAAAAACAGACGAAAACGTGTAAAAACGGACGAAAACGTGTAAATACGGACGAAAACGTGTAAATACTGACGAAAACGTGTAAAAACGGACGAAAACGTGTAAATACTGACAAAAAATGGTAAAAACGGACGAAAACGTGTAAAAACGGACGAAAACGTGTAAGTACGGACGAAAACGTGTAAAAACGGACGAAAACGTGTAAATACGATCGAAAACGTGTAAATACGAGTCACGACGTGAGTGTGGTTGTCTTATTTAGATAGTGGCGATTTGTTGTCGACTGATGTGGGAAGACACTGCAGTTTGTGGACATAATGAAGTGGGAAGACACTGCAGTTTCGTAACTTGCTGTCATGGAATTTAGAGTTTGCACAGCTTATGTGTACATGTTTATATACGTTAGAAAAGGCTTAAATGCTTATGCGTACATGTTTATATACATGATTTTTTTGCTAATATTTCGTGACTATTTCAACGGGTTCTGTGTTCTTTGAATGACTCATGCACCTGTGCAACAATAGTTCTTACATGTCTGATATTTTCACAGGGGTTCAAGTCGGTTGCAGCTAGTATCTAAGGATGGAGGGTGTGGTGCCACTTTTCAGCTATCGTTCTTGTGATGGGATCTACCTTCTCTACTCCTATAGCTCGTGTCAAGTCACTATTGAATTCAAGTTTAGCTGTTGTTTGGGATTGCTTGTACAGGTTGTTTTGGGTTGCTTGTCAAGGATATTGCTGATCTATCTTCATTTACAAATTATGAATTTGACATGTTATAAGAACATTGAAATACATATTACTTATACGAACAACATGACAGTTTTGACAATTTTGACTATTTTATAAATGTTTGGACAGACTTGGGAGATGGCAAGGGTTCAGGATACAATTCCATTATTCCTGATGCTCCCGGTGCGGATTCACATCCTTTAACAAAGGTGGTTATATGCTGACTTAAGATAAGCCTTCTGAATATAGTGTTTCAATTTTCTTCTGATTAAAATTAAATGGTATGCAAATGCGCAGTTTAATTAGTGTTTGGCAAAGTTTGCTTGTTTAATCTTCTGAATATTGTGTGCATTATTGATTGGCTTTGCTTTCTTACGGGGTGTTTAATTGGGATTAGGTTTTTTTAACAGTTTCAACTTTCAACTTTCTAGTGTTTCAGAAACAATATATCAGAATCGATTATTCATGTTTTTTCTTAGAAGGTGTTTGAAATTTTCTTATGGTGCTGATTATTGCGTTTTGAAATCAGTTTCTAGTTTTTTTGGGGGTGGTGTGAGAGGGGCTGGAAGGGGGGGGGGGTTGTGCTATTGAGGATAGGAGGAAGGTTCATGTAAGTTACAATAATCAGTTTACAACGAAAGGTTCTATTAAGTAGTTCTGCTTAATCTGCACTTATTTATATGTGCTTAGGCTAATGTACTGAAATTAATCAGTTTGGACCAGAGAGTCACCCATCTCCAATAAATTTTCTTGTAAATTGAAAATCAAAGTGCTTTTAAACGAGTCAGACAACATAGTTTGGTCAACAAACATCATGTCTAGTACTGTTACAAGTTCTGCATCACTTGTCCTTCGTGATGATGGTAATTTAGTTTTGAGTTACGGGTCAAGATCGAGTCAACCAATTTGGCAAAGTTTTGATCATCAAACCCATACTTTCTTGCCTGGTGGTAAGTTAACCACTTGATGTATAGCTTCACAAAATCTAATAGATTATTCACTACTAGAAAAAGGTCTATCCTTGACTCGCATTTTATGACGGACGCTACAAGATGACACGCAAATAGCAAAGTCATAAAATAAGAGTCATAACGAGTAAATTTTTTATTAGGGATGACTCGTTTTCAGAAGCGTCATAACATAGGGTCATAATCAGTTAAAATTTAGCCTGCTAGATGACGCTCGTTTTGCTTCGTCATAAATAGGGGTCATCTATGTTTTTTTTTTACCATCTGCTTCATCAAAATCTATCATTTTTTTTTGCCAAAACACTTCCCGCTCTCAAAAAAAAAAATTCCCAAAAAATCAAATCTGCTTCGTTTTTTTTTTTTTTTTTTTTTTTTTTTCCAAAACACTTCCCGCTCCTTCCAAAACACTTCCCGCTCCTTGTAATAATAAATAAACAAACACACCCTCATCTTCCCATTTCATCTCTCTCACTCAAACATACTCCCTCCTTCACAAACCCTAGCCGCCGCCTGTCAACCCCCAACACCACCTCCACCGCCTGTCACTGAGCAACACCGCCACCACAACAAGAACCCTCATCATCTCCTCCATCTACCACTATATCACACGCGCCCTAAAAGTTATACACCACCTCGTTTTTTGTGCCACCGCCGTCAATACACCACCACCACCATCATTTTAACCCTTAAATCTATAGATCTATTGAAGAAAGGTAAGAAAATGTGAAGTTGGGTGTGAGTTGACTCGTTGCGAGTCAAACTCGTGACCAACTCACCACATTACTTGAGATTTTGGGTATAAAACTAATGGGTTTTGATATTTTATAAGCTTTTGATAAATAAAAACATGATTGAAATGAGTTTGGTATCAAGATGTTGTGTGTTGTGTGTTTCGAATGGGTCAAACCGTGAGCCAAAGCTCACGGTGTTCTTGATGTTACTACCGCTGTTGTTTTGATTCACGGTGTCATTGATGTCTTCATTCTTGTTATTTTTTTTTGATATCATGGCCTTCTTGATGTTCTTGAAACTGTTGTTGTTAAGCCGTGGGTTAGGATTAGATTGTTGAAGTTGTTGTGGATTATTGTTGTTATGTCGTGGTTACGGGCTGCCAAGAAAGAACGAGCCGAGACCACTAGGGTCACGGCCATGTTGCTTGTTGTCATTATATTGATTGTTGACCGATGTGTTATTGTTGTTTGTTGACCCTTGATGATAACTTGTGATGCTGCTGCTTTTCTTGTTGCTAGAGTTACTATTGCTGTTGTTTAGAAGGTAAGCCGAGACCATGGAGGTCTCGGCAATGGCTTGATGTTGTTGTTTGTGTTGACCGAGAACCCAAGAAACCCACCAAGGCCATTTCGGCCGAGTGTTGGTCACGGCAAGACTAAGCCGAGACCAAACGGTTTCGGCAAAGGTCTTTGTAGCCGCCTCTTGTTGCCATTATTATTGTTATTGTGTTTGTAGATTTTAGGGGTACTTTGTAGAATTTTAATTCAGCCTTTTTAAGCTATCATAAGCTCACCTTTGGGACATTCAAACTTGGGCTGCTTGTTTACTGTTTCTTGGTTATTCTAGGGATGACAATATCGACCCATTTACTTATAAAGGGGTTGATTTTGGTTATTCTAGCACAACATACAAGTGTATGTATATAGGAAGATAGCTAGTGAAACATAAATCTTGAATTTGTCTTAGTTGAACCCGATATAAGTTTTAATAACTTTTTTACTACTTGTGACGTTTTCTGTTACACAAAACTTGGTTTTTCTTACATCAGTCGTATCATGTATATGTTTCAGGTGGAGGGAATCTTGGTCCGAGCTTCAGATGAGTTGCAAGCACTTCAAGATGAAAGAAAGGTGGGGTAGTTTATTTCATATGGCAGTCAATTTCTTTCGCATTATTTTCATCTTTGAATGTTCATATGACTTGTTGATTTCATATGATATGTTGGACCTTTTCAGAAAATTGATCCCCAAACTGCTGAGGCTATACACGAGTTCATACTAAAACTAAGAGCATGTGCCACAGGGAATTCATCATTTACTTTCATACTAGACGATCTTGCTGGCAATAGCTTCGTAGAAAACCCGTAAGTGTTTCCTTTCGTTGCAAATTACTGCATTCCTACTAATTTTTATGAATTATACCATTATGTGCTTCTACGTCTATCAGTTTCATTAGTCGTGTTGTGTATTATGAATTTGTTGACCCGCGCTTTATAACAGGTATGCTCCATCCCCAGATCCATCACTAACTATTGATTTCTATGAGCGAACTCCTGAGCAAACAGCCTCGCTCGGATATCTTGTTGACCGATCTCAGATGAGAGAAGATGGAAATGATGGATCATCAAACAATCAAGCATCTGAACCCCATGGATCGGTTGGAGCAGTTGCTGGAAGGCGAGCTATTGCTCAAGGCAACAGTGCATAATTTGCAGAAGCACTGTTTCGCTATACTGCGCCAGAAGAGGTACTACACTTTTCGGTTTTCTCCATAGTATAGTTATGATGTTCGTTTATGTAAGTAAATAACATTAAATATATGTGTTCTATGCCCTTGGAGCTTAATGCTTATACATGGATGTTTATTTGTAGGTGGTCCGTGAGGATTGAGAAAGGATGCATGATGACCCCGGACTAAGCTTCTTGTTGCTTTAATTTATTGTTTAATGTTACAATACTTTACGTTGGATAGTGTCTACCTTATTTATGTTTAGTGCTTTTGTTATGACAATTGCTTATTTGAAATACAATTTCGTTTTATTCATTTAATAATTAGTTGATCTTTTATTCATATCGTAATAATAGAGTGTGCATGCTGAAAATAGTTGTCCTATTAAACTTATTAATCGTCCTAACAATAAACTTTTAAGGACGCTTAACATTGTAAAAGTGTCCTAATATGTTGTTATTAGGACGTTATTTAGGTTGTTAATAGACATTTTATACGACCAAAAAATTGGTTTCATAATCTTCTTTGAGATATTAGAACCCTTTTCTTGGTGCTAAAGTAGCTATAATGTTACATGATAAGCGTCCTAACAATTATCTTTTAAGTACGCTTGTATGTGTATCAAAAGATTAAAATTAGGTAACCACATGTTAGAACATTGTAAAAGTGTCCTAATATGTTGTTATTAGGACGTTATTTGGTTGTTCATGGACATATTATGCGACCATAAATTTGGTTTCATAATCGTATTTGGGATATTAGGACCCTTTTCTTGGTGTTAAAGTAACTTTAATGTTATGTGATAACCGTCCTAAGAATCAACATTTAAGGACGCTTGTATGTGTATCAAAAGATTAAAAGTAGGTTACCACATGTTAGAACATTGTAAAAGTGTCCTAATATGGTTTTATTAGGACGTTATTTGGTTGTTTATAGACCTATTATGCGACCATAAAATTGGTATCATAATCTTATTTGAGTTATTAGGACCCTGTTCTTGGTTGCTAAAATAGCTATGATGTTGCATCATATGCGTCCTAACAAACTTTTAAGGACCTTTTTATGTGTGTCAAAAGATTAAAAGTAGGTAAGCACATGTCAAAACATTGTAAAAGTGTCCTCATATGGTTTTATTAGGACGCTATCTATGTTATTCATAGACATATAATACGACCATAAAATTGGTTTCATAAAGTATTTGAGATAATAGGACGCTTTGGACCTATTACAACCGCCTTACATGAAACGCTTTCATCCTTGGTCCTATCAAATGAAATGTCCTAAAAAGTACCATTTTATGACGCTTATGGGGGTCCTAAAAAGCCACTTTTCTTGTAGTGATGTCAGTTTTCTTCTTGAAGAGCCACTTACTTCCAACTACCTTGGCATTGGGAAGAAGGTCTACTTCAATCCAGACATTGTTATCTTTCATGGATTGCATTTCCCCATTCATAGCAACTACCCATTTATCCTTTTCAGGACTCTCAATGGCAGCCCTATAATTAGTAGGTCAATCAAGATCCCCTAATATAGTTTCCTCAACTTCTACGTTAAGACATAGAAGTTCAGGAGCTTTCACATGTCTTGAAGACTTGCGAATGGGAACAATTTCAACTTCAGGTGGAGGACCCAGACTTTCAGGTTCCACAGGAAGTACGCTAGTGTTTTCAAAAGGTGATGTATCCACATGATCGTCTTCCAGATCATAAACTCTCCCACTGAATTCTTGAGATATAAGTTCCTTTTCAAGAAAGTCTCCATATCTAGCAATAATTACTTTGTTTTCAGGTGGGTAGTAGAAGTAGTAACCCATCATTTCCTTTGGGTATCCTACAAAGATACACTTTACAGATCTCTGTTGGAGTTTATCTGCTGAGTCACGTCTTATATACACCTCGCAACCCCAGACCTTTAAATAAGACAAGTTTGGAGCTTTTCAATTCCATATTTCATATGGTGTCTTATCAACCTTTTTGGTGGGAACCATATTTAAAATACAAACTGCAGATTCTAAGGCATAATCCCAAAAAGATAAAGGAAGAGTTGTAAGATTAAATATTGATCGTACCATGTCTAATAATGTACGATTTCTTCTCTTGGATACACCATTTTATTGTGGAGTATATGGAGATGTGAGATTCTAGACAATTCCATTCTCAGCTAAGTAATATTTAAACTCTTGGCTTAGGTATTCACCACCTCTATCGGATCGAAGAGCTTTAATCTTCTTTCCTAGTTGCAATTCTATTTTTGCTTTAAAAACTTAAATGTTTCAAACACCTCATGTTTATGTTTAAGCAAATAAACATAACCATATCTGCTGAAATCATCTATAAAGGTTAAGAAGTAGCTAGAACCTTTCCTTGACACATGTCTAAGTGGTCCACACACATCAGTATGTATTAAACCAAGTAGATCAGAAGCCCTTTCCATATTACTATGAAAAGGTTTCTTAGTCATCTTCCCAGATATACAAGACTCACATTTATCATATGATTCATCATTGATACTTTTCAAAAGCCCATCATGTTATAGCTTTTTCATGCGAGTCTTGCCTATATGAGCAAGTCTACAGTACCAAAGGTAAGAAGAATTCAAGTCTGACTTAATTCTCTTACTTATGCCATACATTGAATTATTTTTATCGGATACAAAATCATTCATGTCAATCTCAAACACACCATCCACAGCAATAGCATTAAAATAAAAAATACCATTTAAAGAAACATAAATTCCATTACTATTGATAGTGTGAATAAAACCCGAATCCATCAAACATGAAAAAGAAACAACACCTCTAACAATAGAAGGTGCATAATAACAATTGTTTAATGACAGTACAAAGCCCGAAGGCAAAACTAAATTAAACACTCCTATGGCTTCAACAGCTGCAGGTGCTCCATTTCCCACATGCAGATATTGCTCCCCATAGGTAAGTTTCCTTTCCACTCTAAACCCCTGTAGCATATTACAAATGTGAATACCGCAGCCAGTATCATATACCCAGGGACTAATTTTATGATTTAGAGTAAATAATTCAATCATAAGTAAGTTACCTGAAGTGCTGGTGCCCAAGTGCCCAGACTTCTTGTTCTTACTTTCTCGCAACTCTTGGATGTAAAGAGGACAATTCCTCTTCCAGTGACCAACTACATGACAGTAGTGGCAAGCCTGATCCTTCTTTGGATTATCCTTCTTCTCAGGAGGGTTTTTCTTAGGTTGAGGTTGATAAGTCATAACTTGCTTACCCTTATCAGCCTTTCCCTTTCCCTTACCCATCTTGTTCGCATTTGGCTTGTTAATTCTACCCCCTTGAATAGCAAGTACCTGGGGTGTAGAAGCCTTTGGTGGTAAACCTTTCTCGTAATCAATAAGCAGTGCATGTAAATCAGAAACTGTCTTCCCCATGCAGTGCATATTGAAATTACGCACAAAACCACTAAATTCCTTAGTCAGGGATCTATTGATTAAGTTAACAGCAATGTCTTGTTCATAGACCTTGCCAAGTGCTTGTAGTTGATCCATGTAACCTTTCATTTTCAACACATGAGCACTTACAGGTTCACCATCTGCCTGCTTACAACCGCGTAGAGATTCCATCAAATCATAGACCTCAACGGTTTGTGGTTTCTCAAACATTTTTATGAGTTCGTTTAGCATGTCCATATGGAAGTAATTCTCAAACTGCTTTTGTAAAGCAGGTGTCATCGCTCCCAACATCAAACAGGTCACATCATTATGTGTCTAAAACTCAGCTTTCCACAATGCTTTTTCCTCATCAGTTGAAGTTTCAGCAGTAGGTTCAGTAGAACAAGGCTTATATAAGTATTCAAGTTGATCTGTCACTCGCAAGACAGTGGTTAGCTACAGTTAACTCCTCATTATTGTTGACGAACGAGTACGGTGGTTAGCCGCACTTCGTTGCGGGTATATGTAACATTTTTTTCGGTAAATGACACATTTGTTTTGACAACTCTTTAGTTTTCGTTCATCACTAAAAAAAAATCTTTGTTTAAAGAAGGCTTAAACAGTAACCACATATTGCATCCTCTTAAAATTTTGTAGCAACACCTTATTAGGTTAAGTTTCCTTTTAGGGCTAAAATAAGATTAGAGGATCATGATTACTAACTAATAAAAGTTATATGTTCTATAGCTAGGAGAATCGAACTCAAAAACTCTAGTATGGCAAAAATTTACCTTAACCATCATCTTGTTAAAACTTGTTCTATGTTAAGCCTTCTCCGTTTGTTTTGTTTATTAACATTTACTTCTAAATCCTTCAAGTAAAAATCAGAAAAGTTGCAGCTAGGTAAGCTCAAACTCAAGACCTCAAGCTTTTTAGTCTTCGGCCTTAACCATCTACCTAGAGACCTTTTTGTGTTTCACTTTGTCATTTGTTCTTTTTATCAATGATCTTGATTTGCAAATTATTTTTATTTTATTGTATTTTTTATTTTTTTAATAAATAAAGTCAAAGTTAGTTTTTGTAAATTGTTAGATAGTTTAAGGGTGTGTTTTGAATTTTATTTTATTTTTATAAAAATATATATTAAACTTAAGCATTTTTTATAAAATTGTACGCATGTCAAAATTATTGCAACATTTAGCTTATTTTGTTCGCAATTTAGAAACCTTTTTATTGGTATATATATATTTTTTTTATAAAAATTCACTAGATATTTGTTAGGTATTTGATAAATAAAGTTTGTTATATAAAAAAAAACTATAAATAGCTAAAGTAGGGTAATTTTTGTAACTCGTCACATAGTCAGGGAGTGTTGTGAATTTCTTTTTTTTAAATAAAGTCAAAGGTAGGTTTTCTAAATTGAGATAGTTTAAGGATAAGGATATTTTGAATTTTATTTTATTTTTACAAAAAATATATATTAAACCAGTGTTGCAAAAATCGGCCGAATCGGCCGATTAATCGGTAATCGATCATGGAACTTGGAGCAATTTACACGGAAATCGGCCGATTAATCGGCCGAGTCAAGAAAATCGGCCGATTAATCGGTAAAAAATCGTGAATCGGCCCCGGACCGCCTCGGTACCGATTCACGATTTTTACAACATATATATATTAAACTTAAATATTTTTTATAAAATCGTAAGTATGTCAAAAGTATTGTAATATTTGGCTCATTTTGTTCGCAATTTAAAGGCCTTTTCATTGGTATAGTTTTTTTTATAAAGAAATCGCTAGATATTTGATAAATAAAATATTTTATATAAAAAAAATCATAAATAGCTAATGGTACAGGTTATTTTCATAAGTCGCTACATAGTTCGGGGCGTTTTGAATTTTATTTTTTTTTCCTTTTGATCAATGCGACGTCGTTTGTTTGACAAATGTATATATATAATCAGTGGCGGAGCCAGAAATCGTAGACGATGGGGGCAACTAATAACAACTGGAGTTCGAGATATGTCATTTTTAGTATAGTTTAAAAGAAAATCGGGTCGGGTCGGATTTAAGTTGAATTTCATGTTAAAATATGTCATTTTTAATGTATTGACAAAAACTAAAAAGCTTAACAAGGTCAAACTCCAAAAACCTTACATCTTACATTGAATCAAATATATCTTAGTTAACAGTGTGTTTTTATATTTGTAAATAATTCTTTCTGATTATACCGCACATATTATTGTGTTCAAAAACTAATTTGAGAAAATAAATCTAAAACAAAACAAAAAAATAATAAAACTAAAGATGCTTTATAAAAAAAATGTTAAAAAAAGGACATTTTGTCACTCACGTGACTCATTAATACAAAACAAAAAGTAAAAGTTGCTTTATAGTACTAGTAGTAACTTTTTGTCATACACTGTACTTCGTCTTCCCCATTTCTTCATCTTCCCAAATGATTTTTTCATCTTCTTCACAAAAAATCAGAGATTTGTATGGTTAATTAAAGTTGAGGGCAATTTCAGTTTTTTGATGAGGGCAAGAAATATAAAATCCACTAAAACCCAAAATTTTGCACTATAAAATTTTTTTTTTGGGCCAATTTGTTGAGGGCACCGCCCCCCCCCCCTACTTGTCCCCCCCCCCCCCTACTTGTACACTGGCTCCGCCCCTGTATATAATACCATAACTTTTGCCAATATACCTATCTCAAAACTCTTATTAGCCATATCATATCAAGACCAGACTCAAGCTTAGTCTCAATGGTTGCAATAATGCCTACTCTCGTATCTTTTATATCATTTTCAACTTTCCAAACATCATTAACACCCATTAAACATTTGTTATTGTTCTCAATTTCTCTTGATCTTTTAACAGATTCCACAATAGTACATTCATGTTTGAGAATATCTTTAATTGGCAATTCATCAAACACCGTAAGTGCACCTTCATTTTTTTTCCCCCCAAATTTACCTCACAATGACTATCATTACCGACAAATCTCCAATTATTATCGATAACATGCAAACCACAACTCAAATATTTGACATTGGGTATGTTTAGCGAAAATAGCTGATGCAACTGAAAAGCAGAGATCAACACACAATAATAGGAAGGAATAAATCAACGAGATTGTTTGGAAACAGAGGTGAACTATGTGTTCTTTTTATTAAAGTCAAATACTCAAAAAAAAAACAATAATCTCACTTTGTAGATGATAACCTTTATTTATATCCTCGTAAACATTTAAAAGTGGAATACATATCTTTGGCATACAATAACCAAAGAATATATGAAAAGGAGTTGGCTAAAATATTGAGACGTAAATGGTTGTATCATCACAAAAGAAAGAATATAAATTCCTAATAAAACCATTTACGTCTCAATATTTTAGCCAACTTCTTTCCATATATTCTTTGGTCATTGTATGACAAAGATATATATTTCACTTTTAAATGTTTACTAGGATATAAATAAAGGTTGTCATCTTCTTCACTGTTGCTCTCGGTTGAGTCGATGTCTGATCCCTCACTTTCTTCTTCGGCGAGATCAGCACCGCGGAAATCATCCATTCTGGCCTGTGCTAGCAGGCGTTCCAATTCTCGGATACGTCTTCCTTGAGCTGCAATCTCGAGATCCCGTTGGTCCCTACGGTTTGGTCGTGGTTCTTCCTCATTGACATCAACACCATGATGAGGTTGCCTATGCACATATCCACCTCGATGCCCTCGACGACCACGGGGTTGTTCTTCTGCCATCAATATGATTCAAAGCAACCAAAAGATCCGATACCAATATGATGCAACTGAAAAATAGAGATCAACACACAATAATAGGAAGGAATAAATCAACGAGATTGTTTGGAAACAGAGGTGAACATTGTGTTCTTTTTATTAAAGTCAAATACTCAAAAAAACAATAATCTCACTTTGTAGATGACAACCTTTATTTATATCCTAGTAAACATTTAAAAGTGGAATATATATCTTTGTCATACAATGACCAAAGAATATATGGAAAGGAGTTGGCTAAAATATTTAGACGTAAATGGTTGTATCATCACAAAAGAAAGAATATAAATTCCTAATAAAACCATGCATTGTACATGCCACCAATAGCAGTGGCAGATGCTAGTAGCGAGAAGCAGTAGCATATAGCAACTAGTAGCTATGTGTTTTAATAGAGCATTTGGTAACATAGTTGTATGATTGTAATTATCAAGTGTAAATTGCTAAATCCTAGTTGCTAGTAAATGATCATTCAAGTATCATTTTGATTTGGAGCGTTTAGAATAATTAAGAATGCTACTTGCTTGTTGCCAAACAAGCATTGTGTACAAAACGTTAAACTCTAGTTGCTAGTTGCTTCAAAATGTTCACAAACACTCGCTGCCAAACATACCGATTATATTCAAAAAATGAATATTTTGATAATTACCTTGGTCGGAAGAAACCCCATTGATGGAACTTGAAACCTCCTCCTTAAATTCAGCCAATAATCGTTTCATTTCAGTCTTAAGTGTTTCCCTCACTACACTCATCGCTACATTAATGTATTGCTTAATCCCTTGTCGATTGTATTTTAATGAAAATTAGGTAGAACCCCCAATTTATCCATTAATATAGAAAATATCAATTACAATAAGATGATACAAGAATTGATCGCAAGTTAGCCGGAAAAATAAAAACCTCACCTCACCGGAAAACTAACAGAAAGACGGGATTTCGACCGTAAACGATAACGGAGTTGCCAAAAAGGCAGCTCTTATACCAATTGATATGATCTTTCCAGGATTCAACGAATGAATCGAAGAAGATCTATCCTATTGACAGGAAACTTAGCGATAAAGAATGAATTGGACTAATGATTGTGAATAGTTTGTTACAAAAGATTACATAAGATTTTGAGAACGAAAAATGTTTATATATCAATAGCTAAAAATGAAATGAAGGAAAAGAATTGGTATTTAAAGACTTCATCGAGTGACTTGGCTGCGAACGGCTTTCCCCGCTAAAAGTTGTTTGAGACTTCCAGGTCACGTGTTGATCTCGTGACTCTCTTACCACCAACCACGTGCCTTGCACGTGGTACATAAAACTCATATCAACTTTACATAGGCTAGTTCTACAAGAAATGGCCTTCAACCATTTTTAAAAAGGTGAACAATCGGTTTAGTCACTAAAATAATTCGGAACACCTGTTTAACGAATTAAAACTGTAGTATACCCATTTTCGCATACATATCATTTCTTAGTATCTTCAAACTCAACTAGCTTAAATATTTCAGTAAGGGTATACTGTTCGACTTAAATTTGTTCAAAATAATGGTAAACAGACTTATCTACATTAGCAGAGTATTTTCTTTCATGTTGTATTAGATCACTCTTGTATGACATAGAAACTTCATTATACTATATGTATAGACTGCAGAGCAATGAGAAGTATTGTCAGGGGATATTTAAGAATCCATGATTTAGATGTTTCCAAGATGTGGAACTCTCCACAATTGAGAGAATCATTATCATATCCAAGAAAAGTGTTACCAGTGTTGTGAAATACAAACAAATATATCAGATTATGTGAATGTATAGCAGACAATGTTCCTACAGAGCATGCATGTTGTCGGTTAAATGAACTGAATGCACCTAGCAGAGTGCATATTATCTAAGACAGTGATGTAAACACACATGGTTCCTGTATGGCACATGAGAGAGAATAGACTCTTTGATGATCCAAGCATATTACATCATTATCTCATAGAGGAGGCATCTTTGGAGATAAAAAAGTGAAACGCGCCTAAGAAACGCATATTATCTTGGAGAGAATGATGTAACCAAATCTTATTTCAGACATAAAGAGAGGGTATATCATAAGTCAAAGCCAACTATATTTGGAAAAGAAACAAAGGTTACAGTTTACATACTTCATAATAGACCAGTGTATTAGACCTGGAGATACAAAAAACTACAAAGACATGCCAAGGCTAACAAAAGGAGCCTTTAGACAAACAGAAAATTAAGACCCCACAAAAGAAATACTATAAGAACTGCAAGCTCGGCAAAACTATAGGATAATTTACTGTTTTGCCACTCCCTACTTCCTTATGCAGACATTATTAGATGGCTTTTAGTAGTAGAGAGATCCTGTAAAAGCATAGAAACAAAATCATTATTTTGGCTTGAAAGATAAGCAGAATTATGTCAACTAATATGTGTATAAAACTTCCACAAAATTCTTACCTTGCCACCAGTTTCCCCGTGAAGCACTGCTGCCATTTGGATCATCATCACCTCCGTCTTTCTTGAACTATAAGTGTACCAAGACATTGTTAGTATTAGCATACTATTGTTAACTATAAGGTAAACAAATGACAAGTTCTCCGTCTTTTTTTCTTTCAGTTTGGGTACTTTGCTATTTTACATGCAATTGGGTCACTAAACTTAGCTTGACCCGTTTCTTTAGTCACCAATATATAGTGATGGAATTCTATCACTAAACATCCCGGTCACCTTATTAGTGACCCCATTGCTTGTAAAATAGTAGAGGTACTAAACTGAAAAACATAAAAAGCATTATACTATAACCGTCATTTAACCCTTGATAACGTGTATGACAAAAAGGTGGAGATGCTCACGGTGTGGTGAGGGCGAGTAGTTTGGGTATTTGGAGGATAAACTTCTTGGCCACCATAATAGATAGACGAACTGAGATAGCTTGGTTCTGCTGCTGTTTGATTTTGGTACATGGGATTCCCTTCCTTTTCGCCCATGCTCCTTTGTCCCTTGTATTCTACATATTGCCAAAACATGGAATAAGTACCTTCACATTGGATTAAATAATACATACTCCGTATATGATTTTAGCAACCAAGTTACTAACCTGGTGCTGATTGTTTGCCACTTCCATATGGACCTCCGTATTCGTACTGTTTGGATGCTCCTGAATTCTTAGAGTGGGACGCGTCTCTTCCAAGACCCTGAAATAGAAATAGTAAAAGGTCAATTATTATAGAAACATAACAATAGCCTCTATTCATTCATGTTACTTTTATACTTATCTCCAATTTTTTAGGATTCATAACTTATGGATTCCACTGAAGAAAATATAATAAAACCATTAGTATTTGAAAGAATCAATATTTAAATGGCTCCATTACTATGAACAACTTGTTTCAAATATCCAATATGATATGAAAACATTACATTCCAACGTGTTATCCAACGCCTTGAGGCAGTATATGTAAGTTGTGACTCTGTATTGATCTATTGCAAATAGTAACATAGACTCTGTATTGATCTATTGCAAATAGCAACATCTAGTTTTCAATTCTAAACCATAACTTAACCGAGGCAGAAAGAGAGAGTGAGTAGGATACCGTGGACGAGGGACCAAAAACAGAGCTGAAAAGGCCAGAGGAGGAGGCAGAGGAGGCATCCTTCGGGCCAAACAGATTTTCGGTAAATGAAGAGGAAGAGGAACCTCCGTATTGATGCTTATTGTGATCCATTACTATGAGCTGATTATGCAACAAAATATGAGTTTCCTTCCTTACTCAGAAAACGATATCCGCTATGATTGGATGATGAACAAGGACTAGTAAGAGCTAGTGAGAGTGTCAGTTGCAAGAGTGTTGAGAAAGAAGAAGAAGTTGGTTTGTTTGTTTGATGAAGAAAATGAAAGGAGGGATAGGGGATATTTATAGGCGTCATGACATATTATTATGACACTCGACCCATAAACTATATACCCCAATCATCGTATCTTCCAAGCCCAGGTTCAAAGTCTTCTTTTTTCCTTTTCTAACTTTGTCAAATCTACATATTATGATTTAACATTAGTCAAGATAAATAAAAAAATTCTCAGTTTTTATTTGATTATCTTAAACGAATGTACAAATATACGTATCTAACCGACCAGTTGACCTACAAGATGTTGACATAAAACAAGTCAATTTACAATCTAAAATGTGTTTTTGTACTTGTATACTCAAAGAGGTCAATTGTCGTAATATGATACCAAAAATAGAAACTTAGTAGTAGCGATTTTTATTTATTTATTAAAGGTGTGTTTGTTTGATTAATATGTTTTAGGTCTGAATCTGACTACCACCTCTTACCAGTAAGAGGTGGCTAGAAAGTCTAAATCTGAACGAAATAATGTTGTTTGTTTTTTTATAATTGTCCGAATGATTTTAAGTGCTCGTTTCTGCAATTTATTTAAATCACTTATGTAAATATAACATAGTTAATAAACCATCAAATATATTATATTAATACGAGTCTTCAATCTCTTATCGAGTAAGAGGCAGTAAGACAAGTCTGCCACCTCTTACTAAGTAAGATGTTATATCTTTAACTGGGTCTGATTCAAAAGAAAAAAAAACAAACAAGCAAAACGTCTGACCACCTCTTACTGGTAAGAGTAAGAGGGCTAGTAAGATTTTAAAAAAAAAAAAAGAAAAAACAAACACACCACTCTTCTACGCAGTTTCGCATTAAAAATATATCACAACTATATATAGCTATGCAATTTCGTTGCTAATAGTAAGAAAGAAAAGATAGCTCAAGCTTGTTTTTATCTAAAAAATATATATTTATAACATGAATAGATAAATAGTATTAGATTGTCAATACAAAAGATATATGCTAAACTGTATAATTAAATATTGAATTTAGTACTGTATGTTTTTGATGTATGAACGTACGTGCTTCTTTTAATAATAAGATAATTAATCTGTTCCTAAAGCAAATTTGCATATTATCAAAAGTAAAGCTTCCTGTTCCTCATGAACCAAATCTCGAATACTTACTAGTCTTTGTTGAGCAAGCAGCAACCAATGGGGCGTACGTGATTTTGGCATCCAGCCAGTGTTGATCACGTGAGGAATATGGGTCCTATAATAATATATAAAAGGTTAAGTCCATTTATCAATAACGTATTTTTACAAATTTTCACATCTAGGTAACGTAGTCCGTAAAATACTATTACCACCATCCAAACTTATGCATTTGTTACAAACTTAGAAATTTCGTCACATTTCTTCGTTGGTTACCGGTTGATCAGGTAAAACATCATTTTTATTTTATTCTAAATGCTTATGTGTGTCCAATCAAAATCAAAACATGAGTCTTCAACCTCTTTTATAATCAAGCTACATGTATGCAACACTATTTCTCAACCACCTACTGCAAATACACCAATAGTCACTCCATTAGCAAGCCTAACACCATCTCCAACCTCAACACCACCGAACAACTCTAAGCTTAACACCACCACCAGCAAATCCACCATCTCCTGTGACACTAAAGATAACACCAACACCAACTCCAACTCTATCACCTGGTGTTAATGGACACACACTCAGGCCACCAATCGCACCTACACCATACACACCAGCTAGGTGCCACATAAAATAAGAAATTAAGAAAAATATATTTCTTCCAAACCCAACAACTGTAGGTTCCTCGTGGTTCCCGTATGACTAATAAAACATGCAGCAGCGCAGTAAAACACATAAGTGGCCATGCAGCCAGACAAACCCTAACTAGCAAGATCTTTCTTAATTGGTGAGATAATCTAACCCTTAACACATATAAAGAGTGTTTATAGACTAATTACTTGATCCCTGCAGTTTTGTAAGCTTCTGAATTAGTCTGATGCGCGGATCTGCCATCTTCCTTGTAGATTGACCACATTAGGGTTTTCGGGAGGAAAACCACTCTTCGGGTTGCGTCAGGTATCCACCGATATTGCACAGGTAAAACTAGGGCTCGAACCTATGCAAGTTAGGCGAGATACGAAACCGGGTATTAATACCCTAAATCGACTAGATTTAGGGATCGTCTATGAGTCGAATTAAAGTCGACAAAGGGTTTAGACACCCTTTGGTCGACCGATCGGTTGGAGAGGGATGAGAGGAGAGGATTTTAGGGATTGTGAATGTCTTATGAGAGTACCTTAGAAAGTCTCTGTATTTATAGGCTCCTTAGGGACATTCTATAATACTTGTAGAATAAGTATTTGTAACACCACAAAATATAGCAGCGGAATGTAATATCATTAGGGTGCTACTTATTAGTACAACAGTTATAATAATAGAAAACGACTCTAAATGAGACGTTTTAAAATATTATCATTCGATCAAAATAAAACATCAGAGTTTACAAGAGGTCCCAAGTAGTTTTAAGGTACATAACACTTTAAACATAAAAGTTTTTAAAAGTTTATCGAATGATATCAAAATGCAAGCCTTCAAAATATTCTCCGTGCGACTTCATGCTTGCCAAAAACCTTAAGGACCTGAGATAAAACATGCTAAAAAGTCAACACAAAGGTTGAGTGAAATTTATAGGTTTATAAATAAATAATGGACCACAAGATTTCAGAGTTAAAATAATAATTGAAACGAATACAATTATGGGTAAATAGTAAATATTGCACTAAGCTCACGAACTCAAACGTTAACTAATATCATAGAATGATATTAATAATCCACTAAAATGTAATTTGCCATATTACCTAACTTCTCAATATTATGTGTCCGTTTGACCTACAGTTATCAAGTGAGCGCTACTCACCCGGACAGGCTCGTCAAGCCCAATATGCATATTCATAATATTAGCGTTTACTCAGTTTGTAATTAATGGTTCGTGATGTTAGGGACTTATTTTTGGAAACAAAGGTACCTAGGCAATAATACTTTCTGGTAAGCATACAGTTTAAAGCACTTGTGTCCAAATTGTAGAATAGCATGTATCTCCCCCAATGGGTTTATAAACTGTTTAAAGAGTTTAAGTGGGGCTAGGAACTCACCGAAAGTCAAGTGAACAATCAAAGTGAATGTAGTCATGAATAAACCGCAACTGTTCTACGAGCAACCTAGACATATACGCGTGTCTCAGATTCTAAATTAATAAGGTAAGCATGTCTATATGCCTTATAGATTATTATTTCAATTATGCTTGGTACATAATATATAAATAAGTGTCAAGACGAGTCGTAAGGGTTCGATTAAGTCCAAGGGTTCACATTTAGTCAAAAGGGTTCAAATTACTTCAAAAGTTCAAATTAAGTCAAAGAGTTCAAAATATGTTAAATGGTTCAAAAATCAAATTTAAGGGTTCCAAATATGTGTCATGAGTTCAAATTAGTCGTTCTTAAGTTTCTTTAGTCTATGAAATGATTTACGGGTCTATTTCTGATAGTGGGTCCTACCATTTCGGTTTTTATGTAGAAAGGGTCAAGTAGTGTTATTTGACATGTTTCTAATAGTCCAAGGGTCCATTTTTATAAGTTAATAACTTTTTACACATTTTAAGTCCAAAGCTGTTAGAAATTTTATAAACATGTCCATTTTCAAAAATTAATTACTCGCAAATCGTAAGTCGGAAAATTATGATCTTTATATCCCCGGAAAGGTATTTGAGTGTACTAAATAGATTTGTGGGTCCCACTGAGTCAAAAATTACCTAATAGTAGTGAAATTACCCATTTACCCTTAACTACCCAGTTTTGATTTTAATAGCATCACAACAGTCCCGAGAAAAATGCGATATCTAGAGTTCTACAAGCCCGTTTAACCCCATTTTTGTGGCCACGTTTAAGTTAAGATGTTAGCTACCACTTTTGTTTATACCTCAGTAGGTGCTGTTATATAAAATGTTTGAGAAAAAGGCCATAGAAACTCAGTGTGCGGTTTCCGACAACGTTTACCATTTATTTTCTATTTTAATCATCGGGTGTCATCACGAGATGCGCAACCCGGAGAAAAGACCAAAAGACATACATCTTTAACCACATATTTTTATTTTAGGTCCAATGTCCACTGATAAATTCAGTTTATTCTGTTTTTACCCCTGGTCAGAAAATAGTTTTGCATGTCTAGTCCTTATTAGGTTTTCTAGTGATTTAAAGTATGTACCAAGTATAATCAAGTCCAATAAACCTATAAAGCATATAAAACACATAAAATAACATGTAATATCAGTGGTAAATGAAAAGTGTGAGTGATTGGTTTCCTTACAATCGATGATGAACAAGAAAGATTTACAACCAAGGACACTAAACCTAGATTACCCAACAATACTTGCACATTTTCTTTTACCCAAATCAACCCAATATTTTGACCATCAAAATACTTTTAAAATCCTTGAAATCACAACCTCTTAACACCTTGAAAACTTTTAAGTAAACTCTTGAACACAAAGTCTTTGAAGAGGAAAAAGAATTAACAAACTAGTATCAAAGGACCTTCAATCTTGCATAAATCTTGGACTAGAAAAATCAAAACACCAAGGGGTGTTTGTGCTTGAAACCCACGACCGAAAACAGCAAGAGGAGAGCTCAAAGTGGTTTTTGCATGTAGAAATGATAGGAATGGTATTTAGTACACGGTTTTAAGAGTTAGTGGATGTTAGGTGTATGTTCAAATAGACAAGTATACATGGAAGTGAGACAAGTGTTAGTTTATAATATGAGGTGTTAAAATAAGTGGTGAATGTGTTTGTATGTGTGTTTGGTCGTTCATAAGGGGGGAGGGGTGTTCATACATTTTTTTATTGTCTGAGTGAAAGTTAGTGCTAAAATAAATGTGTAGTTATTTAGCCAATGTAAGTATAAAATGTGTTATGTAGAGTTGATTATAGAAAAGTAGAATGTGAAATAAGTTAAATGTAGATGTATAAATTTACTTGATTTAGGATTATAGTAGTTGGGTCGCGTATAATTGTTGCAAGAGTTCGATCCCGGTAATTGAAAACGTGAGGTTTTTAAAGACGCGAAAACGTAAAACCGGGTAACGTAAAAATACTAAACTTATAAAAATGTTAAAACTTATTAATATAATTTAAATTAATAGTTTAGATGAGTGGTGATATAACACCCCAACCAGAAATGGGCCTAAGTTTAACATTATGGTGTCGATCAGAACATAAAATACGCAAGCGAAAGACTTTTATAAATACTAAGGTTACAAAAGTTCAAAATGAAACTAAAAACATAATAAGTCTAAATAATAATGACTATCAAACTAGAGTACAAATCTAAATGGAAGATAACTCCAAAGTCTAATCCATATGCAAATGGGGTCTATCGCTCGGGTGGTCTACTAAGAACTTCTATGCACACTTCACTCAATCCCCAGCTTCCAACCTAAACCTACCGCAAGAAAAGAAATGCGGCTGAGCTTAAAAAGCTCAGTGAACAGATATACAAAGCAAAGTAATGAAACTGAAATGAGAAAACAGAATATGGTGCATTGGGGAATAACAGAAGGTATACCATAAGTGTATCAAAGGTGTAAAGATTGTCAGAAATCTACCACGAGCCCAGAAACATATCATATCATAAACATCATAATCATGGTCTTCATAAATAACATAAGTAACATAATGGAGTAGCTAGCTCCCAGAGTTGTGAAGGGCATGTATTGCACACAGTACCAATCACCAGAAACATAACATATAACATAACAGATCAGATCTAGGATGCATCCATACGCCCCTGCAGAAATCATAGTGGCCAAACATATATCCTTGAGCTCATAAACATATAACAGAAAAGGGACGGGATGGAACATCAGTCAACCACCCTAGAGTCATGCCATTGGTGCATCAATGACATGGTCATGGAACCCCCATGACTAGTGAAAGCTCGGGTATCAAACTGAAGGTAAAACAGAATGCCATAGTAATGACACAGAATCTAAGGTCATCAGAAATATCGTAATCATAGGTTCATATCAGAGGGTGCATAGCAAAGGCTTATATCATAGTGTCATAAACAGAAAGGCTCATAGCAAAGGCATCAAAATCAGAAACTAAGCAATCAAAAGATGTGAAAGGATCATGAGAAACCTTATGAGAAAGGTCAGAATATATGTACCTTAAACCGCAAATGAAACCATATCACAAAGATCGGAAGTTACTCCTTCTTCAGCGAATCTACACGAATTAATGATCGTCTTATTATTTAAGAAGCATTTCATAAGTTATTTCTGATTCATCACTTGTTTTTGAACAGATTAACATATTAAAGTTTCCTTCTATTTTTAGAAACTTCCCATTCTTAGTAACTTTCCAAATTAAGTAACCTTACATATTAAGTAAGTTTCCCGAATTAGTAACTTTGATAAATTAGGGTTACAAATGACAATTAATTAAACTTAAAGGTTTAATATGACCAATATCATAGTTGAGGGTTTAATATGTCATTTTAGCAAAGTTTAGGGTTTATATTGTAATTAATTTCCATAAACTCCCAACTTAGGATTTAATCGATTTTAGTGAACTCTTTTAACACATTACGGATTATTTACGCTTGAAACAAACATACTCACATGCATTATTACCCTTACTTATCAAACGAGACACAACACTCTTGAACCCCTTTTAATCCGATTCAAGTGTATATTCAAAGATAAGTTTCAGACTCATGTCGATACCACAGTTCACCAATACAATGTGACACAAAATAAGCTTTTATCCCATTCTTTTAATCCAATTTAGGTGCATGTTCTAAAGACAGGTTTTAGGTAGAAATAATCACTAACACAGACACACATTAAAATGATGAAACATGTTTGATATTAAAGAACCCATGCAAATTATTCTCGTACACTCATACAACTTGACACACTCGGATACATACACATGCACCCTCCTCAACCCCACGACAAAACCAAGACAAGTTTTAAACCTTTCCAATATACACCATGAAGACATAAGAATAACCAAGCATGCATATCCTTATCGTGACCAAGAATAGCCTAAACACACCATGAAACACATAACATAAAATCATTGTTTCACATGTTAAACAACCAGTTCGACCACACCTACGCATGACATAAATAGATCCCATGCATACGACTTATGATCCACCCTACTCAACCCTATATAGATCGACATCACACATCACATACGACACCAAACATACACACCACTGTTAAACTAAATGTGACCTGGTTGATGTCTATATATAACCATGCATGCCATTTTTAAAACAAAACAATGCGTTACCAGAATGAAAGAGCAAATCCGAACTAACTCAGAAACACACGCGAACACGAGTACAAGTACAACTCCAATTCGAGTGCTAATCAACAGGAAACAATGACCATGACATAACCCACATACCACCAATTTAACGAGCCATAATCCCACACATATATATGCCTCTCATTGATTTCATATTATTAAGATCAGCTCATAGCTTGAAAACGTTTTTAGATCGTCATAATAACGAGCAGGTTCGACATCAGAAAACATTCACAATTATGACCCTCCACGTTTATTTCACTTGTATTACACAAGTTTGAATCTCATGCATGCATATTTTCTAGCCCACAAACACATACGCCCCATGTTTATTTACTTGAGTTTATATCCAGATTTAAGTCATGTTTTAGAGATCAAAACTAGTGTTAAAGACCAGTTTTAAAAGACGTGGCAGATTCGAAAAGCAAAACAGAACAAGGTCGACATGTAGGGGCTGCATGTTACTCCGCATTACAAAGTATTCTAGGGTTTGGTTTATATGCTTTAAAATAGATTACACAACATACATATGCCCATACGTTTCTGTTGGGACTAGAAATCACTCTTTATCACACATATATTTGGGCGTTAAACACAAGAGATAATAATGGTACTGTGATGGATATGTTGGATCATATGAAATGAGATAGATATGGATGTTAAAGTTTCTTCATTAAACACACAACACTCACAGTGAGCCACTTTACAAATGAAGCTTTGTGATGTTTAAATATCACAGCCATTTTCACTTGTTGGCTTTGATGGGCCTTGAGTGGGCTTTGCTCATGGGTTGGGCTTTTACATATAAACTAAGACTAATACAAGCCCATAAAATACAAAGTTCTTATATTAATGAATGACCATCACTTTAACTATAAAATTAAAGCTAACAATCTCCCCCTAAGGGATGGTCATTCAAAATATGAACTACGTGATTAGACCTTTAGACTTCTGGGTCTTGAACTTTGTAATTCTTTGTTCCGTCATGCATTGTGATCTTCATCGTATTGCCTTTTGGATTGATCTTTGCCTTGATCAACATCTTCATGTATTTACAGCGTCTTTTCTTCCATTGTAGATGTTGAGACATACGATGATCGATGGACTTTCTTCAGTACCTGCATAAAACAGTTAGCAATAAATAGTCCAGCTCTTTCAGGTTCAGATCTCATTATGACACTTACAACTTATGTTCTTTTTGGTGAACACAAGTGTATTGAAAGTGTTCCTAAGAGATTTTTGATGAATCTCATGGCTCTAGACTCAATAATGTGCGTTTTGGTTTTAGTAATCGGAGGCGAGGAGCAGAGTGCCACCTTTTCAATATCAACTCATCTCGGAGTGAGAGGTCGATAGATTATGCATTGATCTCCGTGAGAAATGAAACACATATCTTTTAAGAGATATCTGAGTGGCAAGGAGGGGTTTGTGCACCGCGTCACTGGGTCCATGACGTCTTGTCTTCAATATCAGTATCACCTTAGTGAGTACCGATAGCATATGTATTGACCCGGTGTCTTTCCTAAGTTTTCATGGAGGGCTATTTCTTTTCACCCTATCATTAAACTTTTCTTTTTCATTCTTCAACCCCTTCTTTGTCCTTTCTCATTTGCTCCTTTTTTCAATCATACCTAAGGACTTCTAAATCTAAACTATTGGAATTGTCCTTGGGTAGATCCCTCCGGTTCTGGCGGATCATTAGACATTACCTAACCATAATCACCTTATTACTCCATGATTATCCTAGATTTGTTGATCACTTGCCATAAGACCATTTGAAAATCTCTCAACATGTTTATGAGAAAACACATTTAGATCACATTGAGAGTTTTGCGTTTTTGTAACACTCCCCCTTCACATGTGCTCATGCATTTTTGAAATAAATTGCACATGTTGGGTAGAGTTCGCACATTTTGAAATGATCAATTTTCGATGAACATGACCTTTGCGAGACACGCTTACATCACTAGGTAGACTAGCTTGAAATTATTACCCGTCCCGGTCATATTCAATGATCATCTCTCGAATTGGTACATTCTACTCAGACAAGTCCTTTGCGAGACACGCTTGCATCACTGAATAAATTCAGCTTGAAATTATTACCCGTCCTGGACTAGTCTTTTCGATTATTGACATTTAAGATTCGTCAATTCGATGGTATTTTCTGAGTCTTTCTGGTGAGCTCCTTTGAGATTCGAACCATGATCACATATTAAACACATTTCTCCCCCTCAAAAATAGCATTTCGATGGTATTTTTGATACCGTTTGATTAAAATCATTGTTTTTGAAAGCTAATAGGGAGAAACGATGTTGCATGAACTTTTTGGAACAAATTTCTTTTTTGAATACTCCCCCTCAAAACTTGCATTGGTTTTGACATTTTGGAAAACTTCTGAGCAAGTGGGGAGTAACGATTTGAAAATCTTAAGCAAAATTTTTGAAAAGATTTGAAAACCTTTTGAAGAATATTTGAATAAAATTTTGCTTAAGATTAAGAAGTTTGATTTGATAAACTTTGCATGAAAACTTCTTTTCTTTTTAGGATTGTTGCATTAAATTGTACAACAGGGTCCTTTCTTTGAAAAACGGGTTATGCACTGTTATGTGTGCATAAGCCAAAACGTTGAAGCTCGGGTTGTAAGCTGAAATACTTACAAGCCATTAAGACCAGATTAGACAACAACCTTTGGAACCCATTTAAGCACTGCGCCAACGGGTTTAGCAAATTTTGAAAACCATTTGTAAGTTGTGTCAATCTGATTCAAAGAAGTTGAATTCCAACGAGGACTGAAAACCGGTTTTTCATCTGGAAATAACACTCGCGGAATCAACGGAGATTTAAAAATCTTTTTCAAAGCAGAGTCCTTGTGTTGCAGCGGAAGTTTTTCAGAGTTAGAAGGACTTTGCTTTGGTCTCCACACTTGCCTTACCCGTGTAAAGCTAGATTGTGGAGTTTGAAATCTTGAAGTCTCTTCATGAGACATGTTTGACCTTGAAAGCTTTGGAGGAGTAGGTGTTTCAGAAAATCTAGGTTTCTTTGTAAACTTCCTTCCTTTTTGCAAAGAATAGGTAGTAAACTGAGAAACCTTTTTCGAAAATGGTCTTGATCTTGAAGATTCACCCGTGTAAACCTTCTTTGAAACACTCACTTTGGGTGTTGAAAGATTTGAAATTGGAAGTTTTCCTTTTGAACAGTTAAGATCATCAAACTTTGTTTTTAAGGCATTGTATGATGATCGCAAATCACTGTATTCTTTTTGAAGAAGATCTTGAGATGCCAATTTAGATTCCAAAGAAGCAATTTGTTTCAAAAAATGTTCTTTTTCAGCTTTTGAATCATCTATTTTACGAGCCAATTTTCGTTCGAAAACAATATTTTCTTTTTCAAGTTTTTCAAAATATGTTTCGAATTTGTTCGTTTTGTTGAAAAGATCAGTTTTGGCATCCTCAAGATCGTTTGTGCGTTGAGCTAAAAGCGTTTCAAGCTCAAGCACTTTTGTTTGAAACACATGAGTTGCATTGTCTGTTTCAAAATCTGAAGAAGTAGAATCAAACAGAGGATTTGGATAGGAAACTTGCGTGATTTGAGGCATCAGAACTTCAGACTCTTTTGGTTTCATGATTGATTTTTGAGTCTGAACTCGTGAACGTTTGATTGAATCAAACAGGTTTTTGTAAGTCTGTTTCAAATGGTCATTTTCTTTTTGTAATGATGCCACAGCATGTTTCAATTCAATGTTTTTTGTATCAAGTTCATCCAAATCAAACTTGATATTGACATCATCACAATTTTCTTCAAAAATCTTTTCCTTTTCTTTGAGCACTGTTGTCAAAGGGTTTTTAGAAGAAGCAATTCTTTTTGATAATTCTTCTTTGACTTCAGCTACTTCTTTTGAAAGTTCGGTGATTTTCCTTTTGAAACAAAGATTCTCAGATTTCAAAAAATATGTATGATCAGAATCCACATTCTCATGCTCATGGCAAACAGACACCGATTTAAATGACTCAATTTGATTTGTGAAAAAGTCCTTTTGAATATCAAATTTTAAGCATTTTGCATCAAATTCGTCTTCAAGAGAATGGATGTACTTTAAATCTTCTCTCATTTCAGAGACAAGAAATTTTTCAAAGTGTTCAAAACTGAAATTGATATTTTTCACAAGAGGTTCAATCTCATCTTTTAAATACTTACAGACTTCCCTTTTTAGCCAAGCGTCTGATGACATGAGACGATTGTAGTCACTCTCGGTGTATTGTTGTTTTGACCAAATGACCTTTAACGTGTGGTCAATGTGATATTTAAGATTGCAAAACTGTTTCCTTGCTTTATTTTGCCATAACTTAGCATCATAAGTAGCAAGTTGAACTTCTTTGAAAAATCTTTTCACATTTGTTTCTTTTCTTTTTAAAGGTGGTTTTGGTATTTCTGACAATTGTATACAACCATACACAAAGCCTTGGTACGAGAGTGGGCTTTTTCCTTTTTTGGCTTTTAAGCGTTTTTCCTCTACCAATTTTTCATCTTCTTCTGACATGAATAGAGCATCATTCAGCAAAAATTTATGTTCAACCTGATCTGTATTTTCAAAGCCAATTCCTGATTTTCCCTTATGAACTTTCTCAGCTTTAGGAATCATCATTTGAAGAGTTTGAGCACTTTGGTCTGTTTTTCGAAGTTTTTCTTCAAGATTGTTTGCACGTTTTAAAACCTCTTGATTTTCATTCTCAAGTTTTGTATTAACAATCTTGAAATTGTTTGTGTTTTCCTGAAGCATTGAGTACCTCATTTTTAATTCAACATTCTCTTTTAAAAGCTTTTGGATCCTTGTGTTAGCGGGACCCATATTTCTATCCACAAATTTCTGACCTTGAGATTTAAGGTTTGAGATTTCAGTGTCTTTGCTTTTTGTTAATTTTTCAAGCTCTTTGGACAATAAGATGTTTGTTTGCTTAGTTTTGAGATTGTCCTCTTTGCACTTTTCAAGTTCATGTTTGAAATTATGGATTAAAAAAGCAAATATGGCATGATCTTGATCAGGAGAAGATCCATCCTGTGCAGGCTTCCCTCAATTAGGATCCATATCTAGGGTTGTAGGAGTGATATTACTATCAAACCGTTTCACCACATATGTGTCACTGATGGACTCAGGATGCGTAGGATGTGTCTTGTCATGAACAAACATATTCTTGAACAAAGCAACATTATCATGATCGTTTGAATATTGTACCGTAGCCCCTATTGCAATGTCGGATGAAAGTCTGATGTGGTCAGCTTCAGTATCCCAAACAGCTCCATTCCTGTGTGTACCCTCAGCATTCGAATCGTATCTTGGACTGCTGCTATTGACCTGCTGTTCTGACGATGTTTCACTTCCCGTTAACACCGAGCTATCATCAGATGTTGAACCCTCATCGACCTTTTCTTCATCCCTGTTTGTCTCTTTCTCATTCACCACTGGTTCCTTTAAAAGCACTTCTTTTTCAATCTGCTCTTTTTCCCGTTTCTGCTTCTCCATTTCAATTCTTTCCCGTTCTTTCACTTGCTTCTCTTCCCGCACTTCTCTCAGATGAAGTGATCTTTGAGTAAGCTGCGATTCTAGCAAGTCTATTCTCCAACGCAACTGATTTCTAAACGTTTCAGCTTCCAGGTCACTTGTGACGCATCCACTCCAAGTTTCGATATTAGAATCATAGCCTGGATATCTTTCGACCACTCTGAAATCTAAGTCGAAAAACCATTTAAAGAGAGTCTTGAGTCCTTGATAATCTTCAGTGCACTCATATCTTCGTTCAATTCGGTTCTCTATTCGAACTATGTTATCCAATAGTTTCTCTCTAAATGTGCGATAATCCATTTCAGGTTCGAGGAGTCTAGCAAACATTCGATCAAAAGCATATGATTCCACTATTGACATTTCTGCGTTTGTGAGTATCTCACATAGACTTTTGATTGCTTTAAAGTGTATGAGACATCGTTCATTCGAGCGAATAAAGTTTTCCATAATCGGAGACATTTGTCCCTCTTGAGAACTCAATTCCATTTTCTTGTGATGTGCGATAAAGTTGATTCAGGATCGTTGCAACGAAATAGGAGTTGTGGTTGTTGACGGTTAAACTTGGTTGATGTAGTTGTGAAGGTTTGGTTTGGTTGAAGCAAGTTGTTACGGTGGAATTTTGGTCTGGAAACTTAAAACCTCAATAACTTCATTCTGGAGCGATTTCAGGCCTCGAAACTTGGGTTGAATGAATAAATTGATTCAACGTGTCCTTATCCTCGGTCTCATGGTCGTTTTGACAGGTCGTGGACTGAAAACGGAGTTACGGTTCAAAAGTTATAACCGTTTGAAGTTTTGACGTAAAAAGACAACTTTGAAATCGTTTCACAGAAGTACAAGGGCCAAAACTGCCAATTCTGGAAGTTCCCAAAGGCTGCTGGAAAGTACAGGGACTGAAAATGACAATTCTGAAAATTACGTTTTGTCCGATATCGCTCAGCTAGTGTTGTCCGATATCGCAATTGATGACAGATATCGGACAGAACTGAAAGGTTGAACTGCGATAAAACTGGTCGAGGGCCAATTGCGATAATTCTGACCAGATGACCAATTGCGATAGATTCCAGTGTCCAACTGCGATAAGTTCCAGTGTCCAATTGCGATAAGTATCTGAATTCGAATTGCGATAAAGTTCAGGCAGAGCCAATTGCGATAAAACCTTTTCAGTGCCAATTGCAATACTAATTCTGAATTGCGATAACTCGCAGCTTTTTCCCAAATGCGATAAAAGGCGCTGTTTGAGGCCAAATGCGATATTTTTGCTTTTTCAACCACTTTTTGACTTTTTCCTTACAATCCCATGTGATACCTTACAACCTTTCACCCAATTGCATGTATGCCTGACAACTTTCACAACTTGGACAAATAATATACTAAACAAAGAATAAATTTAAGTATAATATTCCAAAAACACATAAATTGATTCTTTCTTGAACTTGTTCGATAAAAAAGGCTAAGAACACCACCAAAAGTGCAGATTTTTTCAACAAACAAATGAAAAATAGCCACTTAATCACAAACCAAGTTGTTTACACCTTAACAAACACAACTTTTTCATATTTTTTTCTTAGATCGAAGATAAAAAAACAAAAACTTACGTTTTTAAGAGATAAAAAAAACGTGGCTTATGGTTTCTTGTAAGCACAAACCGAACACAAAATCTTCCTACCTCGTTGACCGGCTGTTGATACCACTTGTTGGGACTAGAAATCACTCTTTATCACACATATATTTGGGCGTTAAACACAAGAGATAATGATGAGACTGTGATGGATATGTTGGATCATATGAAATGAGATAGATATGGATGTTAAAGTTTCTTCATTAAACACACAACACTCACAGTGAGCCACTTTACAAATGAAGCTTTGTGATGTTTAAATATCACAGCCATTTTCACTTGTTGGCTTTGATGGGCCTTGAGTGGGCTTTGCTCATGGGTTGGGCTTTTACATATAAACTAAGACTAATACAAGCCCATAAAATACAAAGTTCTTATATTAATGAATGACCATCACTTTAACTATAAAATTAAAGCTAACAGTTTCATATTTATTTCGCCACACATAACAGCCCAAAACCTTGCGTATAAACTCATACGCTCAACCATTATTCAATACACAGTTCCATGTTAATATACGGCATAAATAGAAACAAATTGCGAGCCATATTTTCTGTGTTTTACATATAGTTAACGAGACAACAAGCCATGCACGAATGATCCTACACTAGAGTCGATTCAAGAAAACATGATAACGAATTAGGGTTACCTTTGAAACATGATAAAGGGACGAACAGAATTCAAAAAGAAAAATGACGGCAGCCCACGAATCAGCCACAATAACCAGAGGACTATCCCGATCGTACCAAGCTTCACCTCCTTTTCTTTCTTTGTTTCTTGACAGCAAAACGGATGATGGATCGCTTGAGTTTTTAATTTTGTTACTGTGTGAATTATCGTTTGTGTGTTCGTATCAAAGTGGAAGCAGGATATTTACACGTATTAAAAGGAAAAAGTTTGAGGGATTATAATTATGGAAGTAGTTTTGTATCAATGGGAAAATTGAAATATGATATACCGAAATTCCTGTTGATTTATACGTGATATGTGGAGGATTAGAAGGTGTGATTATACTTGCCATATATAATGAGTGTTTACAAAATTAAGTATGAATTGGTCCCATTAAATCTTCATACGTGTGATATGCACATATAGGTTGGGCTTTATTTATTAAGTTAGGTTAATTAAATTCTTAGTTTAATTTTTAATCATATCGTATAGTTTTCGATAGTAGGTTATATTCGGATCGTAAAATAAAAGTCATATCGAATTTTTAGGTCATTATAGGTGAGTTCATCGGAGTGTTTAAACGTTGTTAAAATCTAGAAACGTAGATTTAAATCGCGTAAAACGTAAAAGGTGCAAGGTTTACGTAATAATGGAAAAAGTGAAATGTGACATTTAAAATATGATTGTAAGAAACCAAAATGCATAAAAATATGTATACTGAGTATTGTAAGGTGTCGATTTGAGTTAGATGTATGTTTAACGACGTACGCGAAATAACATATCTAGTTACTCGCAAGTGTAAATTTACTTAAAATAAAATATTAAGTAAAATTAAATAATTAAATAATGACCTCAAAATTGTGAATTGTTACAGTACCTAATCCTTACGGGATTCAGTTCGAGTTAGATGTCGATGATGTGTTGGCGAAGAGATGTGGATATTTATGATGCGTCTGTTCTTTCTCTTTCCTAAGTGTATTCCGGTCCTCGTCGAGAGTTCCAACGAACATTGACAATAGGGATACGACTTTGCTTCAGTCGCTTGACCTCTCGGTCCATGATTTCTACAGGTTCTTCGACAAAATGATGTTTGTCGTCAAGTTGAATCTCCCCTAGGGGAATGTCGAGGGTTTCTTCTGTCTTCAGGTTCGAAACGTGAAATGTGTCGTGTATTCTATTGAGTTATGGTATAAGTTCGAGTCAGTAAGCTACCGAACCATCTTCAGCAAAACTTTTGAAGGGTTCAATGTACCTCGGGTTCATTTTTCCTTGTTTCTCGAAACGTATCACGTACTTTCGTGGTGAGACTTTCGGCATGATTATATTTCCAACCTGAAATTCTAAGGGATTACGTGTCACATTGGCGTAACTCTTCTGACAACTTCATGCGGCTTGCAGCCTGTTGTCTGGGGTGTTGCTCCTAATCCTTGATACGTATTAACGATTAATGTAGATGGGACAACCATGGAGGCATACTAACAGTCGAAAGAAGTAGATATCAATGTCATGGAAGAAATGATATTCATAAAAAAAATGAATAACAATAAACTTGAAAGGGTTAATGAATCATAAAAATAGTAATGTGATTCTGCGTGTGTAATATTTTTGAGCAAAGATTGCTTAAAAGGGACAGATTAGATATCTTTATGAACAAAAGAGTAAACCATTATCGATCAATGCAAATGAAGGAATTGATAAATAACAATAATGGATCAAAATTAGATATCAAGAACCTTCGTACTTATCATGAGCAAAGAGTGCTCGAAAGAAAGTTTATGTATTTGTACGAACAAAGAAATAAACCATTACCAACCGATGCAATTGGAAGGATCAATGAATTAAAACAATATTGAATAGATTTAGATATCAATATTATTCGTACTGGTATGAGCAAGGAGTGCTTGAAAGAAAGATTTGATATTCGTACGAACAAAGAGTGACTCAAATTTACGCAAATAGAAGAATCGTAATTTATCAAAATAGTAAAGAGAAGAGATATAGAATATCAACACGAAGTAATTCAGTTAACCGAGAGAATCAATCGAATCAAACCAATAGCCAAAGGAGGCCAATACTGAAAGACATAATTCTAAATGAGGTTCAATAATAATGAGACAGACAATATTCATTACGAATGTCAAATGAGAATGAATAATGAAAATCCATATCTACGAAGGATAATAAACATCATGATTGTTAAGAGAGATTAAGTGAAATGGACAATAATTGAGAAAGCAATAAGCATTACAATTTGTTAAAGAACAAATGAGATAGATAATAAATGTGAAAGCAAAAGATAAATGAGGAAGACAATAAATGTCACGAAAGAGATCAAACAATAAATGATGAAGTCCATAAATATTACGAATGTTAAATGAGAATAACCGAGAAAATATATAAATGAGAAGGACAATATGCATCTTGAATGCTAAATGAGGAAAAATTAGAACGAATAATAAATGAGAAAGACAACTGACAACACGAATGCTAACTGAGAGTAAACAATTAATGAGAAAGGCAATAAGTGACAAAGACAATAAGCATTGCGAATGCTAATTGAGAATGAATGGGAACCAACAATAAATGAGAAAAGCATTACGTTGTAAGCATGCATGTTAAATGAGAACAAGCATAAAATGAGAAAGATATTGAGTATTACGAAAGTTGATTGAGGATAAATGGAAACAAATAATAAATGGTAAAGTCAATAAATATCACGAATGTTGATTGAGTAAAATCCGTATTTGGCTCCTCGAGCTTTACTCTGCTCCAACGAGATTGTAGGTTGGCCATCACAGCTCATGTAATATCCCTCATGATGTGCCATGTGTGTCACCAACGATAGGATGTTGTGGCGGATGGGCTCTCTGGTGATAAACTCTGGTCGGGTGGGAGGAGTATGTGTAGTAGTGGTTCTCCTCCTTGTCTTCCGAGGGGTTCTTCTTCGAGTGAGTGATTTTCTGGTTTGGGTTCAGACTCCATAGCCTCGTCCTCGAATGAATTCGTCTCACTGTCAGTATCCATAAGTAGGTCGGTGACGTGGATGTCGGAAGGGTGACCGAAATATTCTCCAATTTGTCCTTGGGATCGAAAGATAGCATTAAGTTAGGGTAAACATTTCTGTCAAGTGTTAGCATTACCTTCCTGGCGGCCTAATTCTTGAAAACAAAAAGGCGTGAAAAAGAATAAGATATTATAAAGTCGTGTTCCGAAAGTAGGTATTCCAAGGCGACACATTAAAGTTAAGTTCTAATCAACCAACGTGTCTTTAGGCGATGGTTTACGAGGTGATGCAGATGTTCCATGAGTATGGGATGAATGTTCAAACTCGTCTCTGGAGAAAGATAGTAAGACAATCGAGGGAATTCTATAGACGATAACGGGTTTGTGTAAAACGATGTTATGAAAGATTATGAAAAGTTTTAACGAATCATGAAATTACTCGCAATGTTTTGAAATTAATTGAGACCATTGTTTTACTCACAATGTATCGAAAATAAATGAGATCATTGTGTCATCGACAATGTCTTAGGCAAGTTATAAAGATCATTAAAATGTAAGTGTACATATGTGATCAGGGAAGGGTTTGACCTGAAATTCTAGGAACGAGTATAAGAGATAAAAATCTATCAAACGTTTATATAAATAATCTTTAATATAAATAAATAGTGATCAAAAGTCAATCAAGTGTATATATAAATATTCTTTATATATAGATAGAATAATGGTGCATAAAATTGTGCATAAGTGTTTGGAAAGTGTAAGCGCACGGAGAGTGTAAGGCAATGCAAAGTGGAGTGGTTAAATATAAAAGCGGTTATAGTCAAGGTCTAAAAATGCGACCTGGTTCTCTATAACCATGGCTCTGGTACCAATCTGTAACCCCCCAAAATATCGCAATGGAATGTAATATCATTGGGGTGCTACTTATTAGTACAACAGTTATAATAATAGAAAACGACTCTAAATGAGACGTTTTAAAATATTATCATTCGATCAAAATAAAATATCAGAGTTTACAAGAGGTCCCAAGTAGTTTTAGGGTACATAACACTTTAAACATAAAAGTTTTTAAAAGTTTATCGAATGATATCAAAATGAAAGCCTTCAAAATATTCTCCGTGGGACTTCATGCTTGCCAAAAACCTTAAGGACCTGAGATAAAATTTGCTAAAAAGTCAACACAAAGGTTGAGTGAAATTTATAGGTTTATAAATAAATAATGGACCACAAGATTTCAGAGTTAAAATAATAATTGAAACGAATACAATTATGTGTAAATAGTAAATATTGCACTAAGCTCATGAACTCAAACGTTAACTAATATCATAGAATGATATTAATAATGCCCTAAAAGGTAATTTGTCATATTACCTAATTTTTCAATATTATGTGTCCGTTTGACCTACAGTTATCAAGTGAGCGCTACTCACTCGGACAGGCTCGTCAAGCCCAATATGCAAATTCATAATATTAGCGTTTACTCAATTTGTAATTAATGGTTCATGATGTTAGGGACTTATTTCTGGCAACAAAGGTACCTAGGCAATAATACTTTCTGGTAAGCATAAAGTTTAAAGCACTTATGTCCAAATTATAAAATAGCATGTATTTCCCCCAATGGGTTTATAAACAGTTTAAAGAGTGTAAGTGGGCTATGAACTCACCGAAAGCCAAGTGAACAATCAAAGTGAATGTAGTGATGAATAAACCGCAGGTGTTCTACATGCAACCAAGACATATACGCGTGTCTCAGATTCTAAAATAATAAGGTAAACATGTCTATATGCCTTATAGATTATTATTTCAATTATGCTTGGTACATAATATATAAATAAGTGTCAAGACGAGTCGTAAGGGTTCGATTAAGTCCAAGGGTTCAAATTTAGTCAAAAGGGTTCAAATTACTTCAAAAGTTCGAATTAAGTCAAAGAGTTCAAAATATATTAAATGGTTCAAAAATCAAATTTAAAGGTTCCAAATATGTGTCATGAGTTCAAATTAGTCGTTCTTAAGTTTCTTTAGTCTATGAAATGATTTACGGGTCTATTTCCGATAGTGGGTCCTACAACTTCGGTTTTTATGTAGAAAGGGTCAAGTAGTGTTACTTGACATGTTTCTAAAAGTCCAAGGGTATAACAACCCGAAATTTTCCACGTCAACATTTAAATCTAAAGTCTAAGTCATTACTTTGAAATTTACAAGAATACAATTTACGTATAACTTTTTACTTGAATCAACGTAAAATTTAGAATACTTTTCAAGAGCACTAGAACTTTAGGCTATATTTAGTCCACAACATCCCAATACCTTGCTCCTACTCCGGTTCGAAGTTTTAATCCCTAAAACAATTCCCTTTTTATTTACTTATGTTTATTAAATTAACAAACGCTTTTCGTTATTTAAACGAACAATGCACCTGACACTCCTAACAATTATTTTTAATACACTCCCACACTTACTAAATTATTAACAAATATCCAAAAATATTTCCTTACGCCTAAGGTAATTTCTTTATTCATAACGTTTAATTACGTGTAACTTACATTAATTACCAAACTGATAACCAATACATATTTTTAATACCCAATACATTCAATATACACATATTACATAAAAATTAAATCTTCTACTCCTATTTTTACATATATGCCGCCCCCTCCCCCCCTATTCCATATTAATTGCTAGACAAATTTTCTTAGTTGCATAATTATTAGACAAGCAACCCACAAAACATGGAGGGTATAAACCATTTGGAGGCTTGACTAGTCTATGCCTCCCCACCCCCTCCTAGCCTATTCGGCCAACACACAACACCAAGCCACCCTAATGATTTTCTTTCCTTGACTAACTATTACATCTTGGGCCTTAACATGCTATATATAGAAGACTTAGTACCAAATCACACACATTAGCACAAGAGAAAAAAAAATATATCACCACTCACTCACTCACATACCAATCGGCCATAAGGAGAAAGGAAGCAAGGAAGATTAGTTTTTCCAAGTTCAAGGGTTCACTTGTGTTTATTTGGGTACCATAATCAAGTGTTAAGGGTTTCATTTGTTCTTGATTCTCACTAATCACCTTAAGTAAGTATCCAAGCTAATTTTTATACCTTTACATTACTTAGAGATGAGCTAGTTTATTGCATGGTTGCATATGAATTAGTATCTCTTCTACATGTTTGTGAAATTTTCTTAAAACATATCTAAATGACAACAAGTTACAATGTCATAAGCTTACATTTCTATGAGTACTTAAGTCTCCTAACACTTTTGATAATAATGTGGTAGAGTTAGAGTAGTTTGAGGTGATTGGAAATGATTTGGAATAGCTTGAAAACTAGAAAAATGCACTTTGCAACACCCTTAAATGAAGCTGTCCCATTTTGCTAAATCTGGAATAATTAGTAGGATGGGTAATTTTAGGCTAGAGATTCAGAAAATATACTCAAAAACGAAAACATGGCCGCTTGAATGAGTTAAAACGGACTTATAACGAAGAAGATACGTTAGTTTTAAGTTGGATGACGAAAATGATTTTTTGTAACAAATAGTTGCTGTTGGGAATTTTCAAGAGGTAAAATCTGATGTTAAAAGTTAACTAGACTAGCCGAGGCACTAAAAACATGTTAGTATACTTAAACACGAACCCGGGGATATGTAAAACTTAAGAATTGGAGCTAAGACGAGGGAGTTATGGCCTAATGAAGTTGCGACGAAATATAAATATTTGACAGCTTTTATTGCTAATAGAAAGCTGTTAGAAATTTTTAATATGGATTTTGGACACTTTAGAGTCGGTTTTAGCTAAAATAACATAAACAAAAATGGTAGAACATTATGTATACATGTTAGGCGCGTCAGAGGTTTTCAAAAATACTTATTAACAAGACGACCGTAGTTTAATTACGTGATAAACTAGTTACGTTCTATAAAAGGGTTACTTTGCTTAATAAATAGACACAATGACGCAACTATATTTTTGACGTTAAATGTTACAGCAAACATGTACAAGCGATATAATAGCATATGAACTTGCATGCACGACCTTTTTTTCAAACCTAATACATATGAATTATTTAGGTTGCGGTTAGAGCCCATACCTTGATTTTCGTGCACATTTATTCGGTGTTGTATTGCTTTACTGAGGTGAGTTTCATAGCCCCACTTTTACTTGTTTTACTATTCGATTTGAAATACTTGGGGTGGGAATACATTGCTTGTTTTTACATATGGACACAAGTGCATTAAACATTTATTGACTGCCTAAGTTGTTGTCGTTTGCCATAAATTCCCCACAATCATGAATCGTTAATTACTTTGTAAGCGCGAATGTTGTGAATAGATCTATTGGGGGAAAACTCCCCTGCCCGGGTTAGTCGCTCCAACTTGTCAAACGGACGCATTTCATTTGATGTCGTACAGGTGTTTGGCAAAGCACTTGTTTGGGGTGATGACATGAACTAACTGTTAAAGTTTCGATGTCATGAGCTTAGTGCAACAGTAATACTTTTCATGAACATATTTGGAATACATTGTCTTTGAAATCTTGTGGTCCATACATAACTTGTTGTTTACTTAAACCTATGAACTCACCAGCTTTATGCTGACCCTTTTAGCATGTATTCTCAGGTGTTGATCTTTACTACAGCACAATCTATTGTTGAAGGCGCTTGGCATTATCACGGTCATAGACTACTCTGATGTAATCGGGACCACTTGTTTACTTATATGGGCCTTATTTCCGCATCAAATTAAATGTTGTAAACTTATTTATTATGATAATGTAACTATTTTTCTAAATGTATAAGGTAAATCCGTTCTCTTTACTTTATGTTGTGATCCAATTTAGTAGCACCCCAGCGACATCATCTTCCGCTGCGACCCATTTTTGCGTGTGTTACAAAGGGTCCATTTTTATAAGTTAATAAATTTTTACACATTTTAAATCCAAAGCTATTAGAAATTTTATAAACATGTCAATCTTCAAAAATTCATTACTCGCAAACCGTAAGTCAAAAAATTATGATCTTTATATCCCCGGAAAGGTATTTGAGTGTGCTAAATAGATTTGTGGGTCCCACTGAGTCAAAAATTACCTAAAAGTAGTGAAATTACTGATGCGTGCGATGTGTCGTTGCGGTTTAGCAGTATTAATGCCTACTCAAGTTTTAAATTTATATTTAGCCGACTTATCAATAACACACACACTTAACGAGCAGTGTACCCGGTCAGTATGAATATAATGGTAAGTAGAGTGTCGATCACTAAGAGTGGAACGTATTATCTAGTTATTCTAATCAGTATTTTAATATCTTAAGTTAGCTGTACAACCTAATCTAACGCAAGGGGGTTCAGCCTGAGAGACTGGCACGGTTTGGTTATGATTAAATAGTAAATTAAACTAATGAGCACGAATCAGCGATTAGCACACACGTACACAGATAGATACTTGAGACAATAAGAAGACCTGTCCTGATAAATAAGTAGCTTGTCACTTGTTTTATTGCTAGTTTTATATGAAGTGTATATAATTAACCCTTTCTCGTTGGCTCTAATCTTATCGGCGAGTAAACCCTTAATGATCACTTATGTCTATCCCACTATCCTAGAAACGATAGAATAAATAGGCGAGGAAGGGGCATGACGACCCAAGCAATGCTCAGCTAGACACAGAGGTTATCAATGCACTAATAAAAGTCACCAAAGACATCAACATATAAACTTTAATTAATGGGAAAGCAATTTTAAGGGGTGCGCATGATTTTCCGTAGTCACATGACGTCGGCCCATCAATCCTGATAAATTAAAGTGTACTAATACAATAAAACAAAACTGCTTAATGAATTGAATACATGCAGGACCTTCTTACAGCTCTTGTATCTTCGTTCAGGGTGTATCTTGTGCTGCTAATACGTCTGAATTCGGCTTTAGGGTTTCTGTCTCTCTCTTCTGAGTTAAGCTAAGTGTCCCGAAATTCGTCTGGCCTTGGGGTATTTATAGTTTCTGTCTGAGGGTTAGATGCGGCGCATAGGATAAGTAGATGCGGCGCATTGACTTAACTTCGCGTGGGGTCCAAGATTAATATATTCAGGAATATTCGTTCACCGCCTTAAGATGCGGCGTAACTCCATTTCTCTATGCGGCGCATGTCCTTTGCTGTCTCGGATCGTAATTTGTGAAATCTTGATAGTGATACGCCGTATGTAAGAAGTATGTTGCGGCGTATCTGGAGCAGAATGATCTCAATCTTGTACATTTCAGTAGACTCTTAACATCTTGCTTGTTTTGCTCCATAATTAGTCCAAAATCGCCAAGTTTCACATAGTACTTGTTTTTACCTGAGAATTACAAAAGTAAACATTAACGTATCAATTCTCATATATAATATAATAAAACAAGTCAAATAAATAGGATAAATGACGGTAATAAAATGTACTTATTTGAGTTCATCAATTACCCATTTACCCTTAACTACCCAGTTCTGATTTTAACAGCATCATAACAGTCCCGTGAAAAATACTTTATCTAGAGTTCTACAAGCCCGTTTAACCCCATTTTTGCGGCCACGTTTAAGTTAAGATGTTAGATACCACTTTTGTTTATACCTCAGTAGGTGGTGTTATAGAAAATGTTTGAGAAAAAGGCCATAGAAACTTAGTGTGCGGTTTCCGAAAATGTTTACCGTTTATTTTATATTTTAATCATCGTGTGTCGTCACGAGATGCGCAACCCGGAAAAACAACCACAAGACATACATCTTTAACCACATATTTTTAATTTAGGTCCAATGTCCATTGATAAATTCAGTTTATTCCGTTTTAACCCTGGTCAGAAAATAGTTTTGCATGTCTAGTCCTTATTAGGTTTTCTAGTGATTTAAAGTATGTACCTAGTATAATCAAGTCCAATAAACCTATGAAGCATATAATCAAGTCCAATAAAATAACATGTAATATCAGTAGTAAATGAAAAGTTTGAGTGATTTGTTTCCTTACAATCGATGATGAACAAGAAAGATTTACAACCAAGGACACTAAACCTAGATTACCCAACAATACTTGCACCTTTTCTTTTACCCAAATCAACCCAATCTTTTGACCACCAAAATACTTTTAAAATCCTTGAAATCACAACCTCTTGACACCTTGAAAACTTTTAAGTAAACTCTTGAATACAAAGTCTTTGAAGAGGAAAAAGAATCAACAACAAACTAGTATCAAAGGACCTTCAATCTTGCATAAATCTTGGACTAGAAAAATCGAAACACCAAGGGGTGTTTGTGCTTGAAACCCACGACCAAAAACAGCAGGAGGAGAGCTCAAAGTGGTTTTTGCATGTAGAAATGATAGGAATGGTATTTAGTACATGGTTTTAAGAGTTAGTGGATGTTAGGTGTATGTTCAAATAGACAAGTGTACATGGAAGGGAGACAAGTGTTAGTTTATAATATTAGGTGTTAAAATAAGTGGTGAATGTGTGTTTGGTCGTTCATAAAGGGGGAGGGGTGTTCATATCATTTTTTTATTGTATGAGTGAAAGTTAGTGCTAGAATAAATGTGTAGTTATTTAGCTAATGTAAGTATAAAATGTGTTATGTAGAGTTGAGATTATAGAAAAGTAGAATGTGAAGTAAGTTAAATGTAGATGTATAAATTTACTTGATTTAGGATTATAGTAGTTTGGTCGTGTATAATTGTTGCAAGAGTTCGATCTCGGTAATTGAAAACGTGAGGTTTTTAAAGACGCGAAAGCGTAAAACCGGGTAACGTAAAAATATTAAACTTATAAAAATGTTAAAACTTATTAATATAATTTAAATTAATAGTTTAGATGAGTGGTAAGTTCATCGGAGGGTTTAAAATCTAGAAACGTAGATTTAAATCGCGTAAAACGTAAAAGGTGCAAGGTTTACGTAAAAATGGAAAAAGTAAAATGTGATTTTTAAAATATGATTGTAAGAAACCAAAATGCTTAAAAATATGTATAATGAGTATTGTAAGGTGTCGATTTGAGTTAGATGTACGTTTAACGACGTACCGAATTAACCTATCGAGTTACTCGAGTGTAATTTATAAATAATTAAGTAAAATTAAATAAATAATGACATCAAAATTGTGAATTGTTACAGTATTGGAGTTTATTTAGGAAACAAACTCCTCCCCTAATGGGATTTGGCCGATCGACCTGCAACAACCCTTAGGGGTTTGTTGTTTTGTCTTTTGTCGATTTATTTCCATCTAATATTTATCCCGGATAAATATTAAGCTTCGGGTAATTACCATTTAACTATTTAATGAAAATAATGTCGTATTTTCATTTCCTCATTTACTCCGATTTATTTCGTACCTCGTTTCTTATTTTCGCTTGCATGTTATGTTTAGTGTGCACCAGTGTGACCCTTTGGCATTTCTATGAAGGCAAGTGTGAAAGCTTGTCATGTGGTTTGCACATAAACCCTTCAGCAACCGTTTGCAGTCAACATAAAAAAATGGTCGGTTTTAACAAGTTTGCAGTCCAAGAACAAATAAACCCATTTCGAATCCAAACATACTTTTTTCGAGACCCATAATAACACCCGCGTCCTTTCAAATATTATTCGAAGAATCAAATGGGTTGTTCTTGTGGTTTTGGTTACTTGGACATAAGATTAAAAAAAAAGGTTGTGGGTATCTTAATGTACCTGGTTTGAAACATCACAATCAAACCCTATTATCATATTTGTGGGTATCTCTAGATTCGAAAACCATAACACGAAACCACAACAAGTATTTGAAAATCATTTCTCTTTCGCGATTACAAATCGAGAATTAAAAGGTGGCTACAACTTGGCGTGTTAAAAGACATGATTGGTGGCTGGTTCACGTGTTTTCGGATCTCAAAGACAAAAGAACCAATATGGTTTTTGTTATTTGTCTGGAGATTTCTAAGTGAAAAGAAATAAAATCATAAGTTTTTGTTGATTGGTTCTTGAAAAAAAATAAATAAAAAAATTGATGGTGTATGATATATGGTTTTCCATGGATGAGCTTAATGGGTACATAGAGAAGGAGACATGGGTATTTTAGTCTTTTAATAATTGCTAAAAGTGTGTTTTGTTGTAAAATATATTATGTGAAAATTTTTTTGATGATGTGGAAAATCACCGGTCATCATTCTAATAATGACTGGTTTTAACAAGTTTGGAAGGTGGTAATAATATTTTACAAAGTACGTTACCTAAATGTGAAAATTTGTGAAAGTACGTTGTTAATAAATGGATTTAACCCTATATAAAAACCGAATGAATTCTCATGTTTAGGTTATTCATAGAGTATGAGTTTCAATTCAAATGTACACAGCCAGGCCCGAACCGACCGTGGCTATGAGCAGTCAAGTCGACGACCCAGATCATCACACAAACAAAGGGCATTTTTTTTTCTTTCAGAATTGTATACATGAGAGAAATTATAAATAGGACGAATTTCAAGCTCAATGAGAAAGAACAGAAGCAAGTTTAGTTTAGCCATTTGGTGAAGACGAAAAAACCAAGAGAGAAAAAGAAAACAAATGAATTTTGCTTTTGTCGTGTAGTTTTGTGACTCTCGCGTCATACGGCTCCGTCCCAGAATCAGGACCCCCTTTCCTTTGACCAGCGGGTCCTCAAACCAACTTGTCCTTCCTTTCTATTTATCGGTAAGCGGTTTTTTTTCATTCATTGATTGATTTGATTCAAGGTAGCTTTAGCTTGCTTCCAAGTCCAAGCGCTAGCGGTACAAGCTAGTCGTCAGAAGCTTAGCTCCTGGGGTTTCGGGTTATTTTACTCTCTTTCAAACAATAGACTTTTCCACCATTTTTGCTTGTGCTAGTGTCCCTAGAAATTCTTGGATTTCTTGCAATATGAGATTGAATGCCATAACTCTTATTTGTATTTTACTTCTTATTGGTGCGATGATGCGCTTGTTCAATCAGTGTCTTCTTGTCTATCTTGACTTGCAGCTTGGAAGACGCCGATGACATTTTGTACGAGCTACCTAGTAGATAGTTTCACTGATAAATTACGATATTTCGAGCAAGCACAACAAGTGTGATCTCAACCCACACTCATGTGGGTGACGTAAATGGGTGGTTTATAATTTTTTTTAACCACAATTACATATTACTTTTTTTTTTCTTTAAAACTTTCATTTTCGTAGTTTTTCTACTGAAAACATAATTTACATATAAAGTACTATTTTATTCTTTAAAAGGTTTTCGGCCAATCGAGTAAGTTAGTCTTTTAATTTAGGGATTAAGTCGTAGAATAACAATGTACTTTTCAAAGTATACCGTTTTGGTACGTGTATTTTTTTTTAAGTTGTAGAATAGCAATTTACTTTCATAAGTGTTCCAATTTGGTACGTGACGATGACATGTCATATCCGAAAGCCTGACACGTGGCACCATTTATAGCATGACACGACATCGTCACGTATCAAATTGGAACATTTATGAAAGTACATTGCTATTCTACAACTTTAAAAAAGTACACGTACCAAAACGGTACACTTTGAAAGTACATCGGAGAGGTCTTAGGTTCGAGTCTCACCATGGACCTTCAGGGACGGAAATAAATAGAAGCAGGAGTGGGGTTTATCCCCTAAGGAGAAGGTTCGAGGCTTGCATACTGCCCAATTGGATGTCACTGTGGGCTCGAATCACTAACTACTAACTTGCCGTTCAAAAAGAAAATCCCTTTAATTTATAGTCTCTTAATCTTAGAATATTGCTTATTTCGAAAATACACAGAGTATTGTTTAAATTCTACATTAAGTCATTTTTAAATAAGAGATGACTTAATGTAGACAGACACCTTCAGGTTTATCACTTTGTATTTTCAGTCATATTTCTCTATTAAGTTATAAACAAACAACTTTTATATGAATTTTTGGATTTAGTTTTTGTCATATTAAGCCAATTAAGTTAATATCAAACAACACCTTAAAAACTCTAATTAACTGTGCTTCTTTGGCAATCAAATATCATTTTCACTCTTTAAAATCTTTTTTAATTGATTGAATTATAAAGTGAATACTTGTTATGAGGCTACTCATAATAGAAATACGAAAAAAAAATTTAAGCGGAGGGAGTAATCGAGATAACATTATGACAATATATCTAATTTGAAACTTATTTGTTTCATCTGTGTCAAACTATTTTTTTTCTTATTGACACGAGCTTTTAATTTATCGATTGTGTGCATTTGAATGTATAATCGACTCAAAATGTATGAAAAATGCATAGAATTGTATTCAAGATTGATATTATAAGATGATGACTAAATGTTTTTATGTACGAAAAAGAAGAAAAAAGAATAAGTGTCAAGTTTGATATATTTTTAGGTGTTATCGCATTATCCTTACTTAATTCAATGAAAATGCTTATCTTATTCAATTTCATAAGACTTTTTCTATAATTTTGAACTTATGTAAAATCCAAACCCCTTTTGTTGTTCGTTTACATCGTTGGGGCATTTTCTTACCATTTCGCCTGGGGGATCAAAAATCTCAAGACCGATCCTATATATAGCTTAACTGATATATCATCATGACTTACTTTTCCACCTATTTGCTTGACCATATGAAAATACGTAACAAATTAGGTTTGAACTTTACACCTTTTGTGAGTAGGGAGTAAAAAAAGTCGACCCGACCCGACCCGACCCCGTCCCCAACCCGACCCGAACTCGAACCCGATTAAGCCTATTCGGGTCGGGTTACTCGGTTCAATTTTTTAATTCGGGTTATTTGGGTCAACCCAAATAACCCGAATACTAAATATGGCCGGGTATCCGATTGAAAATGTTTGGCTAACTCGGGTTTGGTCGATCTGATTGACCCGAATAAGGGTTTTTCATATTTTTTTATGAATTATATATGTACACTTATTGAATTAGGCAACTTTTTCAATAATTTTATTTATATTCGGGTTGACACGAACCTGAATAAACCCGAACCGATTGGACTCGGCCCGATAGACCCGAGCTCGATTAACCCAAGTTTTTAATAAAGTCAGGTTCGGGTATTTTTCTTAGACTGACCGTGATCCGACTAACACGCCTATTTGTCATCATGCTAGATCATTATTTTGTGATAGTTAAATGTGGGTCCATAGTCGGTAGATAGTTATCCTATTGTCCTCCGGGCCATGCAAGTTGGGCCTAATTGATTCGGATAATGCATGGCCGCCACCTAATCAACAGTTAAGTACTGTGTTGACCCTCCACTACTTTTATATCTCGATTCTATATGTTTTAACCTTTCGAACATTCGTAAGATGCCCACCAGCTTAAATAATTGGTAGTTTGTCTTTTGAAACGCTTAAGAATATGTGTGTTCGGGTCACATAATCCACTTTGAGTCATTTGAGATCAGTGGCGGAACTTGAACATTTTTTTTGAGGGGGCCGAATTTATTTTGAGGGGACCGAATTGGAGATTTGTTTGTAACCTCAACTAAATTACCCATAAAACTTATAATATTTACACCAGGTGCCGCAAATTGTGGGGGGCCGGGACCCTCCCTTGCCCCTACATAGTTCCGCCCCTGTTTGGGATCGGTTTAAGTGGTTCCAGTTTTGGTATTCGGGTTCAAGCATTCGAGTGACACTAGTTTGACTTCTATCTTTATGGTTCGATCGGTTTTGGACCACAGACCTAAAAATTATGCTCGACCTGAAAAACTAGAATAAGTTGACGTCTTTTTTTCAATAGCCTGCTTAGCGCACATTCGAAAAACATCCACATCGAATTTGCTTAATTTTCATTTCACATGCATAAACGTATCATTAATTTCTCTTCATACTCTTAAAGTGTTCCTAGAAAAATAAGCTAAGCAAAAAGGACAAATCTCTATACACCAAAGTTTACGTATGTAACATCTATCAAGACGTAATTCATATATATTTGCGAGTATGTATCACCCGCTTTCGAGCTTATCCGATTCTGAATTATAAACAAAAGAAAAGATCTGGTCTACCAAAAAATATAAAATCAATGGATTGTGTAAATGATTCTTCGTGTGATCGACATCTTCAACAGGGGTCTAATAATTGCAGAATGCTGTTGAGATATTATTTGGACAAAGAATATAGTCTTGTGGTCTTAAACATACCATTTGTCAATTCAAATAACAATTTTAAGGTTGATGTTACCAAAATAATGTCGAAACATGTATAAATGTAAAGTAAAATATACTAACTTGATGTTGACTTTTTTTTTTTTTTTTTTTCTTTTTTTTGAAATAGATGTTGACTCTTCGAATGGGGCAAGTTATTTGGACCCTCCCATAGGGAGGGTTTCCAATCATTGCACGCATCGTCGGTTTGTACGGTGTGCATCGCGGATTGTACGGTTTGACCAAACCCCCCCTGATGTGACAATATAAGGAGGGTTTGTATAACACAACCCCTTCGAATATGCCAGTTTCAAGGACCATTAATTTTAGTGTGTAGGGGCATTAACAAGTGGATTTAGAAAATCTATGGTTAAATTTCATTTCAACGCTCAAGTTACTACCATGCATGATACACCCTCCATACATTTGGTCTTGTAAAAAGTTAAACCATTTTTTTTTTGGAACAGATTATGTTTGATTTAATAATTTGCAATTCTTGCAACTTACAGTTCGTCTGGATAAGTCACTTATGATTACGAAACTTTATACTGAGTTAATTTTTCCAGATGCATGAATCGAATGAGATATCTATATCGTATTAGAGAGGTGGGCGCAATATATACAGGGACGGACCTACATGGATGCCGGATGTGGCACGGCCCACACTCAATTTTATGTCACGCAGTGTATATTTTTTTTTCAAAATGTGTCGTTTTTTTTGTATGTGCAACCTCCGATATTTGTGCTATGTTCTTTATAGTGCAACTTTAACTTGGTTAAAAAAAATTACGGTGCATATTTTAGTAATTAAGATAGAAAAATTTTGTGCAACACCCTCTTGAAAATCCTAGGTCCGTCCCTGAATATATAGGGGGTGTTATCCACCGCCACCTCAACACATATCATATAACACTACTATAACATAAACACCATCTCCAATAAAAAGCCTATAACACATTACCAAAATACCACATTCATTCACATAAAATAAAAAGAAAAAGAAAAAAAAAAATGGATAACGAGATGTGACGAGGATCATTATGACGGATAACATGGCATGGGGTGCAGTTTGGCATGTCATAGGTGCAAAAATTGCTCTATAACATGTCATATGCCAAATGGGCCGTGGTCTCTTAGGTAGGAGGGTGTAGAGTGTGAGAAACCCTTTTTTTTTAGCGGAAAACACAAAAAATATGGCACCTTTCTTTATGAGAAAAAAGGACAAAAAAAAAAAAAAAAAAAAAAAAATCTTCCCTTGCTTAACTATAGTCCCGAAAGTAAAAAAGTGAGATAAATAAGTTTAGAGGAGAGAGAAACAATATTTTATTGTGTTATGAGCGATCATTTGTGTTTTGAGGTTGTTTTTAAATGATTAAAAATAGAAAGAAAAAAAAAATAACGGAAGAGAGATAAGATACTGCAATGATTAAGGAAAAGTTGAGATAAAATGTTTATTAGATAAAAATGCTGATGGAGAGCTTATGTGGCAAGAGAAAGCCCTTAATCACATCTCCACTTTTTAGTGACTTTTATCATTATCCACAAATATGTAGTCTTTTCCAAATATAAAAAAGTCATAATCTAAAGGAAAGAAGATAACTCATGATAACATATCAAATCAAGTTTAGGAAAAAAGCTTTGAAGGGATGTATAGAAGTTTATCTTCATAAGTGGCTATTTGGCAAACCATATCTTAGGAAAGTGGACATGCCCTTATGGGATATTGAAGTGGCACACAAACATAGTCACAAATGGGTGATGTTTGTGTAATCTTCAAGTTTAAGGACCTTCTTATTCATATGAAAGGGTCCATAGGAAATTTAAAATAATGCCCCACAATTATTTTGATTCTAGCATCAAAAGTTTTTGAGAACTAAAGCTACATGTTCCCCATACTTCATATAAAGATTGGTGATAGCCAGTTTCCATAATTCTTTTTGAAACTTATGAGTTTTTATTTGATGAATGACACGTACATCTAATGTAGTCGTGTAGATATTACTAGTTATAATGCCCGCGCACGCGTCGGGTTTTTTCTAATTTTTTTAATAATGTATTTTTATTTATTAAATAACAAATAATTTAATTTTGTTTTGTTTTATTTATTTGTTTTAATTTTGTATTATATGAAGAAGAGAGTTCGACTATGTGTAATTATATTTTGTGTTTGTTGCACGCATAGGGTTTTGATATGAACCTAACTTTGTTTAGATATTATATAGTGTAGGGTATTTTAGTCATTTCAGTTTAGCCAGGGACGAAATTTGCAACCGATGGTTTCTCACAAGGACGTTGGCTGCACTTTTGAAACGATAGGGACTGTGTATGCAATTTGACCAAACCACAAGGATGATTTATGCAATTTACTCTGAGACTTATGTTTGTTGCAACTGCTTTTATATTGAAAGTTATAATCCCCGTACACGCACGTTTTTTTTTTTCCTAATAATGTAATTTTATCGATTAAGAAACAAATAGTTTTTTTTATAATAATATTTTCGATTCCATAAAACAAACAAAATCACATATATAGCCATCAATATGCGTTATTTTCATAAGAAAATACGATTAATAATATTTTAACTAAATTTGATTTGCAGATATTATTGTTACATGGCAAAAGGGTTTCATAAGATAAGTTTTAATTATGTTCATGTCATATTGCGACAGCTAATAAGTTTCGGTTTATATTTTTGTTTCTAAAATGTTTTTCAAATTCTTATTGCCATGATCCTCCTTTACTTATATACTTACATAAGTTTAGTAGTAAATATATGCTTACTCATTTACATCATTTTCCTTATTATTATTAAACATTTTTTTTTTAATCAAAAAACATCTTATTACTAAAACTTTATTTCGTAGGTAAAAACCATTGCATGCATAGGCACAGATATCTCGTTGATAAACATACACAATACTTATATTTTCTTTACATCCTAAAAATGGAACCCATTTTTGAAGATCAAATTATTAAGATAGATCCTAAAAAAAAGGCACCAATGCACATTCCTCCAAATGCAGTCGCTGTCATGATATAACGATTGAGCTACTTTTGAATTTTGAGTCTCGATGTCCATACATCAACATTTGTTGCTCGGGATATAACGGTTGAGTTCTTTTTGAAGATTTAGCCTCGATGTCCAACACCATTTTTTGCTCCTGTAAGGGTTCCAAATATTTCAAAAAAAACTCAGAAAATTGAAATCACGTCCATATGTTTAACCAATACATGAGACTGTATAAGTTGTTCCAAATAATATCTTATTGAAGTTAAAGTCCAAGTTGTTGTTTTACATGGTCCATATAAGCAATCATGTTCTCATGATACGGGTGTTCTTTAACTGATTTGCTTGATAGAGAGAAGCCATCATCGCATTCAATAATACACAACCTCTTACACAACGCTTCGAAAAGTACAATGCCGAAAGAATAGAAGTAAGATTTTTTGGTCAAAACTCCTGTAGTAAAGTATTCTGGTTCACAATACCCGTGTGTCCCACAACCATTTGAAACAATGAGACTCATACCTAAAACCGTTAAGTTTAACTTGGACAATCCAAGATCAGAAATCTTAGCAACCCAGTTCTCATCGATCAAAATATTTGAACTTTTTTTATCCCTATTGATTACTGTCCGATGCCATCCAACATGGTTATGGAGATGATCCAAACCACGAGCTGCATCAGTACAAATTTTGAGTCTTTCTAACCACGAAAGAGTATAGTCAGTTTTACTGATACGCCTTATATACTTATCCAAACTTCCACGCTCTGCGACTGCGTATTCATAGACTATAGTCTTCTCCTTTCCTTCGTCGCAATAACCGACAAGAGATATTAGATTTGGATGCTTTTGACCAGAGAGCAATTGAATCTCTATCAAAAACTACTTTAAACCTTGTCTGAACTGCTCATTTAACCTCTTCACAACAACCTTGGTACTTTTTCCATCGATGGAAAGTACTCCTTTGTACACCCAACCATATCCACCACTTCCGATACACGTTTTCAAATTTTCAGTTGCTACTTTTATCATCATCATCATCAATAGATTCAGAACCAATGCAGTAACGGTGCACCTTCTGCTCTAACTTTTTATCTAACTCAAGGTTAGTAGGCGCAAATCAGCCAGTGTACAGATCCACGAAAAACATCAAAACTCATAACAAACACCAAACAATCAACAAAACATTAAAAGTTATACCAACCACTAAACCTTAAATAAAATTTAGCATATAAAATCATGTAAACCCTATTTTATAACAATTCAGATGAAAATTTTATTAGTTAACCAGTTGGAGCCTCAATTTTGACTTTCTACTACTAAGACACTTAGTCACAAATAATGTTGGCTTAGGGTTCATACTCAATTGTGTGATAGAAGAACTCAAAATTGGTCAATGAGAAGATTAAATTTAAGATATACATATCTTATTCTTGAAGGACTGAATTAAAGTTAGGTATACACTTTCATTCTTTTAATTGATTTGTCTTTTTCCACCTTTAAACAATCCGATTCGATTTGATCAGTATGATTTAGGAATTTTTGGGTCAGAAGGGTGGTTTTGTTTGTTCCAATTTTCGCTTTAACCCCTAAGTTATTTGTGAATTAACTCCGCTTTTTTTTTTTTTTTTTTTAAGTTTTATTTATTATACTTTTGACACACATATTTTTATACACAATTTTTCTGAAAACACTTATAAAAACGAATTTTTATAAATTTTAGTTTAATAAGGAAATATTTAGGGTTTGTAAATTAAACATCTTTAAATAAAATAAATAAATTATTACCATTTGATTTTTTTGAAATGAAAAAGTCTCCGCTAGAGGTTTTGTTTTATTATATAAAAGATTTATCTTCTTCTTAAAGTCGTGACATCTTAAATTAGTATGACCTAAAATTTTACTCTTGAAGATCCAGAACAACATCCATACAGTGAGAACTTCAGACACTTTATGCCAAGATTATAGCCAGTACGTGGTACATTATGAGTTGAACAAAAAAGTTAAATCAAAAGAAGAAAAGTAGCTACCAACTAGCTAGGAGATGTCTCGTACACGGTCAAAGGCCTAAATTTGTCCTAAGATCCTCTAGGATAACAAACTAACGGCCAAAGGATAACGATTAACGAATGAATAATAAACGAACCATGTTTTTTTGCTTTATTCTTGGAGTTGTTTGGAATTGCTCATTTCTGATTATACATCCACTTTGAAAATATGCAATATTTACTTAATTTTAGATAATCTATTTACAAACCAAAGAAGGACACAGTAACTCACACTCTATACATTATAAATATGGGCAAATAATTAAAAAAAAAGTATCATACTTGTCATCGTTTGCTTTTCAGGGTAGCAAACAAAAAAATTTGCTTTTGAGCACATTTTATTTGTTAAATTTGTCTTTTGTGGGTAATATCTCACCCTCCCAACCGGTACCTGGTTACACTTGGGATAAGGCTTGCCACATATGAATCCCGCCATCTTCCTCGTACCCAAACCACACGCTCGCCTTACACACACGCGCTCTTACTTTACCAAAAAACTGTATCTTTTAATATTATTCAAGCACACTACTTTTTTATTATATAACCCCACACACTCAGTGTTACATCCTTTTCAAGATCTAAAAATAAGTTGTGGAACCTAATTTGTCCCTCGCATTGAATACTTGGAATTGATTGTCGTTTTCCATATTTGTTCATGTGAAAAGGTAATTTCTGTCATATAGTTAATGTTTTATTACCTCAATTGTATTAATTTATTGAAATATTGAATTTTTAATTTTTTTTAGGGTTTAAAAAAATTAGGGTTTTCATTATTTTTATTTATTTTTTTGTTGTTTTTACAGTTCTGATGGACAGACAGGAAGATGTTGTCTTCAAAATAGACCATGGTGGTGTATTTTTCTTTGATCCTCTTAGGTATGAACAAGGCCAAATAACTGTGATGAATGCTTGCTCAACAGACAAGGTGATGTTTAACGAATTGTGTAACATTTTAGTTGCTAAGTTTAATGATAAATTTTGGGCTTTGTTTTGTTGCATTCATGAGTTAGACATAGACAGTGGAGGTTTGAAAATAATAGAAAGGGATTCAGATCTACAAGCTGTGTATGACCTTGCTAAAATGCATGAGAAAGTAGAGTTGTATGTAGCCCATGAACCACAAAACTTAGCTGACTACTACTATCACAACTTATGTTTAGAAGGTTCAGATGAAGAAGTTACTTCTGCTAGGAAAGAACATGAAATAAGAAAGAAAGATGCCGGTAATATGTATGTTGAGGAGCTCATTGCATGGGCTGAGGAAGAAGCAAAATCTCCTTATTTAAGGTCTCCCCCAGTTAAGTCTAGACCACTAAGAAATGTTGGTAAGGGCAAGGTTTTGTTTACTAGTACCTATGATGAGTATGATACAGGATTTGAGTATGCTCCAATGTTAGATGACAATGAGGTAGGTCAGGAAGATCTTGTAGCTAAGTCCAATGATTTAGAGAATGACGGTCAGTCTTTGCCTAAGGACAATGTAGTCGTTGATAAGGTTGCTAATAGGTCTAGTAATGGTGACAATGTGGATATTGTAGTTGATACGGCTGTTGGTGATAATATTGTTGACAATGTGGTTGAAGAACCTAGTATTGATGCTGTAGTTCTTGCGAGACAAAAGAAACTAGACAAAGGTAAAGGTGTACTGAGAAAAGAAGACAATGTTAAGAATAAGAAAAGAAAGAGTGTACCTAGGGGTAATGGTATCTCCATTAGAGAAAATGATGATCCTTTATCTTCAGACAATGAGAGTGATGAGTCTGAAAAGTCTTTTGATTATGGCCAATATTCTTCTGAAACTGAGAGTGATGAGTCTGAAAAGTCTTTTGATTATCTGAGTGATGTTGAGGATGAAGTCATTGAGCTTAGAAAAAGAAAGATTGAGTCTAAACAAAATAGGGGTGAAGGTCATGAGGATTCTGAACCAGCTGCTTATGATGAGATGGCACCATCACTTGATCATATTGGTGACACTTTTGGTGAGACAATTAGAGAGCATGTACATTATATGGAAGCTTTAATGTGTAAAATCAAAGGTAATGGAGTGGGAATCTCACACCCTTTTGTGATGGTGGAGAAACAAGATGAAAAATATCCAATCTATGATGATCAGACACATTAGAGACTCAATAAACCTAAGGTATTGAATTAAATTTTTTCATAATGCTTTCTGATATCTGTATTACTTTACTTATAAGAACCTTCTTGTTTCCATCATAGCTTGGAGAAAAGTACGTAAATGCTGAGCAGTTTAGGGAAGCTCTTACCTATTATGCATTGGCAAATGGGTTTTCATTGTGGTTTGACAAGAGTACCAAACAAAAGGTTATCGCTAAGTGTGGTCGAAGGAAAGAAGTTATAAAGGATCTAAGTAAGGGAAAACAAAGGGTCCATAAGAAGTACCCAACTGGTTAACAGGTCAATGAATGCAATTGGAGATGCTATGGGAAGATGCTGAAAGAAAAGAATACTTTTTAGGTTATTTCATTGACGGATGAGCATACATGTGTAAGAGACTTCAAATATGGAAGGCTTGTTACTTTCAAATGAATTGGAAGAAACTTTGGGGATAAAATCAGGATGAACCCAAAATTTACATTAGCTGCTATACAAGAATTGGTTATGAAGAAATACCAATGTAAAGTTAGTGCTACTCAGTGTTTGAATGCAAAGAAGTAAGCCTTGAGTGAAGGTGAAGCTGCTATTCAAGATCATTATGGACTGCTAAGGTCAAACGCAAAGGCAATTGTTGAATCAAATGTGGGTTCAACAGTCAAAGTAGGTGTCACAGTTAACCCAAAGGACATGCTCTTGTAGGATGTGGCAATTGTCAGGTTTGCCATGTTCACATGCAATTGCTTGTATATTTAAACTGAATAACATGGTTGAGGATTATGTACCTGATTGCTTTAGGAAGGATAGGTATATGCTAGCCTATAGTGAGTACATTAAACTTGTGGATGACATACACTTCTAGCCTGACTGTAGTAATTTATCTAGGATATTGGGTCCCTTACCAAAGAAAATGTCTGGTAGGCCTAAGAAAAAAAGGTTTAGGGCATCACATGAACCAACGTTAGGTAATAAGATTTCTAGAGCAGGTGTTGCTATGACTTGCCATAACTGTGGGGAAACTGGCCATAACAAGAAGGGTTGTAAGAAATATCCAATATGTGACAAATGGTAATTTTCACGTTGTTAATTAATAATAAATGGTTATTTATTATTTTTAAGCTGAGCATTTCTATGCGTGTTGCATGTTTCTGAGTATTTTTGAGCATTTTTGGGAGCTGTCCTGCATACTGTAGCTTACAGTCACTGCAGAAAAAGGTTATTTTTGTCAGTAAGCATAAATTATTCTGTTTCTGATGATTACTGACAAGTTTCGTAATTAACTGAGAGCTTTCTCACATTTTTCTGAAAAGCAACCGCACACGCGTACCGACAGCACAGTATATATGGTAGCAGTCAAATAAATATATTTTTGAGTCAGTAATAATATTTTATTACATTTCTGACAAAAACGTTGATAAAAACTTTATTTTACGTATACGTGTCCAAAAAGGTCAAACCGGGACTTTACGGTAACATTTAAGCTCAAACCGACACACGATACACCAACGAGGAGTAAAAATATTTTCCCTCCCCCTCTCTTTTGTCCATTCCCGGCCAAGTAACTACTTCCCCACTATGGGACAAAACTTGAGCACTAACTAAGATATATCTTATAAATATTGTGTTATTACCCTAAATGCTACTCAAACCAAAAACTCTTATCCTTATTCACTCTCAAAAACTTCCTAGATCATTTTCACCTTCAAAACTCACGGCTCACACTAACAAATCAAGATCCACAAAAATTCTTTGAAGTTCAAGTTAATCGGGGTGTACATTCAAGAGTTTCGGGTTAATTAGAACGTGTTTTGGGTAAATTTGGTGCAATTTGGGTCACTCTTGGTCATCCTAGCTCATGTACAAACATAAGCATTGTAAGGAAACATCAAAAATTTTCTAATCTTGTTGATTTCATGTTCATTTGATGTTTAATGATGTTACCAAGTGTTAAATGTGTCTATTTTGTTAAAATGAAAAAGCTAGGGTTTGGTATTTAACTCTATAGTGCTCGAATTTTTTTTGAGATGTTTGTACAAATTAGAGTATTTCTTGCTTGTGTGGTAAATCTTGTTGCTTGTGGTACTAGTTTGATGATACAAATGTGATTTGTGTTAATTACGCCAGTTTAAGGCAATATATACATTTTTATGGATATATATATGAATCAGCTAAAAGAAAAATACAAAACTATTGGGGTTTTGAAAAACATAAAATTTTGGCTCAAGTGGTGAAATGGTGGAAATTATGCTTGAAAACTTAATTTGGAACACTTGTCGAATTAGTCGTAATTAATTGTGATTAACTAGTGAAAACACCAATTTTGGTCGAATGGTATATATTTTGACTAAGTTTGACTTTTTAGCTTAATAACTTATTTATAAGTGCTTAATTAGTTTAAATAAAATTCGTTACGTAACTAATAAACACTAATAAGAATAATGGGCTAAATTTAATGTTTGGGCTATGTTGGTGATTCGGTGGCTGTTGGGCCGAGCCCAATAAGAAACCCAACACCTTTGACTTTTTGACCAAACGCGATAACGAACGTGTTAAATTGATTTTTAAAAATGTAACGATATATATCTACATATTATATATAATAGGATGCGCATGACGTCATCAAATGCAGGATTGATGAATAAGCGCTGGATTGATGACTAATCATGCTCTTAATCCACCTAAGCATGCCGTGTAAGCAAAGTTTGACCAAATTAATTCGACAGTTGACTTTTAAATCTGAATTTTTAAAAAATAGACACTAATAGCATTCGAACTTGGGTTGTTTATAAGGTTTACATGTATTGATTACCACTAGACCAACACATTTTTTTGATTCTATCTTGCAAACCCAAATCTATAAACCTATGCTGTGAGATAATTATTAGAATCCAGGCAACCCTAATCAAAACATATACGTAAAAAAAACCACACCTCATTCATAATATATTTTTTCTCAAAAACCCTACTGTCCCTTTTCCTCACAATCTCCTCTAATGATCAGTTTATGGTTTTTTGTGTTTTCTTCATTACAGGTTTGCAAGTAAACATTGATGGTTTATAATATTTGTCCATTCATTGTCGGGAGTATTTTTTTTCTCAAAACCATAATATAACTCATTCATCTCATTATCACACACACAATATTCTTTTTTTCTTATCTGATTTCATGTGCAGGTTAATATCAAATAAATGATGAGCTATATAATATTTATAATAACTTTTGCTCAAAACCCTAATAAAAATTCATTTTCTTATGAGTTATGAGAGTATAATGGGGGATTCTAACAACAAAAGAAGCACAATCGGTTTTAGATATGGTATGTGCATTGCTATTCTCAAAAATTGCTCTCTGTACCTAAATCAATTTCATTGGTGACCAGCTGACTTTATTTTCCATTTTATCAATTCCACTCAAATCCAGGTAATATTATATTCTACTCAAGCCATTGGTGTTTGTTTTATCTTTTGCCAAGCATGAGGAACTATGTTCGGTGGATGTCTCAGAATAGAATCGTGATGCTATTTGGTTTTGGATCTGGCAAGCGTGGTCAGCTAGGAATATCAAACGAGAAAGTCAAATCTATAAATCCTCCGCAGTGTGTTTATGGATTAAATGAGGTCAATGTTAGTAGTATCATTGCAAATGGCGATCATAGTGCAGCATTATCTAGTGAATGAGTAGGTTTGTAAAATTTTGCCATTCTTAAAAAATTTGTATTTGAGTTTTTGTCCTTTAAATATTGGTGTTCTTTTGAATTAGTGGATGGTCATTTGTACACTTGGGGAAGAGGATTTGGCACCCCAGATGTGGGTTGTCCCAAACGTGTGGTTTCACCCAATATGCCATATCAAATATATTCGACTACATAACACAGGTATTCCAATAGAAACAATATTCAAATCTTAACCTTAAGGCTATGTTTATATTTCAGCAAGTTGATAGAGAACTCGTGTTGAAATTTTCTGCCATATAAATCTATAATGAATGTGTTAGAGACCTTCTTAGCGCATATGGTACTCCACTTAGAATGAGGGATTGTGAATTGGGGATTTTTGGATTTGGAGTATTGTTGATCCGAATAAGGTCGGATGCTTGATAAAAGTGTTTTAAAGATTAGAGTAGATAAGGCAAAGTGAAATAGTCTAATTTTGTATGTTCATTATTGAAACAATTATCGTAATAAAATAATCAATGAACGAATATATACCACCAGTACTAACCTTCAATGGCAGTACTAATTCGAGATCGTAGCAGTACGAATGTAAAAGACAAACTGGCAACATCCCAGCAGTACAAAGTGTTCGTTTGTATTTTTTTTAAGCATTAGCTCTAATATCATTCGTGGGTGATATGGGTCGGGTTGGATAGCAGGTTAAAAATATATTAACTTCTATAAATAATTCATGTGCCCAATTTGATACTTGAATAAGAGTGTACTCTTTAATGGCCGCGGCTTGATAACAGGTCATGATACTATATAAATAGTTTGTAGAAGGGTACAACAATTTTTTTGTCTTAACAATAGTGTATCTGTTTAGGCAACTTTCAACCAATTTTGGTAATTTGGTATGGAGTTGAGGGTCAGTGTGTGCTTTATGATGATGATAGCAGTTGTATTAGTGAGTTGAACAGGTCAATTGAAGATGAGGGATGTGAACCCGAGTGCACGAATGGGACTGTGAAGATTTCAGAATCGAATGAAATGAGCTTTGATTTGGGAAGAAGTGCATAAATTGTTTCATATTCAGGTAATGATATTGATATCGACACTGATAGTGGAAGTGAACAAGAAGTCGTGTTTGATTTTTGTGGAAATCAATCCAAGAAAACGGTAAAACAGCTGGTAAGCTTATTAGAAATGGTGGAAATATGATATGTAGATAGAAGTCTGTTGAGGGTTAAACTAGGACTAAACTAATGAATTTGGACAGAATAATGTTAATTTTTTGAATGAAATAGTTAAAAATATTTTTTTTAATAGTAACTGGAGTTTAAGATTGTTTGTGAATTGGTTTTTACAGAAGTGGAGCAAGTGAAAGCAAAAGGAGAAGGTGAACAGCATGGTTTCGTTCGATAAGGCCACCTATGACAAGCTTCTTTCTGAAGCTCCAGAGTTTAAGCTCATAAGTACGAGGATCTGCTCATCAAATTCATTACAGGTAACTTATTTTATTCTTAATTTAGCTTTTTTTTCTTTTGTATTCATTCACTCGAAGGTGCTCAGTTCTATTAATCCGGTGATATATTGAAATTCAGGAGCACGTTGTCTTGCAACTTTACTTCATGAGATGTGGCGTCACGGGAAGGATAGTCGGGTTGGTGTTGTTTCTATGTGTATAGGTAAGCCCCAATTATATAACTTTATCCTTGATGTGGTAGTTTTGGCCCATTTATATTGTTCGTAAATGGTAATTACAAGCTTTTCTATTTGTTCAAAAATTAATGAATGTGGCAAACAATAAATTACTTATGACATGTACGTATTTCTTTATATACTTTACAATTTGTGATACGTGCGGCTTATTCTCACTCATTTGTCACAGGTTTGTTACTCTGGGCAAAATTCGACCAACTGGTGTTGTTGTCCAGAAGGTTATATCTGTGAAGCAAAATAACCAGGTAATACAATAGAACAAGAAAACCACGTGTCTACACAACTGTAATATACCTTTTAGTCAATTGAGCCAGAGAGTAAGAAAAAAAATGTGACTGTAATTTAGTTATGAGGTTAGTCTTTATGTTTTTACCTCCTAATTATGTTTGGTTCCAAGCGAATCTGTTATGTGTGAATCAAGAAAGTGTGAATCTGTCATGTGTGACTCAAGAAAGTGGCGTAATCCCAAACACTGTGTTACCGGTTCGCGTAGTTAAATGTGAGTGGTAGATTTTTATAAAGGGCTGTAACAACATTGTCTTGGGGGTTTGACATCGACAAGAAAGGGCCAGAGGATCAAGAGGAAAGTAGGAAAGCTTATGATTTCATGATCAGTTATGTTGGTTTGTTAATCCATCAGTTGTTTATTTTTTGTATATCATATATAACCCTGTGACATAAGTTGCAAATGTTTGTTTTTATGTTCCATAGATTATCATAACGATGCGCACATAATAGCTGCAACCGCGGTGTCTATTGCAACTTCATGCATCCAAAGAATGTCTGCAGGTTAGCTTTCATCTTTAACATCTTATAAAATGCTATGATTTTGTAAAATTGTTCAGGTTTAGCCACTAAATACCATATACTGTTGCCTGCGAAAGTATGACTTTACAGCAAAATCATTTATATTGGACCTTCGTTAAGTACAGTTTTATTTAACAAGAAGCAGGCATAATTTTTCCCATTATCTCATTATTTTGCAGGGCTGTTTGGATGTGTAGAAAAGTTTTTAGGCCAGTACAGAAATTGGTGTGGAACAGGAATCGGAGTGGAACACAACAAAAAGTATTATGATATTACTAAAATCTCTACGTTACTGATTTTTCATATTAGGTGTCCTACTAATATTGGCTTTTTTTTTTTTTTTTTTTTTTTTTTATGTGTAAAAGCAGTGATAGTTTATCCATGTCGCGCATGTGAGGTGGAAAAAGAGAATCGCTTTGAAAGATGGTGGAGTGAGGCAGAGCGGGTCAGGTAACAGGTCAAAGAGAGGGTCATTTCATGGCCTAACGTAAGTTATCCAGGTTAAGTCGAGCATATTAAGTCGAAACTCGATCATTTGAAACCCCATTTACACAGGTACGTAACCAGCATAATATATTCTTCATATAAAGGTATAAAACGTGGTTTCTTAAGCTGCTGCAATGAGAGCTATCAAAAAATTTGAACATAAGTTGCATTAGAAAAAACATATATTCATTTGCATACTTAGTTTATTGCCTCCCGCGGCTCTCGCCATTGTGTGGACCTGGATGATTTGAGGTTGAGGTTGCTGCTTTTCGCTAAATGTTTAATATAATAACAGGTTGCTATATGATAGTGAGTTGAACAGGTCGATTGAAGATGAGGGATGTGAACCCGAGTGCACGAATGGGACTGTGAAGATTTCAGAATCGGATGAAATGAGCTTTGATTTGGGAAGAAGTGCAGAAATTTTAATAATGTTAATTTTTTGAATGAAATAGTTAAAAATAGATTTTTTTTAATAGTAACTGGAGTTTAAGATTGTTTGTGAATTGGTTTTTACAGAAGTGGAGCAAGTGAAAGCAAAAGGAGAAGGTGAACAGCATGGTTTCGTTCGATAAGGCCACCTATGACAAGCTTCTTTCTGAAGCTCCAGAGTTTAAGCTCATAAGTACGAGGATCTGCTCATCAAATGCATTACAGGTAACTTATTTTATTCTTAATTTAACTTTTTTTTTCTTTTGTATTCATTCACTCGAAGGTGCTCAGTTCTATTAATCCGGTGATATATTGAAATTCAGGAGCACGTTGTCTTGCAACTTTACTTCATGAGATGTGGCGTCACGGGAAGGATAGTCGGTTTGGTGTTGTTTCTATGTGTATAGGTAAGCCCCAATTATATAACTTTATCCTTGATGTGGTAGTTTCGGCCCATTTATATTGTTCGTAAATGGTAATTACAAGCTTTTCTATGACCCATTTTCAAGATAATGGTTCAAAATTTTTATATATTGAGAGTAGGAATTGCACGTATGGGTGGGTCACAACATATTGAGGTTCGATTGTGTGTGGTTCAGTAGGTATGTTCAGGGGGTGTGGGGTCTGTTAAGTGGGTGACTTCAGTGACTTGGTTGAGTGTGTTTGAAAGTTTTGAGTTTTGAGTTTGAAAGCCTTTTGGAATTTCTCTCGCTTTAGGATCTAACTCCTCCTATTCAGTGTAAGTCTTGAACTATCCATTTTGGTTGACCTGAATTTGGTTTTATGGTTAATCTGTAGTCTTGAAACAGTAATGATACATGCCAGCAAAAAGCTATAATGAGGCCTGCACTCCAAATGGTGACAACCCAGCAATGCTACTGTTCCTGTGCTGGTGTATGTAGAATGTGAAGCTGCTGAAATCTTTGGTTGTGTTAGTCATTTGTGTGTAAATTGCAACATTACTCTTAGCAAATTTGGCGAGCATAATCTTAGAATCTTTATTATGAAGAGGTTGTTCTCATTGTTTAATAGACATTTTGATTAATCTGAATTATTATTAGACGTGTTCATGTTGAGTTGTACTTCACTTAATTATAAATGCACTTGGTTATTTGGATCTCTTACAGGAACTTCTTAATATGTTACCATGTATGTTAATCTAATATGCGTGCATTCGAAGAAGCATATGAATGATGTTCGCAAGATTGCTGAAATGAAAAAGGATGGTAAACACAAGAACTTTGAAGAAAATGGCAGTGCTTACAATATGATAATCGTTATCTCAATGTAATAAGATAATATAATGACGTATTTGGATTATTTATTAGGACTGCTTATATGTTTATTGTGGTTTTTATATAGTAGTGAGTAGTTTTTACTATTTGGATAGAAGCAAAGTAGTATGTGTCATGAGGTTGTTCAAATAATGTATCTAAAACCTTTCTCAATTATATACCACGTTTCTTATCTATTAGTAAAAAGTTTTATTTGTATGACCAGGACTCAAAATTGCAGTATCTATGTGACAAGCAGTACAAAGTAACAAGGACGAGCATCACAAAAAAAGTAGTACTTCCAAGAATCAAGAGCAGTACAAACGACCATACGTTGGCAGTACTAACTTGATAAATGCTACGAGCAGTACTAACCATGAAGCAATATTAACTGAGCAGTACAAACTTGAATGTAACAGAAAGAAAAAAAAAATAATAGCAAGTTGATTGTTTCTATTTTTCTACTGATTATGTAGGTGGGTCGCATTCAATTCAACAAATAGATTCAGGAATTTAAAGAATCATTAGATCGGATAACTGGCAATTTGGGCTTAACTGATGTGCCTAAGGTGTTATCTCATATCCCGTTCTTTGTGGGAATGGGAAGCAATGACTTAAAAAGGAATAAATTGCTAAAATTAATTCACGAGGTAAAACTATTTAACCAGTTACACATGTCACTTAATAATAATGAATTAGATAGTTTGATGACTAAATGATCATTTTTGCAGGGATGGATATAATAGAATTAGACTGCAATGACTTTTCTTCCGCCATTTACATCAATTACTTTCAATGCTGATGCTTAAACACAAAAAAGGTATGAATGAAATGTTTTTAGGATGTTGTTTGAAGTTGCCATGATGAAATGATGTGCGTTTTTTTTTTTTTTTTTTTTTTTATTTATTTTTTATTTTTTGGTTGTAAACTTGGTTATATGGTTATTGTGTTTTGATATAGTAGATACGTAAATTACAAGTCATGCCCGCCTTACTTTTTTCAACGATAATCACAAGTCATGCCCGCCCTTGTGGGGCTTTTGCCGGAGGCTTACATCATGCCGCATTGGCGGGCCATGATACTATATTACAAGTCATGCCCGCCCATTGGGCGAGCTTTGAAGTCTATAGTGTGTGTAAAGTATATATATATATAATCTATTTATCCTGCTAGTATATATATATATATATATATATATATATATATATATATATATATATATATATCGTGACTTAAAAAGGCTAAATGGTTTTGGGCTTAAGATGGATTTTCGGCCCAATGAATATGTCGGGTGACAAAAATGAGTTTTGAAATATTTTTCGACCCCCTATAAATATTTTTACTTAACGATAGGATATATACAAGTTAAAACTATTTTGGACTTGTTTTGAACGCGTTAGTCTCATAAAGGGCAATAAATGGAATTTTGGCCAAATCTTTATAAATGTTGACTTTTATTGACTTTTGAAAGTATATCGACTAAATGTTGACTTTGTATCGAAATCTATTATTAATAATTAAACGTGAAGATAACGATATTTATAACGGTGAAAATACTCATAACGACCAATATATATATTACGGACTAACTTTGCAAATATAGTCAACGAAACGAGTTATTTGAGGAAATTGCAACACATGAGAAAATGGAAACGTTTGAACAAACGAATGAGTCATGCCCAAATTTTCTTAAAATTCCAACACTTAGAGTATTTTTGATAAAATACTTATACTTGTTTAATTTTTAAACACTTAACATTTTATTTCAAATTCCTTATAATTAAAATTATATTATAAATAATAAACAATATTTATAATATAATATTCCTCCACTAACACTATTATTTTATTAATTTCTCAAAATCTATTTAATTAATTATAACCCTAATTAATTAAATACACAATTACTACAATTCACGGCACCTGATTTATATATATATATATATATATTATATATATATATATATATATATATATATATATATATATATGATATATTACTTATGAATATTTAACGATGAATACAAGCACGGATGTTCCGTCACACGTATTCCCAACGTACACTTTCACCATGAGCCATCACAGAAATCTTTACGATAAACCACTTTTGAAATTGTATTACCACACAATAAGCAAGAAATAAACGAGCACTGGTCACACGTAAACTTTTAAATTGAAGTGAAGGCATATAAGACACGAATATTTCGCTAAGACTTACCATACTGATTTAGGTTGCGTGTCGGAGCGGTTGTACTGTTTTGTTGATTGATTAGCAGATTGCTATTGTTTTAAGGTGAGTTTATAGCCCCATATTTTTATACGATTTGTTTTATAAGCTTTGGGGTGAGAAACATGCAAAACTATTTTCATGGACCAAAAATGGATTTTGTTTTTATACACACTTGTATGCAGAAACCTAAGTTTAGCTGAATCCCATTGCGCCCACTATCATCAACCGTCAATTCCTGTTTAGGAAACTGTGTGATATAAATAGATCTATTGGGGATGACACCCCCGTTCGGTTGGCTCGGCATAGTCAATGCGAACGTATACCATATGAATTTTGGCCGAGTGTCTAGGGATTAACACTCGCAGGCACCCTTTATTTGCTAATGCCAGCTTGACATGCTGCTTTGTCTAGCTCGGTTAGATGAGGATTAGTGTTTGCATAGCAGGATAGTGTGTTATTGCTGAATTGTTTGCTGAATATTGCTATGGTCCATATGTGCTTATTTACTTTAAACCTATGAACTCACCAGTGTTAGCTGACTTTTAGCATGTTTTTCTCAGGAAACTGAGGTGTGTTTACTGAAGGCAGGGCATGGCGATGGTCATAATAATTGATGGAAATGTTTTTATTATTGCGTTAACTCTGAAATTTGGGACCACTTTGTTATATGGGCTACTTTTTATTTGAAATGAATTTCATGTAAGACAACACGACTTTGAATATGTAATGTATTTTTAAAACGGATTTTCAATCCGTTCTCTATATTTTGTGTTGTGATTATCGATTTAGTAGCACCCAAAGTGTATGCTTCCGCAATATTATGATTTTGGAGGTGTTAAACAATACCTAAACCACCCAAAGAGAAAGGAAAAATAGGCAGACCAAAAAAGGTGAAACCCACAGAACAACCCTTGGTTGATGAAAGTGATATACCTAAATCGATTTGTTAACAATAGCATTGATGAGTTTGAAATGGGTGAAACAAATAGAAATACAGTGGTCCCATACAATGATGGGAGGAGAGTTCACACAGGCAGAATCTTAGAAACTAGGATGAGTGTGTAAATACTCATCATTTCTTTCACATTTGAGCTACAGAAACAGTCAAAAATACTTTAAAAAGTCTAAAAAATGTATAAAAATATCATCTGACTGTGTTTTTATAAGTTTCAGGGAAAAACAAACAATAAATGGCATAATTTGCATTTTAGTCCCTGAACTTTCAGAATTTGGCAAATCTAGTCCCTAGAATCTAAAAAAAAGTGGAATTTATCATTCAAGGTCCCTAAAATAATCTTAATTGTCAAATTTGGTCCTTGAATGATTGTTTGAGCAAATATTACAAAAAGGTCCCTCAATTTTGAAAAGTGTCAAAAATGGTCCCTGGGTTATTTAAAATGGAAAATTAATAATTAAAACCCTTGTACTATTTAAACTTGGCAATATTTACCCTTGTGATAACTTTGGAATAATTACAGGATGGTCCTTGGAATTTCAGAAATGACAAATTTGGTCCCTATGATTAACCAAATCCGGATCTAAACTATCCCTAAAAATCCAAATCCAATATTCACTAAACCCAATATTCACTAAACCCAGCCTACCCAATTACCCAAGCCCAAACACAAACAAGCCCAACCCCCATCTGAGTTAACCAAACTCAGTCAAACATCTTTGACCCGTCTCTCTAAACCGCCAAAAACACCAATACCAGACACTCACCCCCCACCTCAACCAAAACCACCATCCACCTCATCCCCCCTCCTCAACACTCCACCTAACACATCCAAAAACATTAATTGCTTTCTTCCCACTCTCCACTAGCAATATCAGAGGATTTAGTCAAAATCCTGTTTTCCCGCCAAAATTGCCAAGTGGTCGATTGTGATGAAATTGATTAAATCAATGGTCAAAAGATGGTGGGAAGTACTCAGAGATGTCGACAAGGTGATAAGAGACTATAAAGAACAGAGGAGAGAGTATGTGATAGTTTATCTAGTGTAATTTTAGTTAACTTAGGTCGTTTTTAATATTTTTCAATTTCCAGTGTATGTAAAGCTTTCAAGCTCTTGTTTAAAGATAACTCAGTATTAATCAAAGTTAATTTCAGTTTCAATTTCAGTTTTATCTTTACAAATTCAGAATTTCCATTTTCAAGCTTAAAATCTCATAATCATTAGTATGTTGTTATAGTTGATTACATGAACTGAAAAAGAACCTATAAGCTCCCAGAAGCTCATTGAAGCTTTTAGAATCCTTAAAACTTGTATTAGCAGTAAAAAAATCAAAAATACAAAAATAGTCAACAAAAGTCAACACAACAGGATCATGGAGTTTATTGCTGGAGCAGGGTAAATATTGGATTGCCCTGGGTTAGTGGCTTAGTGGTAAGCCAATAGGTGTGTTCATTGGTCCTTGGCTCTGTGTTTTCAGCTAAAGTTCATTTGTAAGCTTTATTTTCATATTTGGGCATTCACTGTAGAATCCTTTATATAACTGCTTATCTCTGGTTGTTTGTGTTTATCTGGTGTATTTTAGTAATTTTATAGATCATAGTTGTGTTCTTGTTCAATATAATTAGTTGTTTCTTTATATATCCTTTTAACAGTCAAACTAGCATACTTGTGATTCCTATGTTTCATGCTTTTGTTGTTGGTGTTCTATGCTTTTATAGTCTTAAATTATCATGTTATAAGCTTAGGAATCAGTGTCATTGATTAAGTTAGTCTTTCACTTCAATAATCACATTATCAGTTACAATAGGGAGTGTTTGGATCTAGGCTGCTTATTGTGTTCTTGTTGTTATATTGTTGTTAATTTGGTTTAAATATACTGCATTAGGTATGTTTAGGTTAGATATAGCATAAAATCCAGTCTTACTTAGCTAAATAGTCAAAATCATCCCTTGATCTCTTGATCTCAGTCAACTGTTTGGAATTTTAGTTGCTAAATCATTCACTTCAGTTATAAAGTTGTTTGTATTGCTTGTTCTAATCATTTAGTAGCTTAATACATCATAATCAATCAATTAGGAAGGATCAAAAGTCACAAAAGTCAAAATATCCAAAATCTGTCAAAAGTCAAGAAACTCAGGTTTACCCCGTTTTTTGGTACCTGATCTAGGGCCAAATTCATCATCAATTGATCAGTTCCTGATGGGGCTTTTGGTGTTTTTGCATATTCAGTAGTGCTGAGAACATTTTGCCCCCATAATATTGTGTTTCCATAGCTTATTGCTTAGCTTAATCTTGCCTTAAAGTTGGGCTATTTCCTGAGTTTTCTGAATCAAGTTCCATAGCAGCCAAGGATCAAATCTGTTAATCTCTTGTGCTAATTTGTAGTTTTAAGTTGTTTTAAGCTTATTTTAGTGTATTAAGCTTGTTCTGATCATTTGGCCAATTTTACTGCTTATTTGCTTATTTTTGGCTTATTAGCTTATTGCTTATTAGCCCAAATCTGCTTATTGGGCCTTGTCAGCTTTTCATTTTATTTTTCCCAGCTTCCTTATAATATTTTAGCATTATCTGTAATTTTTCATAATTTTCTGATCAGTTTTAATATTTTTAATCATTTTAATTAGTAGCTAATAGTATTTAAATCATAATAAATAGAAAAATAATCAAAAAAATATAATTCCAATTTTCATAATTTTCTTTTGTCATTTTTAATCTAGGAAAAATATAAAAATATTTTTAGGACTTAAAAAAAAATCAAAAATAGAAATATAGTGATAGCTTCTATTTAATAGAATTTATCTTTTTAAATTTTAATTAAGTAATTTTCAATTTTATAATTTTCTTAGCTTCTATTTACTTTAAAGTATTTATAGAAAAATTTTCAGATTTTTCTTTGATCTTTTAGTATTTATTAGAATTTTAATTAGTTTAAATAATTATTAAATAGTTTTTAATTAATAATAATTAATTAATAAGTTAAATAAATAAATTTATTTTTCCAATAATTTTCTTTTATTATTAGGGTTGTAAAAATATAAATTTCATATTCGTAGGCTTTTTATTTCTTAAAACTCACTTTTTATTTGGTACGTTTACGTTTATTTAAATTTAAACGTACGTTTTTAGGTTTTTATACGTTTTTAAGTAATTTGATTTCCCATCCTTGTTTATATAGCTTGGTTAAAGCTATTTTCTTATCTCATTAGTGTAATCAAAATCATAATCCCTTTTCTGTTCAATAACACTTGATCACGATCCGTTTTTAAGCACAATTTCGCATCTTGCTGGGACTTAAACGACCCGGGGATAAAACTATACTCCTTGGATTATTGCATTGTGTCATTGATAGTTTGACTTTGTTTGACCACATCCGTGGTTGATTTAAGTTGACTGTTTAGAGCCAATCAAATTTTGGCGCCGCTGCCGGGGAGGTGTGCAGCGTGTTTTAAACGTTTTGCAGTATCGTGTCTTTGAACCCCAATCTGTGAATATCTTTTCTCTCTTGTATATTTATCATATATAAAGCAAAACACTTGTGAAGTTAACTCATTTAACGGATCAAGCACCAAAAATATCGTATTCCCATTCCCCATAAAACCATATAAAAAACAAAAATATTTTCTTTTCTTTTATATATATTCTATCATATAAAAAATAAAAACATCAAAAATATTTTCCATTTTCTGTGTTAAATAATAAACAATAAATAAAAATTAACCATCGAGAACCAAGACTGAGCACTACCTAACTGGGGGTGCGGCCATAATAAGTTCCCAAACCTAAGATAAAAACTTGCCTTTGTATCACTTGCGAATATCGGCTCACCTTTAATTGATAAACAAACTCTAACGGAGGTTCTAGGATAGTCTGACATTAAATTGTCGGACTGAAAGAAGCGGGTTTTTAAGGAGCGTAACTGCCCACCTTTGCTTCTCCGCCACTCTGTGCGTTTGTCAGTTAGAGAGCTACCGTACGCCTGTTGATTATTGGTTTAAGTTCACTTGTGTTTTTTCTCGATCTTGATTTTTAATAGAAAAATTTTGTTTTCATAAAATCCAAAAAGAATCTTCTTACCCTTTTCTGAGTTTCCTCCACTATAAAGGATTCTTAGACTCGTCTTAGTGCATGCGCACTCGTTCTTCTAGGTCATCAAGCCCTCTCCGTGAGCTTGGAAAGATACCTCGAAGGCGTCGTAGACGTTCTGCCCCATCAGGCGTATCTGAGGAACGTACTGATCCTGTCGTCATGGCAGATTTGCCAATGAATGAGCTTCTCCAAGCACCCATCGAGGGTTATGGAGATGCCATTGTTGTTCCAGCTATTGTAGCTGAGAGTTTTGAGCTCAAAACCGGGTTACTGAATCTTGTAACCTCAAGCCAATTCTACGGTTTTGAGAGGGATGATCCTCATGCTCACATTCGATGGTTTAACAAGATTACATCTACCATCAAATATAAGAACATCCCTGCTAGCTCAATCAAACTTCTTCTATTCCCATTTTCTCTCGAGGGACAAGCCCGGATATGGCTTGAAAAACAACCCCCTCGTTCAATTGAGACATGGGAGGACTTAGTTACAAAGTTTGTAAACGAATTTTTTCCACCGTCTAGAACGACAAGTCTTAAAAATGAAATCATCAAATTCACACAAAGATTTGATGAATCGTTTAGTGACGCGTGGGATCGTTACAAAGAATTGCTTCGTAAATGTCCTCATCATGGTTTTACCGAGTTAATGCAAATCGACACTTTCTATAATGGAGTGAGCCAATCTGACCAAGATTCTCTCAATGCCTCCTCAGGAGGTAACTTTTTGAGCAGAACTGTCAAAGAAGCTTTAGCGATTATTGAAAATAAGTCTAAGGTCCGTACTGCACGAACAAAGCCATATCATTCTCAGGCTAGTGCCGGCCCATCTACTTCATCTCCCGTGAGTACTTCTAGCACCGATGCTAAGATTGACAAACTCACGGATGCTATTCAAGCTTTGGTTCTCTCAAGCCAAAAGAAAGTCACTTTCACACAAACTCCTTCACATGCTGAAGTGAAGAAAGTGGAAGTCTGTGTTACTTGTGGTGGCCCTCACGCATACTACGACTGTACTGCCACTGATGGTAGTCCTTTTGAAGTTAATGCTATAGCCGGTACTTCAAATCAAGGAGGTAATCAATACCGTCCTCAAATGGAACCATACCGAGCTAGCACCTATCAAGGACCACCCGGTTTTAATCAAAACCAGAATTTGCAAAACCGGAACCAAAATCAACCTCGAATGAACCAAGGTTATCAAAACCAAGGGAATTTCAATTCTGGACAAAATCAAGGTTTCCAAAATCAAGGAAACTTTAACCGAAACAATTCCAACCAGGGAAATCATTTTCAGGGAAATGGTAATCCAAATCAAGGGAATTTTCAACATCAAGGTTATAATCAAAATAACCGAATGCAAAATTTCCCTAATCAACATCAAGCCATTCCAGCCCAACATCCATCATCCGATGAGTTGTTGAGGCAGTTCATGAAAGCTCAAGAGGACACAAACAGGTTGTTGGTCAGCCAGATCTCTGAGATTAAAAAGTCTTTAAATGATCAACCTTCGGGCTCAGGAAAACTTCCGAGCAACACGATCGCTAACCCGAAGGGCGATGTTAAGGCGATCACAACCCGAAGTGGTGTTTCATATGAGGGACCCACTATTTCCACTACCACTTCTTCTTCCCCCAAGGTAGTGAGAAGTGAGCCTGAGGTGACTAAGGACCCGGTACTTCCTACTAATAACGGAGGTACCAACAACGTCCAACCTCCAGTTGTCCCGAAACCCAAGACTAAACATCAAGTTGTCTTTGAACATCCTGAAACCCCGGTTGAAGACCCTAAATCCAAAACTTCTATTCCCTACCCATCACGTTTAAATGAGCAAAAGCTCCGCGAAAAAGCTAGTCAACAAATGGATAAATTCTTCCAAATTTTCCAAGAATTACACTTTGACATAAGCTTTGCGGATGCTATCATTTTGATGCCTAAGTTTGCATCCACAATCAAACACTTGTTGAGCAACAAGGAAAAACTGTTTGAAATGGCAAAGACTCCATTAAATGAGAACTGCTCAGCAGTTATCTTAAAAAAGCTTCCCGAGAAGCTTGGAGATCCTGGAAGGTTTCTACTACCTTGTGTCTTTCCAGGAATGGTTGAATGCTATGCCTTGGCCGATCTTGGTGCAAGCATCAACCTGATGCCTAAATCAGTATGGAAGAAACTCTCTCTTCCTGAACTTACTCCTACCTGCATGACTCTCGAGCTTGCAGATCGTTCAATATCTCGTCCACTTGGCATTGCTGAGGACGTATTTGTGAAAGTAGGAAAGTTCCATTTTCCAGCTGACTTTGTGGTTGTTGATTTCGATGCTGATCCTAGGGTTCCTCTCATTCTTGGAAGAGGATTCCTAAGAACGGGCCGTGCTCTCATAGATGTATTTGAGCATGAAATCACATTACGTGTGGGTCATGAAGCTGTTACCTTTAACCTCGATCAAACTTCGAGGTACTCCTCAAATTATGATTCTGAATCGGTTAACCGAATCGATGTCATTGATATTGTTTCAGAGGAGTATTCTCAAGAGTTTCTTGGTTATTCTGATAATTCTGTGAGTGGGGAAACCACCACATCTTCTCTACCTGGCATTTCCGACTCTTCCCCTTCCCTCACTCCGTTTGAGGGAAGTGATTTCAATTTGGAAGAGATCGATGATTTTCTCAAGTGTGATTCATTCCTAGAGGGGATTGATGACGCTGAGATTGATCTGGAGGGAGATATTCTTCTTCTTGAGACATTGTTAAATCAGGACAATTCTCCTCCACTCCCTCCCGTTGAACTTCATAAAGAGGAAATCAGATCAGTTGAGAAAACTGATGAAATTCCTGAGGTCGAACTCAAAGACTTACCGCCTCATCTTGAGTACGCATTTTTGGAGGGTGATGATAAATTACCCGTCATTATTGCTAAAGATTTAAGTGATGAGGAAAAAACTGCTCTAATAAAGGTCTTAAAGTCACACAAGCAAGCAATTGCTTGGAAACTCTCCGACATAAAGGGTATTGACCCTGAATTTTGTACTCACAAAATATTAATGGAGGATGACTTCAAACCAGCAGTCCAACACCAGCGAAGGGTAAATCCCAAAATCCATGATGTTATCAAACAAGAGGTTCTCAAACTTCTTGATGCAGGATTGATTTATCCCATCTCTGATAGTCCTTGGGTTAGTCCCATTCACTGTGTTCCAAAAAAGGGTGGCATGACTGTTGTCAAAAATGATGAAAATGAGTTAATTCCAACTCGATTGGTTACGGGGTGGCGTGTTTGTATTGACTATCGTAAGTTAAATGATGCCACCCGCAAAGACCATTTTCCTCTGCCTTTTATGGATCAGATGCTTGAGAGATTAGCAGGGAACGATTACTATTGTTTCCTTGATGGTTTCTCGGGTTATTTTCAAATTCCCATTGATCCACAGGATCAAGAAAAAACTACCTTCACATGCCCTTATGGAACCTTTGCTTATAAACGTATGCCTTTCGGCTTATGTAATGCTCCAGGCACGTTCCAGAGGTGTATGATGGCTATATTTACCGACATGATCGGTAAAACAATGGAGGTCTTTATGGATGACTTCTCGGTCATTGGGGATTCATTCCAAGCATGTCTCTCCAATTTAGAAAACATGTTGAAAAGGTGTAAAGACACCAATCTTTGTCTAAATTGGGAGAAGAGTCATTTTATGGTCAGAGAGGGCATTGTCCTCGGCCATAAGATATCAAAGAACGGGATTGAGGTTGACAGAGCTAAAGTTGATGTCATTGGTAAATTACCTCATCCCACTACCGTCAAAGGTATTAGGAGTTTTCTGGGTCATGCCGGTTTCTATCGTAGATTCATACAAGATTTTTCTAAAATCGCCCGGCCTATGACTCATCTCCTTGAAAAGGATGCTCCTTTTATCTTCTCCCCAGAGTGCATCAAAGCTTTTGACATATTAAAGAAAAAGCTTACTGAGGCACCCATTTTAGTTGCCCCCTACTGGGATTTTCCCTTTGAGCTCATGTGCGATGCAAGTGATTTTGCAATCGGTGCAGTCCTGGGGCAACGAAAAGCCAAACATTTTCAGCCTATTCACTACGCAAGTAAAACCATGACTGAAGCTCAAACTCATTACACCACTACAGAAAAAGAATTATTGGCTGTGGTGTATGCCTTTGAGAAGTTTCGGCCATATTTAATCTTGACAAAATGTGTAGTGTATACGGATCACTCGGCTCTCAAATATCTCTTTGCAAAACAAGATGCAAAGCCGAGATTACTCCGTTGGGTTCTCCTCCTGCAAGAATTTGATATCATTATACGTGATAAAAAAGGAGCTGAGAACCTTGCTGCTGATCATTTATCCCGATTAGAAAACCCACACCAAGATGTTTTCGAGAAAAAGGAAATAAATGAAACATTTCCTCTCGAGACACTCAATGCGGTTACTTTTCGAGGAGATTCTACTACCCCATGGTTTGCCGACTTCGCAAATTACCATGCGGGTAACTTCATAGTGAAAGGGATGTCGACCCAACAGAAGAATAAATTCTTCAAGGATGTTAAACATTACTTCTGGGACGACCCCTACTTATTCAAAATCTGTGCGGATCAAGTCATCCGACGGTGTGTTTACGGACAGGAAGCTATTGACATTCTCAAAGCTTGCCATGCTGGACCCACGGGGGGCCATCATAGTCCAAACTACACCGCCAAAAAGGTGTTTGATTCCGGGTTTTATTGGCCCACGATCTATAAGGATGCCCAAGAACTCATAAAAACTTGTGAAGCTTGTCAGCGTCATGGTAATATTTCACAACGAAATGAAATGCCACAAAATGCAATTCAAGTCTGTGAAATCTTTGATGTCTGGGGCATTGACTTTATGGGGCCATTTCCATCATCTCGAGGAAACAAATACATTCTCGTGGCTGTTGACTATTTGTCAAAATGGGTTGAAGCAAAAGCGTTACCCACTAATGATGCCCGAGTTGTTGTAAAATTCCTGAAAGCTCTTTTTGCCCGTTTTGGAACCCCACGTGCTATAATCAGTGATCGTGGTACGCATTTCTGTAATGACAAATTTGATAAAGTCATGCAAAAGTATGGTGTAACTCACCGTCTTTCTACTGCGTATCACCCACAAACAAGTGGGCAAGTTGAAGTTTCAAATCGGGGGATTAAAAGAATCTTAGAAAGGACTGTAGGAGAAAATCGTGCCTCTTGGTCGGATAAGTTGGATGATGCACTATGGGCCTTTCGTACAGCTTACAAAACACCCATAGGGTGTACACCTTACAAGCTGGTGTACGGAAAGGCATGTCATCTACCGATCGAATTAGAGCACAAAGCCTACTGGGCCTTGTTACATGCAAACTTTGACCTTCAAACTGCGGGTGATCACCGTAAAGTTCAAATGAATGAATTAAATGAACTGCGTGATCAATCATACGAGAACTCTTTGATTTATAAAGAAAAGACAAAGAAGATTCATGACTCAAAAATCAAGAACCGCGTTTTCAACGTTGGTGATCGAGTCCTTCTTTTCAATTCAAGATTGAAGATTTTCTCGGGAAAACTCAAATCCCGTTGGTCTGGTCCATTCTCTGTTACAAAAGTTTATCCATATGGTACCGTTGAGTTATCTCAAAATGACGGACCAAATTTCAAAGTAAATGGCCATCGGTTAAAACACTACTTTGGAGAGGACATACCATTCATGGTTGTCCCGGATCTTCAAACTTTCCCATGAACCAATAAATGCGGGGATCGAGTCAAGCTAGTGACTCGGTGATCAAAAACATTAGCAAAACATGGGTTCTCACCCGTGTCTCTGTTTTCTTTCTATTTTCTACTACCTAGTGTGGGGGAGATGGTCCCTTCCACTTACTTCCCCGTAGACTTTTAAATTGCTTTTTCTCCCGGGCTGTTCAGGAGCACTTTATTACAGTTGGCCGTTCACAAGCGGTTAGCTAGCGTGATAAACCTGACTGTTCGGGAGGAATCAACTTAATTCGGGGTCGAGTCAGGCTAGTGACTCGGTGATAAAAAACATTAGCCCGCACCATATGGGTTTTCACCCATATATTCTGACTTCTTTCTATTTTCTACCACCCAAGTTTGGAGGAATGCCCCACAGGTTGTATATATGTAAGTATTTCAGTTTCATGTAAAAAAAAAAATAAAAAAAATAAAAAAAAAAAAAAAAAAAAAAAAAAAAAAATAGAGGGAATTTGCATGCCTTAACGGCTTAAATGCAAATTAAATAAAAATAAAATAAATATGTATATAAAAATAATGGCTATTCAGTATTTCCCTTTTACGTTCTAAGTGTTGGTTTAACAGCCGGTTCTTTGAATATTGAGGGCAATATTCAGTTCTAAGTGTGGGGGGGAAATTCTAGCGAATTTTATCAAATGTATCATCTAGCACCCCCATTTTAGCCAAAATTTTAAAATTTTTTTTCTCACTTAGAACTCAGAAAATGGTTATCAGTCCGCCATGTCTAACCCACATAAGGATTGGCTAATCCCGGAGCAAACGGCTCTGGGTAAAGATATATCAAATCCGTTTATGGCTTGCAATTTGCCAAAAATTGTATGGTTCTCGACTCACCATATCTTTAATTAGTGAAGAGTTGGCTAGCCCGCAAGGTTATGGCTTGTGGTAAAGGCTTTGGAATACCATAATTGGTAATCAGCTCACCAAAGATAATAATTATTTTATCTAAGAGTTGGCTAGTCCAGAAGCAAACGGCTTCTGGTAAAGACTCCCCAAATCCGTTGACAGCTGGTGGTTTGCTCAAAATCACATGGTTATCAGTGTACCATAGTTCTTACTTGAACTAAAACATTTGGCTACTCCAGAGGTGATGGCTTCTGGTAAAGAGATACATCCATTAAAATCTTCATAAAAGATTGCTAGGGACTAGCAATAGTTTAGTGTGGGGGATTGATGAGTGTGTAAATACTCATCATTTCTTTCACATTTGAGCTACAGAAACAGTCAAAAATACTTTAAAAAGTCTAAAAATGTATAAAAATATCATCTGACTGTGTTTTTATAAGTTTCAGGGAAAAACAAACAATAAATGGCATAATTTGCATTTTAGTCCCTGAACTTTCAGAATTTGGCAAATCTAGTCCCTAGAATCTAAAAAAAAGTGGAATTTATCATTCAAGGTCCCTAAAATAATCTTAATTGTCAAATTTGGTCCTTGAATGATTGTTTGAGCAAATATTACAAAAAGGTCCCTCAATTTTGAAAAGTGTCAAAAATGGTCCCTGGGTTATTTAAAATGGAAAATTAATAATTAAAACCCTTGTACTATTTAAACTTGGCAATATTTACCCTTGTGATAACTTTGGAATAATTACAGGATGGTCCTTGGAATTTCAGAAATGACAAATTTGGTCCCTATGATTAACCAAATCCGGATCTAAACTATCCCTAAAAATCCAAATCCAATATTCACTAAACCCAATATTCACTAAACCCAGCCTACCCAATTACCCAAGCCCAAACACAAACAAGCCCAACCCCCATCTGAGTTAACCAAACTCAGTCAAACATCTTTGACCCGTCTCTCTAAACCGCCAAAAACACCAATACCAGACACTCACCCCCCACCTCAACCAAAACCACCATCCACCTCATCCCCCCTCCTCAACACTCCACCTAACACATCCAAAAACATTAATTGCTTTCTTCCCACTCTCCACTAGCAATATCAGAGGATTTAGTCAAAATCCTGTTTTCCCGCCAAAATTGCCAAGTGGTCGATTGTGATGAAATTGATTAAATCAATGGTCAAAAGATGGTGGGAAGTACTCAGAGATGTCGACAAGGTGATAAGAGACTATAAAGAACAGAGGAGAGAGTATGTGATAGTTTATCTAGTGTAATTTTAGTTAACTTAGGTCGTTTTTAATATTTTTCAATTTCCAGTGTATGTAAAGCTTTCAAGCTCTTGTTTAAAGATAACTTAGTATTAATCAAAGTTAATTTCAGTTTCAATTTCAGTTTTATCTTTACAAATTCAGAATTTCCATTTTCAAGCTTAAAATCTCATAATCATTAGTATGTTGTTATAGTTGATTACATGAACTGAAAAAGAACCTATAAGCTCCCAGAAGCTCATTGAAGCTTTTAGAATCCTTAAAACTTGTATTAGCAGTAAAAAAATCAAAAATACAAAAATAGTCAACAAAAGTCAACACAACAGGATCATGGAGTTTATTGCTGGAGCAGGGTAAATATTGGATTGCCCTGGGTTAGTGGCTTAGTGGTAAGCCAATAGGTGTGTTCATTGGTCCTTGGCTCTGTGTTTTCAGCTAAAGTTCATTTGTAAGCTTTATTTTCATATTTGGGCATTCACTGTAGAATCCTTTATATAACTGCTTATCTCTGGTTGTTTGTGTTTATCTGGTGTATTTTAGTAATTTTATAGATCATAGTTGTGTTCTTGTTCAATATAATTAGTTGTTTCTTTATATATCCTTTTAACAGTCAAACTAGCATACTTGTGATTCCTATGTTTCATGCTTTTGTTGTTGGTGTTCTATGCTTTTATAGTCTTAAATTATCATGTTATAAGCTTAGGAATCAGTGTCATTGATTAAGTTAGTCTTTCACTTCAATAATCACATTATCAGTTACAATAGGGAGTGTTTGGATCTAGGCTGCTTATTGTGTTCTTGTTGTTATATTGTTGTTAATTTGGTTTAAATATACTGCATTAGGTATGTTTAGGTTAGATATAGCATAAAATCCAGTCTTACTTAGCTAAATAGTCAAAATCATCCCTTGATCTCTTGATCTCAGTCAACTGTTTGGAATTTTAGTTGCTAAATCATTCACTTCAGTTATAAAGTTGTTTGTATTGCTTGTTCTAATCATTTAGTAGCTTAATACATCATAATCAATCAATTAGGAAGGATCAAAAGTCACAAAAGTCAAAATATCCAAAATCTGTCAAAAGTCAAGAAACTCAGGTTTACCCCGTTTTTTGGTACCTGATCTAGGGCCAAATTCATCATCAATTGATCAGTTCCTGATGGGGCTTTTGGTGTTTTTGCATATTCAGTAGTGCTGAGAACATTTTGCCCCCATAATATTGTGTTTCCATAGCTTATTGCTTAGCTTAATCTTGCCTTAAAGTTGGGCTATTTCCTGAGTTTTCTGAATCAAGTTCCATAGCAGCCAAGGATCAAATCTGTTAATCTCTTGTGCTAATTTGTAGTTTTAAGTTGTTTTAAGCTTATTTTAGTGTATTAAGCTTGTTCTGATCATTTGGCCAATTTTACTGCTTATTTGCTTATTTTTGGCTTATTAGCTTATTGCTTATTAGCCCAAATCTGCTTATTGGGCCTTGTCAGCTTTTCATTTTATTTTTCCCAGCTTCCTTATAATATTTTAGCATTATCTGTAATTTTTCATAATTTTCTGATCAGTTTTAATATTTTTAATCATTTTAATTAGTAGCTAATAGTATTTAAATCATAATAAATAGAAAAATAATCAAAAAAATATAATTCCAATTTTCATAATTTTCTTTTGTCATTTTTAATCTAGGAAAAATATAAAAATATTTTTAGGACTTAAAAAAAAATCAAAAATAGAAATATAGTGATAGCTTCTATTTAATAGAATTTATCTTTTTAAATTTTAATTAAGTAATTTTCAATTTTATAATTTTCTTAGCTTCTATTTACTTTAAAGTATTTATAGAAAAATTTTCAGATTTTTCTTTGATCTTTTAGTATTTATTAGAATTTTAATTAGTTTAAATAATTATTAAATAGTTTTTAATTAATAATAATTAATTAATAAGTTAAATAAATAAATTTCTTTTTCCAATAATTTTCTTTTGTTATTAGGGTTGTAAAAATATAAATTTCATATTCGTAGGCTTTTTATTTCTTAAAACTCACTTTTTATTTGGTACGTTTACGTTTATTTAAATTTAAACGTACGTTTTTAGGTTTTTATACGTTTTTAAGTAATTTGATTTCCCATCCTTGTTTATATAGCTTGGTTAAAGCTATTTTCTTATCTCATTAGTGTAATCAAAATCATAATCCCTTTTCTGTTCAATAACACTTGATCACGATCCGTTTTTAAGCACAATTTCGCATCTCGCTGGGACTTAAACGACCCGGGGATAAAACTATACTCCTTGGATTATTGCATTGTGTCCTTGATAGTTTGATTTTGTTTGACCACATCCGTGGTTGATTTAAGTTGACTGTTTAGAGCCAATCACACAGGCAGAAACTTAGAAACTAGGAAGAAAGGTAGTTTTGGATATGTAAAGATGAGAGGTGGAAAGAGTAAGTCTGGTGGACTAATACCCACACAGAGAATAGGAAGGATGGGAGCATGTGTTGATCCTAATTATATACTTGATTGAATTTCCTTAGCTTGTAAATGTTAAGTTATGCTAGATGAATGAACACAACTAGAATAGAAACTGTGTGGAATTTACTAAAGTTTATGCGGAATCTAAACTCTAGTATTAAGAAGAATTCTTTTTATGATACAGTAAACACAAGATTAACAAACAACGCTTCAATATTATTATTAATACGAATACTCAATAGTATTAGGTTTACAACCTTGAAGCTATAACTCTATGTGAATCACGTATCTACCTCAATGCCCTAAGACCTCCTTTTATAGGCTAAGGAGTCCTAGTCGGCTTACAATAACTTTCTAGACAAGATAAATCTTTTCTATATCTTTTCCATACTTATCAAAACATTCTATACATATCTAACCGACTCTAACACTTCAGCAATAGTAATTTTATACCAGCAGTCTTAATCTTTACTCTGGCAGCATTAACTCTTCAGCAGTTGTAAGTTTGTACCAGCAGTACTAACTACTTAGTGTATTTCCTTGAAGTTCTTCAGCATTACCAGCAGTAGTAAAATACACCAGCAGTCATAATATTTGTATTAGCAGCATTAAACACTTAGAGCATTTACCTTTGAATCCCAAGAGCAGTCTTAACCATATGAGCAGTAGTATCATCAACAGCATCAAGAAGCTTTAATTCCCAACAATCCTCCCCTAAACTTGATATTTTCTCCTAAAATTATCAAGTTTCATTCAGAGCTTTAACCATAACTATGAGGATGCTTCCAAACACCTTACTTCTTCTTATTCTCTTTTAGAGTGAGTATTCTCTCCATTTTATTGAGCAGCTGATAGGTCATTTCATCAAATACATCAATTTGAAGTCTAACTGTTCCCTTCAGCATCAGATGAACTATAACACGATTCAAAGGATATGTCTTCTCAACCAGCATGTAGACCTGTAGTCCATTCATGGCCACCGTATGAACTCCACAAGAATGATAAAGCTTCCAACTCAAAACTTTATTTTGGAACTGATCATGCCATACTCTATCTTCTGGATGTGGTTTAAACATAACTTTCAAATCACCCCAAAGAACCCTATCCAAGATATCCTCTGGCCTTGTATATCCATACTTAGCCTTGAAAAGTTTCCATAAAGTCTCTAAGTCATCTCTATCAAAACTTTTGAGCATCTGGCCAAACATAATAAACCTTTGAGACTTTCCTCCAGCTTTCCCTATCTCCCACCAAGATGTTTTTCCATGAAAACCAGTTTTCCAATCAATGATAGGTACTTTTGTCTTCAAAGGTACAACATCAACTTTTTCCTCTTCATCATATAAAGAAATCACTATCAATTTTTGCATTTCAACTTTTTCTTTGGCAACATCTTCTTGTTCTGTCTGCTCTTGCTCTTGCTCTGTTTGCTCTTCAATCTTTTGTTTCTTATTGCTCTCAGACTCTAGTTCTTCACCTGCCCTTTTTGAACTCCTTTCTTTCACCACTTTAGTCTCCATGTCAATAAATGTGTTGACCCTCTTGAAAACTTTGTAAAAAACATCCTTGACCTTCTCAAAACTCCTGTTTTTGAACTGAGCTGGTCTCCATCCATCCATGTTTTTCAAGTAAGTCATCATTAGTAATTTTTGTTGAGCCATAGTAGGTGGTTTGTTCCTTTTTGCCTCTGCTTTTTTCTGGGCAAAGAACTTCCTTTGTTTTTCCAAGAGTTCCAAAAATAATTTTTCCTTTTCTTCCATGGACAACTCTTCCTGTTCTTCCTGTAACATCCTCTGAGCTAATTCTTGATCAGCCTCACATTTAGCTTGTATATCATCCCATGAGTTTAATAATGCAAGGCTGGCTACTTCTTCTTTTTGAGCTCTTTCTATTTTGACTCTTTCATCCTCAGCATCAAGTTCAACTTGAACTTTCTTTGCTAGCTCTGCATCTGCTATAAGTTGAGCATCTCTTGACAGAGGTTTTTCCATAGGTTCTTCTATCATAATTCCTTTCCCTTTGCCTTGTGGTTGTTATGAAATGATTGTTGTTTTGGTTGTTTCTGTAGTGGATGGCTCTTTAATCACAACACCTTTTGCTGATGGTCTTAAGCTCTTTAACTCCTTAAGGGCTTGAGCTATGGTGATCTCTTCTTCTTCTTCTGATGTTGTAACAGCACTAACTTTTTCTGCAACACTAGCAGTATTAACTTCTAGCCCAGAAGTAGAAACTTCAGCAGCTCAAGCAGTTTTAGCAGTATCTTTAGCAGTACTGCTAGCATCAATTGCAACCACATTACCCTGTTGATCTGCAACAACAAACTTATCACCAGTATCAACCTCTTCATTCACCTGCTCATCAACCTCAAAATAATTACCCTCATCAACCAACTGCTCATGAACCATCTCCACATTCTCATCTTCTTTAGCCTCCCCTGAACCTATGCTCTCATTCCCCCTTGTTTAGGATCATCCTCTTTTACAACCTTGAGAACATTTTCAGAATCAGAGGACTCTATCCTAGTAGTAGTACCCACCTTGAATAATCTTTTAAGCTTGTGAGACTCTGACCTTTTACCTTGTTCTACCTTCTTAACCCTCTTTTTCAACTGTGTAATTTCCTGCTGCTGTGAGGATGTAAGTTTCTTCAAGGTAAGGACCTCAGAGTGTAGAGTGGTACAAGTATCCATCAATACCTTAATAAGTTGCATACTACTCTCACCACTTTGGATTGTGTTACCTATCAGTCTCAAACCTAGTTTGAGCTTTTGAGCCCCCTTGGTTTCATGGCACCTGGGGATTCCATCATTTGAATCAGTTCCATGGGAACTTGATTCAGTAGATGTTGCCTTGGATTGGGTCTTATTGCTATTACCAATGTCCTGCTTTGCTTCTAAGCTAGAAGCAGTAGTGCCAGCCCTTTCCAAACTACCTCCCCTCTCCTTATGGGTAGCCTCATCTGCAACCATACTAGCACTAGCCTGAGGTAGCTCAGTGCCCATTATTTGTGATTTCCTACGTTTATAGGTTTTTTGTGGTTGTGATGATGATGGTAAAATGGTGGGTGTGTGATGGATATTAGTTGGGATTACTGAACCTTCACCCATTTGGATTTGGGTTAGTGCCACCATTGTTGGAAACAAATGTGTCACTCTCCCTGAAAAATCTTTTCCCACCCTCTTGATGTTAGCAAAAATCTTTTTGGTATGAGAGGGTGCATGATAAACTCTTTTGTGAGTTTTCTTATCAGTAAATTGTTTGTCCAAGAAAACTTGTGAAAACCTTGGATATATATAAAATTTGTTTGCAGATTTATCCAAGTTCTTAACCATACCATCAAAAATCATCTTTGAAAAGTTGAACTTCTGGTTTTTAGCCAAGCATATTATAGTAGAAGCCATATTAGTGCCAAACTCATTCCATGAATTTGTTTTGGGACTTAAGCATTGCAAGATTGTATGAATTAAGAATTTCCACTATGGGGAGAAGTTTTCTTTAAAAATATTTAAGGAATCATTTTTCTTCTCATATCCCATTAGTGCAAGGTTTTCAAAAATTGCAGAATTTGAGAGACACTCAATACTGTCTTTAGCATCTGCTAGTCGAAGAGATCTTCTAACATAGTTTTCAATAATGAGTATATCTTGGCCATCTACAACAGCCTTAATTTGTACTTCACCATTGAGTGTTATGGCCTTAGCAGTAGACCAAAACTGTTCAATATGTGAAATATATATAGTAGGATTCACAGTTAATGCAAACCTTATAGGGTTTGCATTCAAGAAATCAATGATTTCTGTAAACCCTTCAGACTCTTTTGGTTTTTGTAAAAATGCAATCATGTTGTGTGTATCGACAAAAGAAAGGTTCGACATTGTTGTGATTTTGTTGTAATCGATGGTGCGTTTTTGCAAATTGATGATAAAAAGAGTGTTAGGGTTTGTATTTGAGAGAATTATGTACGCGTGAATTCGATTAAATGACTGATTTGGGGATTTAAATCCTTAATCGAAGAAGTTACATAACAGTAACCCGTACTCTCAAACTCAGCAGTAGAAACCTAGTAGCATTAAGTTAAGCTTGGCAGCATTAACTTCTGTCTAGCAGTAGTAACTCAGTTTTCACTTCAAACACCTTATTTATCAGCACTCCGTCACATGTCTTTGCTTATCCTGCAAAATGTTAGTCCAAACACTACAAAAACACAAGCAATAACCATATTCACAATGATCACAAGATCATACTTAACAGTAGTATTAAGTATAACCAGCAGTATTAACTTAGCAGTTCTAAGTATAACTAGCAACACCAATTATACTTAGCAGCAAAAACAACTTATGACTTGAATAACAATACCAATTCATACAAAACTTTACAAAAACATAAAGAGATCAAGGATTTTAAAGATTGAGCATTCCAATACTGGCAGTTAAATATTGAAATCTACCTACATCAAAAGCTTTTGTAAGCAGATCTGCAACATTCTTGTCAGTATGAATTTTAACCATTTGAATTAACTTCTTATCATTACAATCTCTTATAAAATGATGTCTTATCTCTATATGTTTTGTTTTTGAATGAAAAATAGGATTTCTAATTATACACATAGTACTGTTATTGTCAATAAAAATCTTTGTATGCATAAAATTGTACCCATAATCTAGCAATTGATTCTGAATTCAGAGCACTTGTCCACAACAACTTTAAGCAGCCACATATTCAGCTTCTGTTGTGGAATTTGCAACCATAGTCTATTTCTTGCACTGCCATGAGATCAATCTGCACCCCAGGAATTGACAACCACCTGTTGTTGACTTTCTATCCAAGCTTGCTCCAGCATAATCACTATCATTGTATGCTTCCAAAGTAAAAAGAGAATCTTTTGGATACCAAAGGCCCAATTTAGGTTGACCTTTCAATTATCTAAAAATCCTTTTCACAACATGTAGATGTGAAACCTTTAGAGTAACTTGGTATCTTGCACAAGCACACACTGCAAACATAATGTCTGGTCTTGAAGATGTGAGATACATCAATGAACCAATCATTGATCTATAAAGATAAAGATCCACATCTTCACCATCTTCACCTTTGAGCAAAGGCTTCCCAGTCTCCATTGGTGTGCTTGCAGTCTTTACATCAGAATACCCAAACTTCTTTAAAATCTCAGCCACATACTTATCTTGACTGATAAATATGCCTTCCTTGTTCTGCTTTACTTGTAAACCCAGAAAGAAAGTAAGTTCTCCCATAGAACTCATCTGAAACTTTTCATGCATAAGCTTCTCAAATTCAATACACAGCTCCTTCCTTGTAGATCCGAAAATGATATCATCTACATAAACCTGAACTAGCAAAATATCATCCTTGTTTCTTCTGATGAAGAAAGTTGTATCAATCTTTCCTCTGTGAAACCCATTGTCTAACAGATATGCTGACAAGGTTTCATACCATGCTCTAGGAGCTTGATGTAAACCATAAAGTGCCTTTTCAACCTTGTAAACTTTATCAGGAAAGTCATGATCTTCAAACCCTGGTGGTTGACTAACATATACTTCTTCTTCAATCTTTCCATACAGAAAAGCACTTTTGACATCCATCTGATACACCACAAAGTCTTTAAATGAAGCATAAGCTAGAAACAGCCTAATTGCTTCAATTCTTGCAACAGAGGCAAAAACTTCATCATAGTCAATCCCTTCTTCTTGTGTGTATCCCTGAGCAACTAATCTATCTTTGTTTCTTATCACAATCCCTTTTTCATCCTTCTTATTTCTGAAAACCCATTTTAACCATATGAGTATTTACCTTTGAATCCCAAGACCAGTCTTAACCATATGAGCAGTAGTATCATCAACAGCATCAAGAAGCTTTAATTCTCAACATCATGGTTAGGAATGGATGTTGAAACTTCTGACACAATTGAGGCTTGTGAACCTCTTCATGCAGCAAACACAGCATGTACTATAACATCACTAGAATTTAGAACCTGTACATGGTGCAAAAAACTTACATGCTTATTTTGCAGGCTCAAACAAGGGAAATGAACATGGTGAAAATATACCAGGGGAACAGCAATCACAAGTTCCTAGAGTGGGTGTACTTAGGACATCACATGAAGCTGCAACAAGGTCTGGAAGAGGTGGAACATCAGTCACAAGAGGTAGAATGACAAGAAGAAGCTTGACACAGTCAAGATTTGCTGAACCACAAGCAAGAGAAGAAACAAGAAGAGTGACATCTGCTGAGGCACAACCCAGGCAAGAAGGAGCAAGACCACAACCACAACCTCTTCCACTAAGAATGAAGAGTCAAAGAATTCTCCATGAGAAACTTTCTGTTCCAGTTACAGGTCCAGGATCAAGTTTGGTGAATGAAATAGTCTTGGATTAAATTCCTTCAAGACTTTGTTAGCACATATTTTGGGAAATCTGTATTTTGTGCTAAAATTTATAACTACTATGATCTGAATTAGGTGTGTAAGTAGTAAGAAACTGATATAGTGTTGCACTTTATGCCACTATTGTGCCCTATTTTGTCCACTGAAGGGCCTAGTTTAGTTAATGTAACAAGATGGTAGGAACCTGATATAGTGCTGCACTTGATGCCACTATATATGCTAGCCTATTTTGTCCCTGGAAAGGCATATTATGGAATAGGTTTTAATGTTTTGGATGTAACAATGTATAGTGCAAATGCACTAACAATGGTTGTTATGAAAGAACACATGTAGTTCAATGAAGCTTTCTTCTTTTATCATTGTTATACTCTATAAATGTAGTGTAAGTATTGACAAAACCCATATTACTTGTTAAATGGTATATGACTGAACAAATATGATGCACTACTGTCATGAACACAAAATACAATCATATATCATGCTTTCATTACTGAGTAGCACTACATGTTATATGACTGAACATATATGATGTAGTATAGTTTTGACTGAACCTATATTACTTGTTAAATGGTACCACAAAATACAACCACATATCATGTATTCATTACCAAAAGAAAGTTAATAACATGAATGGTTGATTACACTACATAACCCACATAACACCCCGATGAACCCGACAAGGGTAAAGATATCACAATAATGGATTCATATCAGATCAAAACAGAGCATACATCTACAGTAATACAAAAAATCTCAAAGGATTACAATTGAAATACTGAATCTACAAGGTTACAATGAAACTTTCAAAACTAATTCTAAACATAATAACTTCAGTCCAACTCTAATCCAGAATAGCTACCAAGCCTTCTAAGTCCAGAGGTACACTCTCACTCATTCCCAGCTTCCTACTAAAACCTGCCGCAGGAAAGGAAATGCGGCTGAGCTACGAGAGCTCAGTGAACAGATATATAGATGACAGAAACAATAACAGATAACAATACAGAAACAAATCCGAAATGCAGATTATACAGATACCGAATTAAAGTGAAAGAATAGGAAAGGAATAAGGGTAAAAGAAAAGAATGAGAAAGAGATAATGTACAAACCAGGTTTAGGGAAATACAGAAATCCATCACGAGCCCAGAGATAACAGATAATATCATAACAGATTAATCATATAATAATCCAGAGGGGATACCTCTCAAGTAACAGATAATATGAGGGGTGACCTCATGTATCAAATCGGAGTGATCAGCTCCCAGATATATGTGAAAGACGTGTATCGCACACACCATCAGTCACCAGATATAATAATAAACATAACATAAACAGATAACATATAACAGATAACAGATTCAGAACTAGGATGCATCCATGCGCCCCCTGTGGCCAGAAATTCCTCAGAACACACCAGATAAAATAAATCAGGGACGGGACAGTTCATCACTCTCCTGCCCTAGAGTCATGCCATCGGTGCATCAATGACATGGACATGAAACCCTCATGCCTAGTGATTGGCTCGGATATCAGACTGTGGTCAAGGTTAGATGTCATATAATAAACAGAGTCACATCTAAGGGTTCATGGCAGAAGGGTCATGTCAACAATTCAGATTAAGATAATAAGGTTTAAATCAGAGTTTATCTGATTAAGTTTAATATCAAAGCTTAAGTTCAGATTAAAAGGTTTATTTCCAATAGTCCAAAAGAGTATATCAAAGATTAATAATTACAAGTTTATAGCAATAATCCATTTCAGAAGTTCCTGTCAAAAGTTCATTTAAATCAATCCTTTAAAAATGGTTTTCATTGAAATGATCTTACGAAATAGATTTCATAAAAATGGTCTTCCAAAACGTTTAGTAACTTCCATTTCCAAGTGGTATCGCTTCTTTTTAAAATAGCTTTTCTTAAACAGTTTCATATGTAGTTTAATAGAGGTTCAAAATCAATTAGGTTCAGATAAGGATTTAACAGGTTAAGGTTTACCAAAATCAAATCAGAATTTACAACAGATATATCAGGTTAAGGTTCAGAACAAGGTTCACAGATCAGATTCAATCAAGACTCACAAATTCAGGGTTCAGAACAAGAGATCAATCAGAGTTCAGGAAAAGGTTCAGAATACAAGAATCATAGCAGAGGTTCAAACAAAAGGTTCAAGACAAACAGATCACAACAGAAGGGAACATAGCAATGGTATAGGGAATCCTAATAAGGAAAATGAAATACTGAGAGAAAAGGGAAAGAAACACCCTTACTGAAATAGGGCAGAATATCTGTACCTTATTAGCACAGCAGATAACAAACAAACACAGAACAAATGATCAGGACTTCTCCTTCTTCACACCTAAGGAAGAGGAAGACAGAATTACTAAAGTTTCTTATTCAGATTATTCCTTTAGTTAATCTCTTCATTTTATGTACTTTCTATTTTTAGTAACTTTCCAGATTTAGTAAGTTCCCATAATTAGCAGGTTTCCAGATTAATCAGATATTATCATTTCAGATTAGGTTAAACCCTTATTCAGAGATTATTATGGAATATCAGTATATTTTATCAAGTTACAGAAGTTTAGGGTTTTAAATGACAATTATACAAAGTTTAGGGTTTTAAATGTAACTTCATTAATTTCCAAGGTCATTTGTGAAAATACTTTAAGTTATAGAAATTTACACTCCTTTTATTCAAAATTACCTTCCATTCCCTTAAGTTTCACAATTTACAGATTACACCCCTTTAGTTACATAATTTACAAAACCAACCTTATAATTACATATTTTACAATTTAAACCCTACAATATCCATATTTACCAACCAAGCATATTATATTTCAAATTTATAGGATATACCATCAGAATTTAGTACTTTACATATTTGACCCCTCAGAATTTAGAATTTACATATTTAGCCCTTTAAGTTTACAAAACATATATATTAAATCAAAATTTCATAACAATTACATAATTAGCCCAAAAATCCTCAAATTTACACAACAACCTTTTTATATCAGTATTAACACAAAACAACTTCAGAATTCCAGATTTACACTTTTGGTCCCTCACTTTTAATTAATTCCAAATCGAAACCCTAATTTCCCATTAATTCATTATTTTGCAAAGTTTACACTTAGGACCCCAAAGTTATATTTTTCCCACATTCTTACAGATGTATATGATCTTAAAAAATATCCCAGAAGTTTCAAAGTTGGCAAAACACACCCTTATACTTTTTAGAAACAAATCGGATTACTTTTAAAATAGCAAAACCAAACCCTAACTTATCTAATCATTAAAACATCATGACACAATCATTAATTGCATTAATTTACTCAGATCCAAACCACAAAATACTAACCCTAATTCGATTTAGGGTTTTTCTCTAATTTTCTTAATTTTTCCATAAAATCCGATTTATCCAATAATTAAAATCGATTCATCCAGGCTTCTAAAAATTAAGGGGCTATTTTTCCTAGCTCATATTAATGTCAAAGAACATATAAAAAATATGGTTGCACCCCAGGAAGTTCATATAACACGATTTGCAATTTAAGTGTGTTTTAAGCCCTTTAATTTCATACGACTTATCTATAGTGCATGATTCGATTTTATCATTTTTATTAGGTCAGATTTAACGTGTATAACACTATAAAAATACTGGAAAAATTTTAGAACATAAGGATTAAGAATTAAAAATAATTACCTCTTTTGTGATTCACCGAATGAAAACAATTACCAAGCATAAACGAAGGCCTCTAAATTCTTGTTCTTATTTTTCTTAGCTCCTTAGTACCCTAATGAACTCCAGAAAATTATTGGTTCGACTTCAGGAAGCTTGGGGAGGAGGGTGTCGAATTATTTTAGGGATTTAGGGAATGTCGGCCTAAGTTTTTAGGGATAAAAAATATAAACTTTGTATCTAATATTATTGAACCGACATTTAGAGGTTATTTTCCAGAATATTTTGGTCTCCTAATTTGATAAGGATTAGAATTTATTTTTGTAATATTTTCCATATTTATTTTGTATTTATCTTACTTATAATTAATTTACAAAACTTAATTTAAAGTAAATAAATGTAATTCGGTTCACAACTAATATGTACATGTGATTTCTAATTTTTGGACATTCAGAAATAATATTATGTTGTCCCAGAAATTAATTCATTTCATATATGGTTCGTTTTCGGAAGTTTGGAATCGTTTCAGAAATTTATAAATGTTTTATTTAGGTTTTATTGTTTTCAGGGGTAGTTTGGTAATTTTTATGTGCTTTATAAACTGCTTGATAAGGATTAGAATTTATTTTTGTAATATTTTCCATATTTATTTTGTATTTATCTTACTTATAATTAATTTACAAAACTTAATTTAAAGTAAATAAATGTAATTCGGTTCACAACTAATATGTACATGTGATTTCTAATTTTTGGACATTCAGAAATAATATTATGTTGTCCCAGAAATTAATTCATTTCATATATGGTTCGTTTTCGGAAGTTTGGAATCGTTTCAGAAATTTATAAATGTTTTATTTAGGTTTTATTGTTTTCAGGGGTAGTTTGGTAATTTTTATGTGCTTTATAAATTTCAGGTATTACAACTTCTTCCCCACTAACAAAAAAAATTTCGTCCTCGAAATTTGCAGAAAGCAGAAGGAAAAGAGAGAGCAGAAACAAAACAAGACATACCAGATTAAAACGAGAATTGAGGTGAAACGAAACAGGAACACAACTGACGGTGAACAGACATATGAAAGATTTGTTTCTCATAACTCGAACTTGCAGATTCCAAAATTGTTTCAGGTCCTCAGAACAGACATAACATACTGAATCCAGATCAGAAGAATAGCATACCAAACGTAGTAGATGAAAATCAGATTCATAGGGTTTTGACGGATATGCCGTTCACATAAATTGATTTGACAGATCAGATTAGAGCGTACAGAAATAGATTATCGATAACATCAATTGGAAGAAGTTTTATAACAAAACTGAAGATTATTATCAGAAGTTCAGAGGTCAGCAGAATGCGTGACGAGAATCCAGATGTATCAATTCGCATAATGGTGGAAGCAGATTGCGCGTATAGGTAGAATGAACTTAAAGTCTCACTAACGCAGACGATCTCAAACAGTTATCAGAATTTCTAAAGCTTCTAAGGCACTTCTCGAAATATCCTATGCCCACAACAAGTGCACGTTATATGATGTAAGTATTATCACGTTGGCCAGACGTCATAATACTGGCATCATATAAATATGCTCTCATGATGGTCATACTTTATCTCAAGTCGTGAACAAAACAAACTTATCTTAATCCACCTAGTCTTCCTACAGTCTCAGAGGTCATCAGAATCAAATACCCTAACTAAGAGGAGAATGAATCACTCGAAAAAAGAATTTTAACGTAAGTCCCAAAATGTCTATCAGAATTTGGTACATCAGATCATCCATCATTCGTCAAATTTCAGATAACAAAACCATCATCCGACATACGCAGAATGAACACAGAGCGGAATTACTGATAAAGAACTTAAATCATTCAAAGGATTTATCATCAGGTAACAGAAATTTCAGATAAGTCAAGCAGAAGTGAATCACATCAACCATATCTTCATCCGTCACAGAATTTATTCGATTCAGAATTTTCTCCTATTCAAGGTCATGATCTCAGTTCTATTCTCAAGTCTGCTTCTACTCTCAATTCATCTTAGTACAACTAAAATGAATAGAGAAGCAAGACTGCGAGCCTTAGACAAGTCTGCCAGCACAGTTCGGAATTCGCCAACTCAAATTGCTGGCGTCATCGGGTGTTCGGTGGTGGTGTTTGCTACAATCTCTAAATACCAAATCACATCTTTTCCTCCAGAACAAAGGTCATTCCATTTAATACGAAGATGGTCTACATGTTTCCTCGTTCGTCTCAGGGCACAACATGTTGTCATACTATGACAACTGTCCAGATACTCGTGAAAACCTGATTCTTATTAGCCAATACTATTGGCATTTATTTAAAACTCATAATGGTCACAATGAGTACGAAAACAGTTTTCATGAATCTTTTCAGGGATATATTCATATAAAACTGAAATACTTTACGAGGGCTTCTCTCAGTTAGTCATCTCCCGTCTCAGGAGTTCTTGAGGTTGCTTCTTCAGTCCTTCAAACATTAAATGAGGTTGTCTGATACAGAGTTCACAAGGATAGAATAATTTAATCATTTATACTCGGAAATGAAAAGTGATTACGGTTGAGATTACGGTTAGGTTTACGATAGTTGATATGCAGACGCAAAATTTTCTCTTTCTTCTTCATAACAAATAGGGGTATTCAAGGGGAACACTGAGGTGGACAAAATCATATCTCATCAGTTTCTTCAATCTCTCAACTTCTATAGCATCATGGGTCGTTAACTGAGATCGGTTCAGAATCAATTCTACTTCTCAAACGGAAGGAAAACTCAGAAGTTTCATCAGAAAATGCCAGAAAATTTGTATAACAAAACTTTCTAGGGGTGGATACTAATAGGTGTCAGGAGAATTTGACAATCAAATGAGATCAGGGTAAATCTTTCCATAACAGTGATAAGCTTAACAGATTTAAGCGGTTCAAGGTTACTATAACAAAATAGGGTGGAGCAGATTGTTATATTTCAGATGCGGTAGCCTATGATAGCTTTTACGAAGGGCCAGCCAATCTATAATCAAAAGATCTCCAAAATCAGGTATATTAATAGTAACCGGATCCGCAGAACGAATATGGTCATTAACCCAGACGGATAGTTCATATGTCAGAGTCAAGTACATGGTTCAGTATAGTGTGGGGATAGGTACGCGAATAGTTCTAGGTGTTGGAGTTTTTGGTTTAGCTCTTAGCATAAGTGACAGGTAAGGTGTACATCATTGGTAATACGAAAATCGTATAATTGCAGAGTGAGACTTATGAGATATCGGATATCAGCATCATATGCTCAGTTAACAATTCCATACAGAGACGGTATTTGCATCAAATCCTTCCAAAGGAAACTGATTGGCAATTAAAATTCATCATTCAGGACAAAATAGTTTCAGTGGATCCATTTATATCCAGCATGGGTCATGAATTTATAGGATGTGTCAAACACATTAAGGTTAAATGGTCATTCGGGATGGTCGGAGAGATATCAGACGGTTTATCCACAGATCAGAAATGAAGGTCAAAATCAGGTAGTGGCAGCAAAAGTTTAACAATCGGTAATCATGGCAGGGGTTCCAAAATTGTTTCAAACGCCAAAGGTGAGACGTAGGAGGATAGTCGCCAATATTTTAAATGATCATTCAACTAAGAATAAAATCAAGGTTACTACCAAAGAAAGACGGAATAACAAAGCAGATTTTTACCGTTCAGAATGAGAGGGAAAACATCCGTGTATTCGTGATTAAAACACCACAAGGCTTCTCATGGGAACAGAGATGGTTAAGTAGAAATCAAATAGTGTCAGAAGATTCATAGATGATTTTTAGAAACGAGAAATGACTAACAGAATGTATCAAGTGTATCATCGTCATGGGAATTCTCAGATTGCCCAAAGAGGCATCAGAATGATTAACAGAAGGTTCAGAGGTCGGAGTTGAAATCGGAAGGCAAGGATCAAATAATGTCAGATAATTACTACGCAATTTCTAATGCTTCAGATTTATTTAGGTTTCACTTCTTAGGTGGTGCAAGGCATAAGCTCCAAATTTCCAAATGTAATTTCAATAGTCTTTAACCAAAAGCAAGGCACGAATCAGAGTGGTGCGGAAGCAAGATACTTAAGCAAAAGACTTATAGTCTACCCATTCCTCACTGGTCAGAAGTTAAGTTCCTATAGGGAAATCCTAAAGCAAAATCTCAAAGGTTATCCTACGAGCGCCTACAGTGGAAACTTAGTGGTCCAGACTTCACAGGTCAAGGGTAAATGTATTACGAGTCGCAGCCTGTGAGCTCTGATACCATAAATTGTAACACCCCAACCCGACAAGGGTAAAGATATCACAATAATGGATTCATATCAGATCAAAACAGAGCATACATCTACAGTAATACAAAAAATCTCAAAAGATTACAATTGAAATACTGAATCTACAAGGTTACAATGAAACTTTCAAAACTAATTCTAAACATAATAACTTCAGTCCAACTCTAATCCAGAATAGCTACCAAGCCTTCTAAGTCCAGAGGTACACTCTCACTCATTCCCAGCTTCCTACTAAAACCTGCCGCAGGAAAAGAAATGCGGCTGAGCTACGAGAGCTCAGTGAACAGATATATAGATGACAGAAACAATAACAGATAACAATACAGAAACAAATCCGAAATGCAGATTATACAGATACCGAATTAAAGTGAAAGAATAGGAAAGGAATAAGGGTAAAAGAAAAGAATGAGAAAGAGATAATGTACAAACCAGGTTTAGGGAAATACAGAAATCCATCACGAGCCCAGAGATAACAGATAATATCATAACAGATTAATCATATAATAATCCAGAGGGGATACCTCTCAAGTAACAGATAATATGAGGGGTGACCTCATGTATCAAATCGGAGTGATCAGCTCCCAGATATATGTGAAAGACGTGTATCGCACACACCATCAGTCACCAGATATAATAATAAACATAACATAAACAGATAACAGATAACAGATAACAGATAACAGATTCAGAACTAGGATGCATCCATGCGCCCCCTGTGGCCAGAAATTCCTCAGAACACACCAGATAAAATAAATCAGGGACGGGACAGGTCATCACTCTCCTGCCCTAGAGTCATGCCATCGGTGCATCAATGACATGGACATGAAACCCTCATGCCTAGTGATTGGCTCGGATATCAGACTGTGGTCAAGGTTAGATGTCATATAATAAACAGAGTCACATCTAAGGGTTCATGGCAGAAGGGTCATGTCAACAATTCAGATTAAGATAATAAGGTTTAAATCAGAGTTTATCAGATTAAGTTTAATATCAAAGCTTAAGTTCAGATTAAAAGGTTTATTTCCAATAGTCCAAAAGAGTATATCAAAGGTTAATAATTACAAGTTTATAGCAATAATCCATTTCAGAAGTTCCTGTCAAAAGTTCATTTAAATCAATCCTTTAAAAATGGTTTTCATTGAAATGATCTTACGAAATAGTTTTCATAAAAATGGTCTTCCAAAACGTTTAGTAACTTCCATTTCCAAGTGGTATCGCTTCTTTTTAAAATAGCTTTTCTTAAACAGTTTCATATGTAGTTTAATAGAGGTTCAAAATCAATTAGGTTCAGATATGGATTTAACAGGTTAATGTTTACCAAAATCAAATCAGAATTTACAACAGATACATCAGGTTAAGGTTCAGAACAAGGTTCACAGATCAGATTCAATTAAGACTCACAAATTCAGGGTTCAGAACAAGAGATCAATCAGAGTTCAGGAAAAGGTTCAGAATACAAGAATCATAGCAGAGGTTCAAACAAAAAGGTTCAAGACAAACAGATCACAACAGAAGGGAACATAGCAGTGGTATAGGGAATCCTATTAAGGAAAATGAAATACTGAGAGAAAAGGGAAAGAAACACCCTTACTGAAATAGGGCAGAATATCTGTACCTTATTAGCACAGAAGATAACAACCAAACACAGAACAAATGATCAGGACTTCTCCTTCTTCACACCTAAGGAAGAGGAAGACAGAATTACTAAAGTTTCTTATTCAGATTATTCCTTTAGTTAATCTCTTCATTTTATGTACTTTCTATTTTTAGTAACTTTCCAGATTTAGTAAGTTCCCATAATTAGCAGGTTTCCAGATTAATCAGATATTATCATTTCAGATTAGGTTAAACCCTTATTCAGAGATTATTATGGAATATCAGTATATTTTATCAAGTTACAGAAGTTTAGGGTTTTAAATGACAATTATACAAAGTTTAGGGTTTTAAATGTAACTTCATTAATTTCCAAGGTCATTTGTGAAAATACTTTAAGTTACAGAAATTTACACTCCTTTTATTCAGAATTACCTTCCATTCTCTTAAGTTTCACAATTTACAGATTACACCCCTTTAGTTACATAATTTACAAAACCAACCTTATAATTACATATTTTACAATTTAAACCCTACAATATCCATATTTACCAACCAAGCATATTATATTTCAAATTTACAGGATATACCATCAGAATTTAGTACTTTACATATTTGACCCCTCAGAATTTAGAATTTACATATTTAGCCCTTTAAGTTTACAAAACATATATATTAAATCAAAATTTCCTAACAATTACATAATTAGCCCAAAAATCCTCAAATTTACACAACAACCTTTTTATATCAGTATTAACACAAAACAACTTCAGAATTTCAGATTTACACTTTTGGTCCCTCACTTTTAATTAATTCCAAATCGTAACCCTAATTTCCCATTAATTCATTATTTTGCAAAGTTTACACTTAGGACCCCAAAGTTATATTTTTCCCACATTCTTACAGATGTATATGATCTTAAAAAATATCCTAGAAGTTTCAAAGTTGGCAAAACACACCCTTATACTTTTTAGAAACAAATCGGATTACTTTTAAAATAGCAAAACCAAACCCTAACTTATCTAATCATTAAAACATCATGACACAATCATTAATTGCATTAATTTACTCAGATCCAAACCACAAAATACTAACCCTAATTCGATTTAGGGTTTTTCTCTAATTTTCTTAATTTTTCTATAAAATCCGATTTATCCAATAATTAAAATCGATTCATCCAGGCTTCTAAAAATTAAGGGGCTATTTTTCCTAGCTCAAATTAATGTCAAAGAACATATAAAAAATATGGTTGCACCCCAGGAAGTTCATATAACACGATTTGCAATTTAAGTGTGTTTTAAGCCCTTTAATTTCATACGACTTATCTATAGTGCATGATTCGATTTTATCATTTTTATTAGGTCATATTTAACGTGTATAACACTAGAAAAATACTGGAAAAATTTTAGAACATAAGGATTAAGAATTAAAAATAATTACCTCTTTTGTGATTCACCGAATGAAAACAATTACCAAGCATAAACGAAGGCCTCTAAATTCTTGTTCTTATTTTTCTTAGCTCCTTAGTACCCTAATGAACTCCAGAAAATTATTGGTTCGACTTCAGGAAGCTTGGGGAGGAGGGTGTCGAATTATTTTAGGGATTTAGGGAATGTCGGCCTAAGTTTTTAGGGATAAAAAATATAAACTTTGTATCTAATATTATTGAACCGACATTTAGAGGTTATTTTCCAGAATATTTTGGTCTCCTAATTTGATAAGGATTAGAATTTATTTTTGTAATATTTTCCATATTTATTTTGTATTTATCTTACTTATAATTAATTTACAAAACTTAATTTAAAGTAAATAAATGTAATTCGGTTCACAACTAATATGTACATGTGATTTCTAATTTTTGGACATTCAGAAATAATATTATGTTGTCCCAGAAATTAATTCATTTCATATATGGTTCGTTTTCGGAAGTTTGGAATCGTTTCAGAAATTTATAAATGTTTTATTTAGGTTTTATTGTTTTCAGGGGTAGTTTGGTAATTTTTATGTGCTTTATAAACTGCTTGATAAGGATTAGAATTTATTTTTGTAATATTTTCCATATTTATTTTGTATTTATCTTACTTATAATTAATTTACAAAACTTAATTTAAAGTAAATAAATGTAATTCGGTTCACAACTAATATGTACATGTGATTTCTAATTTTTGGACATTCAGAAATAATATTATGTTGTCCCAGAAATTAATTCATTTCATATATGGTTCGTTTTCGGAAGTTTGGAATCGTTTCAGAAATTTATAAATGTTTTATTTAGGTTTTATTGTTTTCAGGGGTAGTTTGGTAATTTTTATGTGCTTTATAAATTTCAGGTATTACACTACATAACCCACATAACATCCTGATGAACACAAAATACAACAAATTCACCTATTTGAAACCTTCTACACTTACTTTTTTAAGGATACAACAATGAGACATACAATCAACACAATTATCAAACCAAATACAACCAACAACAAACTACCATACACTTTTGCCTTGGACTTGAAAGCATTCAATTCTTGGTAAATTACTTCCATTGAAACATCTTCACTAGCCGTATTCACTGTCATACCACTATATTGGTTGGATAGCTACGCCTCCAATTGTTTGTTCTCCTCATGTAGATTGTATAATAGGTCTTTGTAGTACTCAGAAGGTAATTCTTCATCAAGAAAACCATACACCTCACATTTCTAAAGACCATTAACACCAACAAAATAAGAAAACAAAAATCTAACAACTTTTGATAAAGAGTGTTACTTGTAACTTACCCGTGTGGGATAACCCTTGAATCTTCGACCCGGATTTAAAGGAGTCCACGAAACTTGATCATAAATTGGAATCTTACAATTACAACGCGTTTTAAGACGGATTTCTTCGGGAGTATAGAATCTTCGTTTCGAACGGATTGAAGAACTTGATGAACGCATAATGAAAACGAATTTTTTTAGGATGAATTGAACAAGGATGTAGATTTTTTATTTAATTTATGGATTAGGGTTTATGTTTATTGGGTTTGTCTGCTATGGAGACATAAAAGGGGGAAGAAAAAAAATACGCTTTTCAATTTATTAAAAGGGAATAGACAACGTGACATGATGATTGGGCAGTCAACTGGTACACCTGGACACAACCGGTTGATAGGGTGAGATATTACCCACAAAAGACAAATTTAACAAATAAAATGTGCTCAAAAGCAAATTTTTTTGTTCGCTACCCTGAAAAACAGATGATGGCAAGTGTGATACTTTTTTTTTAATCATTTGCCCTATAAATATATCTCACAAATATAGTTACATATTTTGTTTGCCAACATGCATTTAGGATACTCTTGTGATTCTGTATTTTGAGAAAGTTTGCATATTCTTCCTCTTCATGGAAAGAAACTCTTGAAATGATAGTTGACGGTCCTTGTTCAAAATTTTTACTTTATAGCATTTATACCGTTCTCTTTAAATGTGGCTATGTTTCGTTGTTCTAACTTTTTGAGGTCTCGCTTTCTAAGAATGTGAAAGTCAACTAGCTAATTGTTAAATGATATTACAGTACTATCATTCGACAATACATACGGGTGTATATCTAAATTAGATCTCGATGTCTTTCTTATTTCAGCCCATTTGATGCATTAAACGAAGGGCCTAGAGGCCTCACACAACGTGTTGGACCTTTCTTTATTAAGCCAAGATCATAAGTGCATTCGTCATGATATATGCTTACACAAAAACTATACTAAAAACATATATAATATTTGTAAGAAAAATTGAAAAGAAAATCTTACCCTCGTGTGCATTGCACGTGAAGGGAGATAATGATCTGACACAAACGCCGTTAGGAAAATTGGACCATCTGCGTAATAGTCAAGAAGGTTGGGGAGCAGCCGGGTGAATTTTTCGAATTGTTGACTAAACATGAAATCTGGCACTACCATGGGGACTAACAGTGTACTTTACTCTTATCTTTAAATAACAGGATTGTTACCATGCTTTCTAAAAGCACATATTAAAATGAAAATAATATTCAGTTTAAGTTCGCTAAATAACAAAAATATAAAATCTAAGAGTAAATTACACCGGTGGTCCCTAAATTCAGCTTGATTCTCGAATATAGTCCCAAATTCTCAAAAAATGCAATTATAGTCCCAATATGTTTGATTAATTGTGCGTCTGGTCCTTTTTTGGTAATGCTCGTTACTTTTTTGCTACCTGCAAGGGCTTTATCTCCTTTTGTTCTTTCTTGTCCAAACACCCCCATTAATATATCTTTTAATAATCTACAACATTAACACAAACATCCCTTTCTTCTACCTCACAACTTCTTCAACCTCTAACCCTCATCACCACCGTCAAGACCATACCCACCACCACACACCACCACTTATTTATTTATTTTTTCATTTTTTCCCCCTTCATCTCTAATATAAACACAAAAATCAAAACCCATTTATAAACAAATATTAACACAAAAATCAAAACCCATTTGTTATATATCTGGAAATATAAACACTCGATCTCCTTCATATATTATAGATCTGGAAATATCATTTCAACATATACACAAACCCATTCTTTATCTAAAATCACTCTCTCATTCTCTCCCTCTTTAAAACTATGCCGTTGGTATAAGTGCAACCGCAACTTCCAGCGAATAAGCTCCCGTCAGAAAAGCTTCTATTACCAGAGAAGATCCGGTGTAAAGGCTTCAATTACCACCGGTCAACTACAAAATCCGACCATCGTGCTCTTCCTAAAAACCTAAAAAACGCAACTCAAATCTACCTTAAAAATGGTTAGTCTACAATATATATATATCTCATAGTTTTCATTTTCATCACATTTTCATTAGCTCAAGAACAAAAAACCATATATATGAAACCCGATTCTTGTTTTAACATATTCTTGTATTTGGGGGTTTTATGTCTTCTCGATGAAGAACAAAATAGTAGCATGATGCCAGACTTATTAGACACCAATGATCGAGAACATTGTGGTTTGTGGAGGACCTTTCTTTGGAGACTTACAGTGGTGACTGGCTTCTTTACCTACTTGGTTTGGCGGTTTTGGTTTGTACTTGGAAAAAGCGGTTTCCTCTTACGCTTTTGTGGCCTCGAGGGGCCAATCTTGGGTGCTACACGACCACATGTTACGTGACAGTGGCATATGTGGTATGGATGATGATTATCTTTGTGTTTTGGCTTGTCTTCGTGATACGATTCTGTAACACCCCCAATTTCGTGATACGCAGCGGAATTCAAACTGGGTGTTACTTCATGGCATAGTAGTTATAATGATAGAAAACGATCTCTAGTTGAGTCGTTTTAAAAGATTTACCATTCGAAGATCAGAATTTACAAATTAGGTCCCAGTAGTTGTAAGATTTACAAAATAAGTTTTCGAATGATAATAAAATTTATAGCCTTGTTTATGTATCTGTGCTCCTCCGTGCCATCCTCGTTCATTATGGACTTGAGATAAACATGCTAAAAAGTGTCAACACAAATGTTGGTGAGTTCATAGATTTTGTAAGCAAAACAATTGATTCCAATAGTTTCAAGTATGAAATGATAATGGTAATAATTACAAATATTGACGAAATAAGTAGTGGGTTACGTTGTTATATACCCATAGTTCGTTTGGTTACCCTACCCGGGTCAACACAAAAGTAGTTCGTTGCCCTAACTGGGTCAACACAAAAGTAGTTCGTTGCCCTAACTGGGTCAACACAAAAGTAGTTCGTTGCCCTAACTGGGTCAACACAAAAGTAGTTCAGTTGGACCAATAAGTTCATGAGTTAACATTTCAAAGTGTGAAATGTTATACGAAAATGCTATTACGCTGCGCTAAGTTTCATGCTACCGAAGTTATGACAATGTGCGTGCGATGAGTGCATGTAATTACATGGGATGTGTCCATGTACTAATACGGCCCGACAAGTGTTCTATCTCTAGTCACTTGTAATTTGACATGGTATACATCCGTTTGTCCTATCCGGACTGTTTGACCTTTCTTTATTAAGCCAAGATCATAAGCACATTCGTCATAATATATGCTTACACAAAAACTATAGTAAAAACATCTATAATATTTGTAAGAAAAATTGAAAAGACAATCTTACCCTCGTGTGCATTGCACGTGAAGGGAGATAATGATCTGACACAAACGCCGTTAGGAAAATTGGACCATCTACGTAATAGTCAAGAAGGTTGGGGAGCAGCCGGGTGAATTTTTCGAATTGCTGACTAAACATGAATTCTGGCACAACCATGGGGACTAACAGTGTACTTTACTCTTATCTTTAAATAACAGGATTGTTAACATGCTTTCTAAAAGCACATATTAATATGAAAATAATATACAGTTTAAGTTCGCTAAATAACAAAAATATAAAATCTAATAGTAAATTACACCGGTGGTCCCTAAATTAAGCCTGATTCTCGAATATAGTCCCAAATTCTCAAAAAATGCAATTATAGTCCCAATATGTTTGATTAATTGTGCGTCTGGTCCGTTTTTGGTAACGCTCGTTACTTTTTTGCTACCTGCAAGGGCTTTATCTCTTTTTGTTCTTTCTTGTCCAAACACCCCATTAATATCTTTTTTAATAATCTACAACATTAACGCAAACATCCCTTTCTTCTACCTCACAACTTCTTCAACCTCTAACCCTCATCACCACCGTCAAGGTCATACCCACCACCACACACCATCACTTATTTATTTATTTTTTCATTTTTTCCCCTTCATCTCTAATATAAACACAAAAATCAAAACCCATTTATAAACAAATATTAACACAAAAATCAAAACCCATTTGTTATATATCTGGAAATATAAACGCTCGATCTCCTTCATATATTATAGATCTGGAAATATCATTTCACCATATACAAAAACCCATTCTTTATCTAAAATCACTCTCTCATTCTCTCCTTCTTTAAAACTACGCCGTCGGTAGAAGTGCAACCGCAACTTCCAGCGAATAAGCTCCCGTCAGAAAAGCTTCTATTACCAGATAAGATCCGGTGTAAAGGCTTCAATTACCACCGGTCAACTACAAGATCCGACCATCGTGCTCTTCCTAAAAACCTAAAAAACCCAACTCAAATTTACCTTAAAAATGGTTAGTCTACAATATATATATATATATATATATATATATATATATATATATATATATATATATATATATATATATATATATATATATATCTATATCTCATAGTTTTCATTTTCATCACATTTTCATTAGTTCAAGAACAAAAAACCATATATATGAAACTCGATTCTTGTTTTAACATATTCTTGTATTTGGGGGTTTTAAGTCTTCTCGATGAAGAACAAAATAGTAGCATGAAGCCAGACTTATTAGACACCAATGATCGAGAACATAGTGGTTTGTGGAGGACCTTTCTTTGGAAACTTACAGTGGCGACTGGCTTCTTTACCCACTTGGTTTGGCGGTTATGGTTTGTATTCGGAAAAAGCGGTTTCCTCTTATGCTTTTGTGGCCTCGAGGGCCCAATCTTGGGTGCTACAAGACCACATGCTATGTGACAGTGGCATATGTGGTATGGATGATGATTATCTTTGTGTTCTGGCTTGTCTTCGTGATACGATTCTGTAACACCCCCAATTTCGTGATACGCAGCGGAATTCAAACTGGGTGTTACTTCATGGAATAATAGTTATAATGATAGAAAACGATCTCTAGTCGAGTCATTTTAAAAGATTTACCATTCGAAGATCAGAGTTTACAAATTAGGTCCCAGTAGTTGTAAGATTTGCAAAATAAGTTATCGAATGATAATAAAATTTATAGCCTTCTTTAAGTATCCGTGCTCCTCCGTGCCATCCTCGTTCATTATGGACTTGAGATAAACATGCTAAAAAGTGTCAACACAAAGGTTGGTGAGTTCATAGAATTTGTAAGCAAAACAGTTGATTCCAATAGTTTCAAGTATGAAATGATAATGGTAATAATTACAAATATTGACGAAATAAGTAGTGGGTTACGTTGTTATATACCCATAGTTCGTTTGGATACCCTACCCGGGAAAACACAAAAGTAGTTCGTTGCCCTAACTGGGTCAACACAAAAGTAGTTCGTTGCCCTAACTGGGTCAACACAAAAGTAGTTCAGTTAGACCAATAAGTTCATGAGTTAACATTTTGATGAAGCGAAAAGTGTACCGCTTTTAAGGGGTCATTTAAGCCTTAAATCGTATTTATTTGATCAAATATTGCCCTAAATCGTTCCTTTTGTCATTTTAGGTACTTTTGAGGAGAAATCTGGAAAAGGAGGCATTTTGGACGTTTTTGGAGCATTAAAGTGAAGAAAACGGCAAAGTCTCAAAAATCGGCTAAAAGTTACTCTTGACGGCGTCAAGATTTACTCTAGACGGCGTCATGCTTTGGCAAGAAAAGTTGGACGTGAAATTTACTCATGATAAGCCAGTGAAAATAGCATGTGAATTCTGACGGCGTCACGCTTTAACTTGATCAAGGGCGTCACGGCTTAAATCATAAGGGGACGGCGTCACGTTCACGATCTGACGGCGTCAAGCCTTGATAAGCCAGAATGGATTTTGGAAGAGCTAAAGAGGGACGGCGTCAAGAAGGTCATCCGGGAACCCTAGAAGCGGCGAGGTGACGGCGTCACACTCCATAAGGTGACGCCGTCAGATCCAAAAATCTATATATAGTTTTCTAATCTTTTGTCATTAAGGAGAGCTTAGTGTGTGGAATTTTGGGATAAAACCCTAAGACGATTTTAGCTACTTTTTCAGGGCTTTTTGCCTTGAGATCTTCCATGTTTCATTGAAAGATAAGTTATCAATTAATCATTCAATATGTCTATGTGTTGTTTGATTCTATCTTATTCTTGTCTTTTGTTTAACATGTTAGGCTAAATTTATCTTGTGTTTGCTTAGATCTAATGAAACTTAGCTATTGATTATTGGTTGTTAGTGTGTTGTTAGTTGTATTGGATGATTGTTTATCTATGTTAGGCTTAAGAAAACTGGCTAACTTCCTATTCGGTAACTTGCTTGAACGTCTTAAGAAACATGAACCAAACGCGTACTAAAGGTTTTTATGGTTGTATTTAATGCACAAGCGAATTCTAGTGATCCCATGTTAGGAGCTTCCTAGCCGGCTCGACATAGGAGTGAAGTAGGAGCTTGTAGAGTTGGGGAAGTAAGTACGCCACCCCACGAATGGTATTAAGGAATACACCCGTCATCCACGCGACTAATACACACTAATTAACCGGTAAAAGATAGCTAGGGAGTAAGGAAATCTAAGTAAACACATTTCTCTACACATAAGTTTCTCACCACATTTTATTTTCAGTTATTTATTTTATTTGCATTCGTAGTAATTTGGGTTAGTTGACTAGCAACTAATTCCGCCCACTCCTTCAAAACCCGAGATTTTACTTGCTTTCATAAAAATATAAAAACATAAAAAGAATCTTCCTCAACCCTTAGACCTAATTAGAGAAGCCTTTCATACCTAACGAACACTATTCCCTGTGGAGAACGATCAATCCCCCGTACTTACCACTACACTATACTACATCGGTCAGGTACACTGCCTGGTGGGGTTGTAAGCCTCTTGAGATCCCTCGAGAGGTAAAACCTGTTGTAAGGTTACAAAACCACGCAATCAAGTTTTTGGCGCCGTTGCCGGGGAATAGTTATTGTTTAGGTTGAATTTTTATTTCTATTAGGTCTACTCACTAGATTCCTTTCTAGTGAGATTTTTATTTTATTTTTCTAGATTTTCTTTAGTCTATCTATTTTCTTCGTGTCTTTGTTCGTAACCATACCATCCGACATCATGGAAGATGGTAATATCCTTAACCCCCACAACCCACCACCACAACAACCACAACCACCTCCTAGAGCCCGTACTTTAGGAGAGTATTCCCGTCCTAGCCACCATGGCTATCGAAACACCATTGAGCTCACTCAAGGAGCCAATATCACACCCTTGCGATCCGACACCATCCGGTTGGTGCAAAGTGGATGCGCATTCCATGGACTTCGTTCTGAAGATCCTAATCAACATCTCAAGGACTTTCTTAAAATCGTTGATTCTATAGACCTTGATGTTGCCACTCGAGAGACGACCCGATTGCGTCTCTTCCAATTCTCTTTGCGGGACCAAGCTAGTCAGTGGCTAGAACGTCAACCCGCAGGATCCATCACCTCTTGGGATGATCTCACTACTCGTTTCCTTGCTCAGTTTTTCCCACCGGGGAGAACTACCAAGCTAAGGAAGGATATCTTGATGTTTGAACAACGTCGAGGCGAAACCCTCTACGGGGCATGGATTCGATTCAAGGACTTACTTCAAAAAGTCCCTCACCATGGCATAAATCTATGGCTTCAAATCCAAATCTTCTATGACCATGTTGATTACCACACCAAGCGTGCCATCGATCGAGCCGCCGGGGGCAGATTGCGCGACAAAAGCGCCGAGGAATCATGGGAGATCATTGATGAGCTTGCATCCGACGATGATGAATTGTGGCAAGTCTCCCACGACGTGCGCTCGGCAGTCAAGACATATTCATCGCCCGATACCGCCAATCAAATCACTGAGGAAAGCGTTAGTGAACTTGAGAAAAGGGTTGCATATCTTATGGAAAAGCAAAAGAGACCCTTAAGTCCACAAAAAGCAACAATTAACTCAGTCTTAAGCGTTAAGCAAATACCATTATCCGAATCACCCCGTAGGGAAAATACTAAACCTTTCCATAAGCACGCCCCACCCAACTCACCACCTCAGGAACTTAGTCCAACATTCGAAGCTCGAATGAGAGAGTACATGTCAAAACACTCCGAACGGTTGGCAAAATTTGAGGAAGCCGTCTACAAGCAGAAGGAGGAAATGGAGGAGAAGATGGCGGAGATGATGAATCTTTTGAAAGAATACACAAATACAAAAGCCCCTGCAAAAGTGTTGGTGAGGAATGACGTTGATGTTCCTAACACTAAATTTGTCAAGGCCACCTCCGTCGTCCAAGAGGGCGGAAATGATGGAAGAGGGAAATCCATAACTATGGAAGTTAACAAAATTGACCTCATCCCACTTAATAATGGAAACACCAATGCGTACAAATGCGATTCCGACAAAGGAGAGGAGGCGCCCTCTGAGGAGCGCCAATTGGTTGAACCGCCAGTGTCACAACAAGTGAAGCATTACTTGAAGCACGAAATAAACAAGGAGACCATAAACGATTGGGTGAGAAACTATCGACGTATTCATCTACCCAACAAGAAGTCCGAGAAGGTGGAACCGGATGATAAATCTGACACATTACCCGGTGGGCAATTGTATGAATGCCTCATAGGACAAAAGTTAGTGGAAAAGCAGAAATTCTACGGGGTCTTTGAAATACCATGCAGCATTGGAAAACACAAGTATCTGGATGCGATAGCTGACCAAGGTTCCGACGTAAATTTGATGCCCTTATCCGTTTATGTTCAGTTAACCGATGAGTTGCCATCCATCACCCATACTAAACTCTCCTTTGCAAAGCATTCTTATGAGTATCCGCTAGGAATTGCAGAAGATGTGTTGGTCAACGTTGCCGGATTCCTGTATCCGGTCGACTTCATGATCATTGAGAGAAATGATATGAATATGCCAATAATCCTTGGGGCACCCTTTCTCGCTACCACTAGAGCACAAATCAATTACGAAAATAGCACCATCCAAATGAAGAAGGGGAAGAAAACAATAAACTTCCCAACGATCCCACGACATATACGAGATATTGCTCTGCAGAAGAAGATGGAGGCTAACACTAATGTAGTCCGTGGTAATGTTCGAGAGAAAATTCTTGCATGGGAGGCAAGGATTAAGAGTTATATGGAAAATGAGATTAGAGAATGTAAGGGTAGAAATAACAATTATATTGAGGCTGATGAGCAAATCAATGACCCCGTTGAATTTACAAAAGGAGACTCAGTGCTCCTAAGGCATTCAGAAACAGAAGCACCTACTAATGAACTAAGTCCCTGGTGGTACGGACCATTCACAATTAAAGGTTTACAACAAGATGGGATAGTAAGCTTGACCAGCAAAGGAGGAGGTGAAGTGACCGCAAATGTCGAGCGATTGAGACACCACCACCATGATAACAAGGATCATATCTATCAGGGATACGTCATTATGAATGATGGAATCACGTAATGTACGTGACTTTGAGTCTAGCTACAAGACTCGTTAATAAAGAAAAGCGCTTCTTGGGAGGCAACCCAAGCTTTATTTGTTTTATTTGCTTTGTGTGTTTATTTATTTGTTTGTTTGTTTTTATTTGTTTCCGTATGTGTGTTTAATTTTTATTATTATTGATTCATGTTCAAAACTAATTTGTGAAAATGCTTTATGTTGTTTTTAACTTCGTCTTAACTACATATAAAGGTATTTTGCAAAAGATAAGTGTAAGGGAAATCTAAATCGGTTTATTAGAACACAAATGAACATGAATCGTAATAATAATAAATTAGCATACATATTCGTATTTGTTTGAGTCAAATGCTTGTATCGAGTCATAATGATGTTTTGCAGGATTTCCAGGAAGTAAGGTAAAAGTTTTTTTCAGAAATTTTCCGGAAACTTAAAACGAAAATTTTTGTCAGGTCATTTCTGACGGCGTCAGGGGTTATAACCTGACGGCGTCAGATTTAATTTCCAGAAATTTTTGAAAGTTTTGTTTTCATAAAAAGTTTTTATTAAAATCTCCAACTTATAATCTCCAGGAATCTGCAAAATTTTCATTCCACAAGCATTATATCCTTATATATAGATTTTATCCCGCCGATGTTATGCAGGTTTTCGTGTTTGTTTTCTCAGGTTTAACAGGTTATTTTGGACAAGGAGATGTTTATGGAATCAAGCTTATGGCGATGCATTAGTCATGGAGCTTCAACATTCTCTTTGGAGGAAGATCTAACCGTGTAATTTCATTATCCACCGAGCGAATCAGGGGAGTATTTGATTTCATTCTTTTACTTTTTGCTTTTACATCTTATTATTTGAACATTGGGGACAATGTTCATCTTAAGTGTAAGGGGGGGTAAAAGTACGATTTTAGAGAATACAATTACGCTTGATTTTTGTTTGTTTAATAATAGATGTGTAATAAAACTGAGAGAAATACTTGTTAAGGTAATTTTAGTGCCAAATTTAAATTTTTTACAACATATAGGAGTGAAACTTTGGTCTTAATGAGCGTCTCACGGATAGGAGTTATATGACTAGCACAAAAACCGTACCACTAAAAAATTTTCCACCCCAAATATGTGAGGTTCGCCCCTAGAATTGGTAGGAAAAGCATTTATGCTATGATGTGTGTACCGGTAGCACTTAGATTCTAGAGCTTGCGTTAGGACCATTCCAAGGCCACAAGTGAGACTACATTCGTGTAGTTAGATTTACTACATGATAAGAGGCATTAGGATTAACCCATTGTTTTACACCTGTGTTTTTGTTATAATTACGTTGGCTACATTGGTCAAGTAATTCTCCCACACCCTTTGCGTTGTACTCATTTTTAGTACACGATACCCCTAGTACACCCCTCAGAGCCTATCTTTTCGTTTCGACCTTTAAGCATTTTACTTAAAGGAAGAATTTGTTACACCCCACTAAAATGTACACCCAAATCGCCTTAGCCTACCTTGTATGCACTCATTTTTTAGTGCATTATTGTTACAACATTTGTTTAAACCCAAGTTAATTATCTAGTTGATTACATGGTTGCTAAGTCGAGTCATATCCTTGTACATATTGTTTTGGGACGATTGGGACTCATGGGTAAAGTACTAGTGTAATGGAGTAACGGGGAAGAACATCATTTATTACCCCCATATGTGCTAAATATTTTAAAAGTACTCCAAGTTTTTCAATTATCTTAATTCGAGTCATTAGATTAGTATTTGTAAAGTTATGTAAAAATTCAAGTGTAAGGGGGATGCAATGCCCCTATGATGTATTATTTTGGATGGTAGGGTAAAAGTGTATGCAAAAAAAAAAAAAAAAAAAAAAAAAAAAAAAAAAAAAAATCGAAAAAATCAAGAAAAATACAAAAAAATGAGAAAAAGAAAAGTAGAAAAAAACATACGGACTACCATCCCGTTTTATTTTATGCTTATTTTATGTTTTTGTTATTTTATCATTAGCTTAAGATCGAGTCTAGTCTTGGCTTAGCAACATTGTATAGTACATGTAATTGATCAAGATTTTTAACTCGCCACCAGTAAAATATCCTTTATCCAACAAAACCGTGTTTTCCTTTTCCCTACACCTAACGTTATAACCCATTTAAAAGCCCTCTTTGATAGTTTATCTTAGGTGCTTACGCCTAGTGGAGGAGGTTTTCGATCCTTTCCCAAGCCTATGGTAATCTATTTGCTATGACAGGTAGTGAGAGATATTATCCGTTTTCATTTATGAGATTTATTTTGATGACACTTGAGAGATGTGAGTATCTAAACACTACTTGTGAGGTGCTAGTTTATAATCTCCGTGCTTATTATGATTGAAGTGGAACGATTATTTGTTGTAATTACTTTTATGTTAGCATTAAATGACCCCTAACTTGTATTTTGATTAGAATAAAAGCGCATTTGCTTGAGGACAAGCAAATCTCAAGTGTAAGGGTATTTGATGAAGCGAAAAGTGTACCGCTTTTAAGGGGTCATTTAAGCCTTAAATCGTATTTATTTGATCAAATATTGCCCTAAATCGTTCCTTTTGTCATTTTAGGTACTTTTGAGGAGAAATCTGGAAAAGGAGGCATTTTGGACGTTTTTGGAGCATTAAAGTGAAGAAAACGGCAAAGTCTCAAAAATCGGCTAAAAGTTACTCTTGACGGCGTCAAGATTTACTCTAGACGGCGTCATGCTTTGGCAAGAAAAGTTGGACGTGAAATTTACTCATGATAAGCCAGTAAAAATAGCATGTGAATTCTGACGGCGTCACGCTTTAACTTGATCAAGGGCGTCACGGCTTAAATCATAAGGGGACGGCGTCACGTTCACGATCTGACGGCGTCAAGCCTTGATAAGCCAGAATGGATTTTGGAAGAGCTAAAGAGGGACGGCGTCAAGAAGGTCATCCGGGAACCCTAGAAGCGGCGAGGTGACGGCGTCACACTCCATAAGGTGACGCCGTCAGATCCAAAAATCTATATATAGTTTTCTAATCTTTTGTCATTAAGGAGAGCTTAGTGTGTGGAATTTTGGGATAAAACCCTAAGACGATTTTAGCTACTTTTTCAGGGCTTTTTACCTTGAGATCTTCCATGTTTCATTGAAAGATAAGTTATCAATTAATCATTCAATATGTCTATGTGTTGTTTGATTCTATCTTATTCTTGTCTTTTGTTTAACATGTTAGGCTAAATTTATCTTGTGTTTGCTTAGATCTAATGAAACTTAGCTATTGATTATTGGTTGTTAGTGTGTTGTTAGTTGTATTGGATGATTGTTTATCTATGTTAGGCTTAAGAAAACTGGCTAACTTCCTATTCGGTAACTTGCTTGAACGTCTTAAGAAACATGAACCAAACGCGTACTAAAGGTTTTTATGGTTGTATTTAATGCACAAGCGAATTCTAGTGATCCCATGTTAGGAGCTTCCTAGCCGGCTCGACATAGGAGTGAAGTAGGAGCTTGTAGAGTTGGGGAAGTAAGTACGCCACCCCACGAATGGTATTAAGGAATACACCCGTCATCCACGCGACTAATACACACTAATTAACCGGTAAAAGATAGCTAGGGAGTAAGGAAATCTAAGTAAACACATTTCTCTACACATAAGTTTCTCACCACATTTTATTTTCAGTTATTTATTTTATTTGCGTTCGTAGTAATTTGGGTTAGTTGACTAGCAACTAATTCCGCCCACTCCTTCAAAACCCGAGATTTTACTTGCTTTCATAAAAATATAAAAACATAAAAAGAATCTTCCTCAACCCTTAGACCTAATTAGAGTAGCCTTTCATACCTAACGAACACTATTCCCTGTGGAGAACGATCAATCCCCCGTACTTACCACTACACTATACTACATCGGTCAGGTACACTGCCTGGTGGGGTTGTAAGCCTCTTGAGATCCCTCGAGAGGTAAAACCTGTTGTAAGGTTACAAAACCACGCAATCACATTTCAAAGTGTGAAATGTTATACGAAAATGCTATTATGCTGCGCTAAGTTTCATGCTACCGAAGTTATGACAGTGTGCGTGCGATGAGTGCATGTAATTACATGGGATGTGTCCATGTACTAATACGGCCCGGAAAGTGTTCTATCTCTAGTCACTTGTAATTCGACGTGGTATACATCCGTTTGTCGTATCCGGACTGTTGTATCCCAACACGCATGGAGGTGTCACCTTCAATAGATCTATTTATATCACTCGTGCTTCCCAGCAGGAATTAACGGTACATGAGCATGGGCATAAATCAGGATACGGTACTTAGGCCAGCAGGTAATAGTTTGTCAAACAAAAGCATTGTTTAAGTAGTCCATAAAAGTAAGCATGTTAATTATCTGATAATTGCGAGGTATTCAAATATCTTCCAAATAGTTTTAGTGATAATTGTGAGGTGTTCAATTATCATTCAAATAGTAAGCATACAGTTTGCACATTTTCGAGATTGAAATTAGAAGTAGTTGAAAATAGTTGAGCATGTATGTCCCCCAAAGAGTTCAAAATGAGTGAAAGAAGGGGCTATGACTCACCTTGGAATGTAGTGACGTGAGTAACACAATGGTGCCAAGAAGTACGGTAGAACAGTGTAAAGAAGTATAGCTCAAAGAATACGGAATCGTCATAACCTAATGAATATAAGCTTGCCTCAAAATATGACAAGTGGAAAGTAATCGATACGTATGAGTTTCAAAAGATAGAGCGTTTTAGTTTTTGTGGAATCTTTGTATCAATGTTTGTAAAAGTTTAGTATCCCATTCTTGTGGTGGTACGAAGTCATAGGCTCAGACAAACGCACGCCAAGGCATAAAATATGGAGCACAAGTATAAAAGGGAAATAACTACGTAAGAATCAATTAAGAAAATAGGTAAAAGATAAGTCGGTGGTTAAGTTTATTTAAACTCAAAGATGTCAAATAAGTAGTCTCAAAATCCCAAAATCAATATTCATAATCCTTGTCCGACATCATATATGTATATGTATATAATTAGTCCGTCATTCCAATACGTGTCAATTTGTCCAATGTATGCTTAGTCCGATAAGTGTTTAGCCTGTTAATGATTCAAGTTTTAAAATAAAGAATGAATAAACATTTATTAGCCTAATACATAAGCTAAACTTATAAGCCGAATATAATGTGGTCAAATAAGACGAAATCTCAAAAGCCTCACAAGCTTAATAAGTAAATCTAATGCACCCCTGATGTACAGTAATTAAACAATCAAGACATACCCTATTTATGCACAAAATCAGAAACCAAACACCCCTATTTAGTGCAGAAATCCAGCAACCAAACACCCCCATTTAGTGCCGAAATTCAGCATACAAACACCCTCATTTAGTGCAGATTTTCAGTATACAAACACCCTCATTTAGTGCAGATTTTCAACATACAAACACCCTTATTTAGTGCAGATTTCAGCATACAAACACCCCTATCTTGGGGCTGTTTGGCAGCCACCAAACGCCCTTGGTTGGGGCTGTTTTGGGGCTGCGTTTCAGCAGTTAAACACCCCCCTTTGGGGCTGTTATACGCAGAAAACAAACACCCCTTTGGGATGAGTTACGACAACAGATAAACAAACAAGCATTCCCTCGAGTTATATTAGGCTTATTAGCAATCTGAGAATCAAATAAATAAAAAACAACGACAGCACAATCAAGGCAACAACTAGACAACTAGTTAACAACAACGACAACACAACAAGGAAACAACCAACAAGACCAACACCCTCTTGGGTGATTCAATTCGAGGTCGAGGATCAACCGAGCAACCTTCGGGGCTGTTTTGGGTTCTTCGGCACACAACAAGCGCAACCCCCTTGGGTTTATCATCAAATCGAACTCAATACCAATTAAATAAACCATAGACCAAAATAAGCTTAACAACCAAATAAGCCATAGCTTATAACAATAAGCTGTAATTTAAGCATCATCAAATAAATTTAGAAGTTCAAGAATAAGCAACCATAACTACTCGAAACCTAATTGGGTCGACTAAAAATCTAAACGGGTTCGACCCGACCCGAAATCAACACATATCAAGCAAACCACTTATGCTTTATCTTCCAATAATCAAAACTAGAAAGAACTAAGCATATCAAATAACCATCACAAGGCCCTTAAGGGTCTCGGCTGTGAAACCCACTCGGGTTTAAACCCGATTTGAAAATAAAACAAATCAAACAAACGCCTCCTGAACAATTTATACCACACGAATTGATTATCAAATTTGTTTTAAATCCATGAAATCTATTCAAATTAATATATATTCGATTTTTAGGAAGAAATACAACAAACTTTAATGTGGTATTTTGGCATACCATTAATTGAACGAGATGAGGAGAGGTGGAGTTGGTGGCGCAGCTGTAATGATTCATTCAAGCCGCAACAACCCCGAACATTACATCACCACCTCGAATCTTCCTTGTTTCTTGATGATGATGGGGGCATGGGGAGGCTGTGGTGATGGAGAATGGCGGGGAGAGGTGGTGGTGTTGATCCTGGGTTGGTTTGAACAGAGAGAAAAGAAAGATAGATTCGATCTATCTGTTTATTTCCTTGGGAGTGAGAGAGATGGAGGGAAATATAAGACATACATGAT